>JAJJWW010017245.1:0-83435 GCA_023531295.1 Papaver armeniacum
AGGGAAACCTAGTGTATGTGGGCCTTGGTCTTCTGCACAGCCCAGTGCAACTTGTGCAGGGTTCAGTTTGTGCAGAGCCTGGTTGATTGAGTTTAGGTTGGCAAGTTAGGAAGCCTAGTTGGTTGCAAGTGCAGAGATTGGCAGAGATTGGCAAAGATTGGCAAGTTTCTCACAACACAAGTCTGAGAGTAGCTCAAGCTCATACATAGAGCAAAACAGCAAACACAAATTCACACAATTTGAAACAGCCTAATGGTTGTGCAGGCTGGTCTATGCTCAGCACAATTTAAACTTATACACAGCACAGCCTATTCAGTTCACAGCATAGCACAAGTTCAAGTGCAGCACAGCATGTGCAGGACAGGTTGTAAATGGTGCACAGGGTGAGGGATGTGCTCACTCAATGGTGAAGCATGTGCCAGGGTGTGTATTTTGAAAATCAACAAGTTACTGCTAATGCTATTCTATTCAACAACTCACTCAGGCACCACAAGATCACACAAAAGTTATAGATGCAGGTACACAGATATAGCTAAAGCAAGGTGCACAGATGTAAATAGCATCAGAAGCACAATTTCAAGATTATTGCTACACAGATGGCTGGTGAATCAGCAAATATCAAAGTTTGCACTTAACAACATGCTCCGAGTGCCAACAAAGTCAAGAGATTTCAATCCTCAGAAGTTATACACAATTATGCATTACCACAGGGTACTTGATATGGGTCTGACAACAAGTTGGCTCAACAGCTTCAGGGGCTAGAGCTCAGGGCAGATGAGATATGCTCAAGTTATGGCTTCTCAGCTAGCAAGGTGGCAGGGTGGCTAATTCAACAGGGTTACACAGATGTACATATTAGCAATCACTCAAGGCTGTCAACAGCTTGAGTTGATGTCAACTATCTTAGTTAACTTCAACTTGGCTTGCAGCTATTCTAGCTATCCAAGTTCAACCTCACAGCTACAGGGGCTGGAGGTCAAAAATTCACAGGTTATGCTCATGGTTTTCAAGCTTCAGGGTATATCACACATACATCATACAGAGCAAGGATGGAAAACAATACCACCAGTATTAAACTGGGTTTAGGCAAATCCACCCTGGTTTTGCTGCTCCTTGTTCTTTCCTTGAGTTTGCTCAGTTTGCTCCACAAGTACCTGCTAGCTCAGCAAAATGATCTCAGTTCCCAACACTTCTCAGCTAAAGCAAGAAAGTACTAATGCTAAGGCAGAAATTGAGCCTCAGGATGATAGTGGCTGACACAATGTTCAGTGATGCTTCAAAACAGCAAAGTAAACTGTAGGGTGGTGGAAATTGAAAGCTTACAGGATGTGGATGAAGAATACAGAGTTAATCAATAATTATACTAACAAAACTTAAGCTACAGATGCAGTTTACAAGAATTAAACTAAGTTATACTAGCAAGAAAATTACAGACAAAAGACTTCTGACAAATATATACAGAACTGAGAATGAAAATCAGTAAAGAAAACTATGGAACTACACAGATAGATGATTAACAGCAAAAATACACTAAGGTGACTACTAACAACAATCTCAGAGCATGTATATACAAAGATGGGTTGAAAAACAGTGAAGAAAAAGCACTAAAGAGCACAATGCACACTACCAGTTCCCCGGCAGCGGCGCCAAAAACTTGGTAGGAGCTTAAAGGTGTCTTTTCCTACGTATTACTGCAAGTGCACAGGCCTATTGGAGGCGTGGAAAGCACAGGTCGATCCCACAGAGAAGTGGTGTGTGCAAGGATTGATCTAAAGGCTCTTAACTGATTTTCTAAAATTGTAACACAAGTCAGGTTGCTTTGTGGTTGTCGATACGACTAAGCTGAGTGTTGTGACTCTAAACTAAGGTAATGATGTGTAAGAGAGTAGTGTAACTGTGATTTTTGTGGCACTAGAGTGATTGAACTCACCACTTAATCCTATACTAAGGCACTCTAATTCTATTTGTGTTCTTACCCTTCTCTTGAAGGTCTCTAATGGAAATTTTTACCAATTGGCTTCACAAATCATCCCCTAGTATAGAGTGTCTTCTTATAGCACACTCTATCACAGGATTATTTGCTCACCAATTGACTGATAATCCTAAAACATTAAACACAACAAGAACATAAATAGAATCAAGAATTACTCAATACAAGCTTAAGGGTTTGCTCTACACCCTAGTAAAGTTGTTTAGAACATCATGCTGAGTAAAATAAACTTGAAATTAAAGTTACCCAAAAATAAACCCTAAAATATGCTGTCTTCTTAAAAAATGAAGAACAACTCAATATATAACTCACAAACCCTCCAAATTACCAAATACGCGTACCCAAACTTCTTTCATGCCTTACTTCATCTCTGAATCGACCATGCAGGGGGGTTGGTGAAAACCCTAATTCTAACTGCCTCAACCCTAGCTTCTAAGGTGGGAGAAGCTAGTGATGGAGGAAGGCAGAACTAGGGCATGGAGGAGGAGTCGCTGATAGAGTTGCTGGCGCTGGTGGTGTTGACAGGGAAGGTAATGATGGTTCCGCAACAGGGAAGGTCGTGATAAGAAGGGGGATGGGTTTTCTCTGCTGGAGGTATGGAGAAGAAAGAGAAGATTAAGATAGAAATGGGTTAGGTCGACAGAGTATAGGTATAGGTGAGTTTGTTGTGAAGCGGGAGCATCAATCTTTGATGAGAATGATGGAGCGAGCGTCGGATGCGGAAGAGCGAGATCTGGACGGCTCAGGAAGGTTGGGCTCGGATCCGGGTCTTGGAAAGCTTGGGCCCATGTCTTGTTAATGAGTTGCTACTTGTTGGGTTGCAATCAATACGCCGCTGGCTTCGCTTTCGCTTCATAGATGCTTGCCTCCAATTTTTCGCTCTTTTGGCTCCTCAGATTCTCCGAACTTTATTTATTACCTAAAAATACAAAATTAATTAGTACAAATATTTATTCTTGAAAACAAAGAAAATACAGAATCTGGGATAATATCTGATTTCTGAGTACAAAAGATGAGTTAAATGCCAATAAAAAGGTGTATAAATATGCAATATTTGGCACTCATCACTTCTCCAATGACTCCAACATATGCTTCCACCGTCTCACCATCTGCCTTGACATCATCCTCGTGGTCGTTTCAAGTTCTCAATGTTATTTTGACATCCACTTTGGAGTCGCTCCAGCCTCGCAAACCTGACCTCTTGGGAATGCTCTGTTTCGTCCACCTTAGAATCGAGGATTACGACACCATTATGGATTGGGTAATTAAACGGCTCTCGTCTAGAAGTTTCTTGGACTCGGTCCTTCGCCGTTTCAATCGAGAGGCGAATCGTTCAGTCCTGGCACTGGGTTGTGGAGAAGCTTCATCACGTTGATATTTCCCGACTTGCTGGGATACTTCATCACGTCTCCACTTCTCCTCCATGTCAATCAAAGCCATGAAAGCCTGGGCGCGCACCCGCACGATGCGTAGATGGGTGAGGGACATGCCTTGTATAATCCGGTACCGCATGGAATAAAGGGTTGATTTGGTTTAATATCTCCTCATGTGAAGAAAACCTGGGTTCGTCGACTTCAAAAAAATTTCTCCGAAGAGTCAGAGGTATGATCATCACCGGAAAATCTCATTGTGCACTACAAAAAAAAAAATTACATTATGTCTGCATCGGCAATCTACATGATGAAGAACACAAAATGGAGAACTACAAGAAAAGACACGAGACGATACCTTTGAAGAAGATGGGTGCAATTCTATGATGATCTATACGAAAGAAAGAATAATTGGCTCACTTGGACTGCTGCTGGAAAAAGGCTTGCCACTACAGAGGTAAAACCAATGATACGAAAATAAAAGGGTGGACAACGCCTTTTATATACATTGTATTTTGAACGTGATGTTTGGCTTTGGGCCGTAAGTTGCCATGCGTTTGGTGGCGAACTTGGACGGCTGAGATCTCAGCATCTCAGATGGAAGGGTGGTCGTTGATTGTTGCAACCCTTCATTTGGCAGCTAGCGGCATGGTTTAGGGCCGACATGGCTTTGGCATTGCGCGGAGGTGCGGTTGGCATGGTCGGCATGCCTTGGCGCAGAGACGTGCCTGGCATGGTTTGCCATTAGCACGGTGGTGCGGTTGGCATGGTCGGCATGCCTTGGCGCAGAGACGTGCCTGGCATGGTTTGCCATTGGCACGGTGGTGTGGCTGGCATGGTTGGCATGCCTTGGCGCGGAGACGTGGCTGGCATGGTTTGCCATTGGCACGGTGGTGCGTCTGGCATGGTTGGCATGCCTTGGCGTGGAGACGTGGCTGGCATGGTTTTCCATTGGCACGGTGGTGCGGCTGGCATGGTTGGCATGCCTTGGCGCGGAGACGTAGCTGGCATGGTTTGCCATTGGCACGGTGGTGCAGCTGGCATGGTTGGCATGCCTTGGCGCAGAGATATGGCTGGCATGGTTTGCCTTTGACACGGTGAGAGGATCAGGGTTAGGCATATACAGAGGTGATGTCAGTTAGTACTAAGGGTTCTACCGTGGAACAAGACACGTGTATATATAAAAAAAAGGTACCCTGGTAATTCTTACGTAGGCATGCTGATTGATTCAATAAATGCGCTAGTGGTCGTAGTGACGTCATGTCAGATGTATGGTTTTACGATTTTAACCCTAAGCTAAAAACCACCATCAACACCTAGCAAGTAACGCCATGACTCCAGCACTCCGCGATTAAAGCCACACTATCTCCTCCCATTCTGCGAAAAACGCCGGCTTCATCTTCACAATTTGGTAGCCAAATTTCAAAGTGTTGTTTCCACCATGCCACGGACATAGCCAATCTAGAAGCACCACGCCCGTGGCAGAAGTCCGTGACCAAGCCAGCAGCGCCATCCACCATTCCAAGATAGCAGCGCCACTCCAAGCTAGCCGCGTCATCCACCTTCCGTAGCCAGCCAAAGAAGCGCCATCTCCACCAGCCAAGGAGGCGCCATCCTGGCCGTTCAAAGCAGCCCCATCTCCATACGTTCCGTGACCTATCCAGCTAGCGCCATTCACCGATTCATGGACCAAATTGCAGTGCCATCTCTGCCAATCAATAGCCAAAGCTGCAGCGCTGATGCCAATACCCCATAGCCAAGCCGAATTTATGCAAAACCAACAATACAGGGATCACGGATTCCTCATGCCTTCCGCTAAAGGTTAGTTGAATTTTCTCGGCAATCTCTTCACGTCTTGTCCTTTCTATTTTACTCTTGTCTGTCACCATCTCATGCTTACCCCACAACAACGTCGTTGTTACGTGCTAAGCAGGGGACTTAATGTTGATGGTGGTTTTTAGCTTAAGGTTGAAATCGTAAAACCTTACATCTGATGTGACGTCACTCTGTAAGGAAACGGTGCTGTGAGTGCTAACCTCTCCACCGGCATATTTATTGAGCCATTCAATATACTTACTTGAAATTTATCCAGACTGGCGAATGTAGCAACCACCCCAGATGTTCTGTAAATTTCAGCGCCTTGCCTATATTCACTCAATATAAGTTCCTTTGAGTGCCTTCTATGCTATGTTCTCCGGATGAACCCTTAATGTTGATATGGCATGACGATTTGTGTTCAATCGCAGCAGAGTAGCACGAATTTCCAAGTATCAAGGATAAGGTATTTGTATAAGGTATTCAATCATAAAAAGCATGATGCTCTCGGCAATGAACTTAAAAGAACTCTATGTCAACACATAGAATTCAATCAATTGACCTGACTAACTTGCAGAAGTTAGGGTTTTGCGCCTCGCGCACAATATCAGACCTTGCTTGTTGATAGACACATTTTTGTGTCTGAATTGTCCTCAGTGTCTCTATTGTTAGTGCTTGATTTTGTACTTATTATGGTGTTTTTATGTTTGTGTAGGTGTTTTTGGAGAAATACACTTGTGTGGAAAAAGTTGCTCAAAAAGTGTTATTTGGACCCCCGGAGAAAAGTACTAAAGGCACCCTCACTTTGGTTAAGGTGCACCTCGGTTGGGCTCTCGCTATTCGCACCCCCGATTTGGTTAGGGGACACCATCTTCTCCATTCAAAATTCAGTTTTGGCGGGAACTTTTGCAGCCACCGGGAAGAATTTAGGGTTCGTGTTTTGGGCATGATAGAAGGAGGCTAAATCGCTGAAACTTCATGGTTCGACTTGTTAGAACATCACATGCATGGTATGGTCGATATTTTCGGTTAGAATTGGCTGCATCGTGGGATTGAAGCAAACAGAGCAACACGTACATAGGTTTGCATGAGTTTTGGAGTTTTTGAACGTGTTCTGTGCATGTTTGTTGACTCGAGCAACAACCAGGAGCGTGTAAGAGATAAATAAGGATAGCTTTCATCTGGCAGACGCGTGCAGGAGAAGAAAATGGAAAGAATATCTTCCCGTATCTGGCATAGTAATTGGGGATTATTCCGGAGTGATTACTGTGATTTGGAGGCCCTGTCGACTATATATAGAGTATTGAGGAGTTGTAGGGGGTGACGGAGAGATTGGGGAGAGTTTAGAGCAACCACAGAGCAATAGAAATCAAGTTGGAGAATTCTGCTGCTGCTGCTGCCATTGAAGAACACGAAGAACATTAGACCCAAAAAGACAGTCGTTTATCAACAGTGTTAACGACACAGAGACGAGGGTCGTATGCTACAGTGACAGTGACAGTGACGCTATATTTGTATCGTTCTTGGTAACACAGTTTTGCAACAATTATAATAGTTACAAAAACCCGGTTTTAATCATTTTCTCCCATTTTTCATCATTTGTAACCACTTTTGAGCATAAATGAAATCAACTTTTGAGTGTGTTTCCAACATGATGATGAGCTAATTCTCCCACAACCAAGGCAATGAGGAAGATATTTACGCATGAATAATTGGTAACTATTTTATTTTCTCTAATTTATAATTAATAATTCACTCAATCACTGCTTTTGCAGAGTATTTAATTGTTTGCATAATTTTCTTCATTAGTTGTGATTCAATTAGATAGGTTATGCTTTGTATTAAGATAATCTATGCTTAGGGGATACAATTAATTTTTGAGAATTTTCCTGATTATTTGTGAATTAAGAAACAAGGGATTTAAAAGATAATTAGAGTTTTGGGTTATTTACCGTTATTCATTCATGTGTAATAGTGGAATCAGTGTCTTGGTTATTCCTAATATCTTGAAATCAAATTTTGAGTTAGTTTTCTTTATTTTTAAGTTTTATTAAGTCTAAAATCTATTGCTTTCACAAGTCTCAACGAACTATTTACTACAACATTATTGAGATCACATCAATTTTTGGCGCCGCCGACGTGGACTTGTCTTTAGGCTAGAGTTTTTAGATTTATTTTTTAGGTTTTTATTTATTTGTTCTACTTTACGTTTTTGGGTTTTTGTCTTTTTACTACAGATTTTGGAATTTGGAGTGAAAGAAAAATTTGCCAAAGCTTTTGGTGAATACTTAAAGATTTGGAGTTAAAGACAAATCGAAAGGAGCGAAAGAAGAAGATTTTTTTTATTATTTTAAAAAAGAGAGAAAAAAAAAGAGAGGCATTTTTTTTTTTTAGACTTTCCTTTTATTTTGCACTTTTACTTTTTGGACTTTGGACTTGGACATTTGGACATTCTTTTATTTTTAAACCCTACGGAAGGGTAGTTTAAATATAAACTGTGTGCAGAGAAGGACGGCGATTACGATATCGCCTCGGCCCCTTGGGTTCGTATATGACATAGGAGTCGTGGCCCGAGTCGACTACAACGGTTCATCCCCCGTCTTGAATGGAGGTAAGTTTGTCGAAACACTCGCGAATCCCCTGTCAGCGGGTTACTGTATTCCTTCGTTTGCATATATGTCGAGGAACTGAATACGACTGCTTTAATTTCCTAGTAAAGGGCAAGGCCTGGCCATACAAGATAAGGGTTCGGATTTCATCATCGTTCTCTTCTTGCCCGCCTTAGGAAAACAATACTTAACGCGAACCTAAGCTTTAAGATTTGGAATAGAACGAGACCGATAGGGTAACGATCTTAATAGGAAAGTCGTTCGAAAAATATTGGTTATTCTTTTAAGCATACTTCGAAGTTCATGATGGTTTCTGTGAGTTGAATGCGTGACTGCGCCGCCTTGTAATGCGGTGAGGCCTTGGGTATCAAAGCTCCACGCAGCTTCCCTCGCCTCTATTCAACTTACTTAAACTCGGATTGATTCCAGAGGGGTTTTCTCAGATTGTAACGAATTCCCTTTCGAAGGATTAGAAGCTGGTCTAGAAAACAATCTAAGTGGAGCCATCATGCTTTTTGTTTGCTAGAAATCATTAGGTTTGTTGTGGTGGAGTCAGCCTTGTTTGTGTTTGCATAGAACTTCCCTTCCTTTTAGGATTTTTCTTTTTATTTTGTTTTTTTCTGGTGTATGCCCGAGGTTATTAGAGAGCGGGCTTGGAAAAGAAACACTCTAGGTCGTTTGATTAGTGACAAACCTAGTAGTTCTTCTTGTGAAGGCGGGGAAATCGAAGACTCTTCTTTTGAGAGCCCCGTTTTTGGAAACTTCAGTTTTGAAAATCTGTCTCTTCTTGAGGAAAGTACCCCTAGTACTTGTTTGTGCCCAATGATGGCAACTTTGAAAGATTACATGTTCCCAACTAGGACCAACCGAGCTTCGTGCATTAAATTGCCAGCCAATACGCCTAATTTCGAGATAAAACCTAGTATTCTTCAGATGATCCCTATATTCTTAGGAAAAGATGATGAGAACCCTTATTTTCATATTAGGTACTTTGAGGAAATTTGTGGGACAGTTAGAATAAAAGACCTTACTGATAAAGTCTTGAAACTTAAGATGTTTCCCTTTTCCTTGAGAGATAAAGCCAAGACCTGGCTAAACAACCTACCATCTGAATCCATTGAAACATGGTAGGAACTTATTGTTGCTTTCTATATGAAATTCTACCCTAAGCATAAAACTGCAGCTGTTAGGCAGAAAATTAGTGCTAGTATGCAACAAGAGGGAGAGTCTCTTTATAGGTTTTTAGAGAGATTCAATGATCTCCTATCCTAGTGTCCTCACCATGGATTTGATAAGATGAAACTTGTAGAGATTATTTATAATGGTTTAGACTATTCGACCAAATCCATGGTCGAGTCTATGTGCGCTGGTGAGTTCACTAATAAAAATGTCGATGATGCTTTTACCTTCTTAGGAGCTATCGCTGAAAAATTCCAACAGTGGGAGTCTTGTGTTGAACCCCCTAAAAGACTCTTGTTCAATAGAAGTAGCACCAATGTGGTTGATACAATCTTCGGGTCAGATGCTAAGTTTGCTGCTTTGTCTAGAAGGTTAGAAGCTTTGGAATTGAATCAGCCTAAACATAGGTCTCTTGTTGAACCTGATGATAGGATTAGAGCCTCTCAAGTCTCTAGTTGTGGAGTAGAACCCAATAACTCATTTTGGGAAGGTCTGGTTAGTGAAGAGCAAGCTCATGCTGTCTATAACAATGCTAGGTTTGAGAACCGTCAGAAGTTTGACCCATACTCAGAGACCTACAACCCTGGTTGGAGAAACCATCCTAATTTCTCTTGGTCTAAGGGCCAGAATCAAGGTCAGTCTAGTAATTTCGGCCTCCCCAGGTTTTGGTTATAATAAGAATTCTTGAGTCAAGCCCGGTTAACCCTTCGAGAATAGAATGACTAGCTTAGAGTAATCTCTTAGTATACTAAAAAAGAGCCAGGATATATTAACACAGAGCCAGGAAATGTTAGTAAAGAGCCAGGGTAATTTTCAAGAGGAAACCAAGCAGAATTTCAAGAATAATTCCCAGTCTCTTGCTAAATTAGAACTTCAAGTCGGCCAAATAGCTAAATTTCTTAGTGAGAGAGAAGATAGAAGGTTCCCTAGTCATACTGATCCTAACCCTAAAGGAGAGAAATCGTACAATCATGTGAATTCTATTACAACCCTTAGGAGTGGAAAGAAAGTTGACAATAAGGTCGCCATGCCTGAAAGTGAACATGTTGTAGTTCACCCTTCGAGCGGAAAATGAGGAGATCGATAGAGTCTCTAAAGAGACCAATGAGGGTCATGTTGAGCCAGGCTTTGTTCCCAGAGCCCCGTTCCCCCAGCTGCTAGTTCCAACTAAGAGGGAGTCCAACTTTAATGATATATTGGAGGTTTAAGCAGGTTACTATCAACCTCCCATTGTCGGATGCGATTAAGCAGATTCCCGCTTATGCCAAGTTTCTTAAGGACTAGTGTACACGAAAGCGTAAGCTTAGTGTTCAAAAGAAAGCCTTCCTAGCTAGTCACGTGAGTTCTATTATTCAGAATACCACTACTCCTAAGTATAAAGACCCAGGGTCCCCTACTATTTCTCGCGCAATAGGTAAATACCGTGTTGAGAAAGCTTTGCTTGACTTAGGAGCCAGTGTGAACTTACTCCCATACCATGTGTACCTTAAGCTAGGACTTGGTGAGATGAAACCTACCCAGATGACTCTTCAGTTAGTTGATAGGTCGGTTAAAATTCCTCGGGTGTGATCGAGGATGTTCTCATAGAGGTTGACAAGTTTATTTATCCCGGTGGATTTTGTTATCCTAGATACCCAACCTATCCTCGACCAGAGAGAACCAGATACCGGTAATTTTAGGTCGCCCGTTTTTAGCTACATCCAATGTGATCATTAATCTGTCAACCGGTATTATGAATTTGTCTTTTGGTAATATGACTATTGAGCTGAACGTCTTTCATATTAGTAAGCTACCCTCTGAACTAGATGACTCGAGCATATAAGAGGTGAACATGATAGGAACATTAGTCGAGGAGTCATTACCAAACACTTTGTTAGAAGATCCATTAGAGAAATGCCTAGCTCACTTTGGGATTGATTTTGATGATGATGATGTGATTAATGAGGTGAATGCTTTGTTAGATTCAACCCCTTTGTTAGACACTAGTAATGGATGGAAACCTAAGTTCGAACCACTACCAATTTCAAAGTCTACCCTAGTTCCTTCGTTAGAAGAGCCTCCTAATTTGGACCTAAAACTATTGCCAGATACCCTGAAGTATGTGTTTTTAGGCCCATCTGAAACTTTACATGTGATTGTTGCTTCCGACTTGGATAGTGATCAGGAAAGTAGGCCAGTGACCGTCCTTCAAAACAACAAGGAAGCTTCAGGGTGGACCATAGCACACATTAAGGGTATAAGTCCTACTGTTTGTATGCATTAGATCTATTTAGAGGAATATACCAAACCTTCTAGGGAGATGCAACGAAGACTAAACCATAATATGAAAGAAGTAGTTCGAACCGAGGTTCTTAAGCTGTTAGATGCAGGCATTATGTACCCCATTTCAGACAGTAAGTGGGTCAGCCCCGTTCAGGTTGTTCCCAAGAAATTCGGTATTAATGTAGTCCAGAATGATAATAATGAGTTAATCCCAACCCGAGTGACCACGGGTTGGCGTGTTTGTATTGACTATAGGAAATTGAACAAGGTCACTAGGAAGGACCACTTTCCCCTTCCCTTCATCGACCAGATGCTAGAGAGATTAGCTGGACATAGTCATTCATCGCTTTTTAGATGGCTACTTTGGCTATAATCGGATCGTTATTTCCCGTAAGACCAGGAGAAAACCACTTTTACCTGTCCCTTTGGTACCTTTGCGTATAGACGCATGCCTTTCGGGCTATGTAACGCCCTGCGACTTTTCGGCGTTGCATGATGAGCATATTTTCGGATATGGTAGAACGGTTCTTAGAGGTCTTTATGGATGATTTTTCAGTGTTTGGTTCATCTTTAGATGAGTGCTTGCATCATTTGTCATTAGTTTGACTAGGTGTAAGGAAAAGAATTTAGTGCTTAATTAGGAAAAATGTCACTTCATGGTTCGTTCAGGAATTGTTCTAGGGCATATCGTATCTTCTAAGGGTATAGAGGTAGATAAAGCCAAAGTTGACCTTATTAAGACTTTACAGGTCCCAAAAACCGTAAAAGATATTAGGTCATTCTTAGGGCATGCAGGTTTTTATCGTCGATTCATTAAGGATTTTAGCTTGATTTCTAGACCTCTTTGCAATTTGCTTGCAAAAGATGTTAAGTTTGTCTTTGATGATGCTTGTTTAGAGGCTTTTGAGTAGCTTAAGACTTTACTCACTACAGCCCCCATAGTCCAGGCACCCAACTGGAACCTACCCTTTGAAATCATGTGCGATGCTTCAGATTATGCTATTGGTGTTGTGCTAGGTCAGCGAGAAAACAAATTACTTCATGTGATTTACTATGCTAGCAAAACTCTGAATGATGCCCAGTTGAACTATACCACTACAGAGAAGGAACTGTTGTCCATTGTGTTTGCCTTAGACAATTTTAGACCCTATCTCTTAGGTTCTTAGATCGTAATCTATACTGATCATGCTGCTTTGAAATACCTTTTGTCTAAGAAGGATACCAAACCTAGATTGATTAGATGGATCCTTTTATTACAAGAATTTTGTCCAGGACATTAGAGACAAAAAGAGTGCGAGAAAATGTAGTAGTGAGACCACTTGTCTAGGCTAGTTGTTAGTTCCCCGATGATTCCCTTCATATAAGGGATAGCTTTCCGATGAACAATTGTTCTCTGTTTCCCAATCACCTTGGTATGCAAATATAGTGAATTATCTTGTTACTGGTCGAATGCCCCAACATTGGGGTAAACAAGATCGTTCTAGGTTTTTAGCCGAGGTTAAGCACTTCTTTTGGGATGATCCTTATTTGTTGAAGTATTATCCAGACCAGATTATTAGGAGATGTATACCTGAGAGTGACCAGCCCAGTATTATTTCCTTTTGTCATGATCATGATTGTGGGGGTCACTTTAATGCTAAGAAGACTGATGCTAAGATACTGCAGTGTGGATTCTACTGGCCTTCGTTGTTTAAAGACTCTCACAGTTACTGTGTTACTTGTGAACGTTGCCAGAAATTAGGAACCATTTCCCGTAGGAACATGATGCCCTTGAACCCTATTTTAATCGTTGAGGTCTTTGATGTTTGGGGTATTGACTTTATGGGTCCGTTTCCTAATTCTTTTGGTAACTTATACATCCTTGTTGCTGTAGACTATGTCTCTAAGTGGATTGAGGCGGTTGCGTGTAAGACCAATGACCATAGGGTTGTGATTGAGTTCTTGAAAAATAATATACTTACACGTTTTGGTACACCGCGAGCTATAATTAGTGATGGAGGGTCGCACTTTTGTAATGGACCTTTTAAGCTTTTAATGAAGAAATATGGTATTACACATAAGGTAGCTACCCCGTATCATCCGCAGACTAGTGGTCAGGTAGAGGTTTCTAATAGGGAGATAAAACGTATATTAGAGAAAACAGTTAATCCTAATCGGAAAGACTGGTCGTCTAGGCTTACTGATGCCTTATGGGCTTACCGTACTGCGTTTAAAACTCTTATTGGAATGTCGCCTTATCGGCTTGTTTATGGCAAGGCATGTCATTTACCTGTCGAGTTAGAATATAGAGCTTATTGGGCTATTAAGCAGCTAAATTTTTCACTTGACAAGGCAGGAGCCCAGAGGAAACTACAGCTCAATGAGTTGGAAGAGATTCGTATGGCTACTTACGATAGTGCTAAGGAGTATAAGAACAAAATGAAACGTGTGCATGATAGAAATATTTTAAGGAAGTCATTTTCTCCAGGTAAAAAAGTTCTTCTGTATGATACCCGCTTGCATCTTTTCCCTGGGAAGTTACGTTCTCGGTGGACGGGTCCTTTTATTGTTCGCACTGTATTCCCTCATGGAGCTGTTGAGATCGAGACTCCGGACGGTAGTAGTTCTTCGAAGGTTAACGGTCAGAGATTGAAACCCTTTTTAGAGCCCTTCCCTACAGGTGATGTTGAGGAGGTCCCTCTGGAGGACCCTGTTTACCCTTGATTGGCCATCGAGGCGATTGTATGTTGTATATTAGTTTTTGATTTCTCTCTTCACCCAGGTACTATCTTTCCGACTTCTCTCTTTACTGATTCCTCATGTTACTTTACTTTTTGGTATTGCTCTTTCATTAGAAACATTGAGGACAATGTTAGATTTAAGTTTGGGGGTGGGGAAGAAACTTTTTGTTAGCTTTTAGTTGCGATAAATACACTCCAGAGCCTAGAAATTTATGTTTATTAAGGTCGGCACTAACCAATCTAAGTGGATGGAAACATTTTGGTTGTAGGAGTTGAGGAACCAATCGATTAGATGGAAACATCTAGAATAGTCTATTCATAAAAGCACGAGCTCGGGTGTTAGAAAAGAAAACATGGTAGTTTCGCCATATCCTCGTGATGGAATCATCGAAAGAATCCTGATCACTTCTTTTTCTTTTTCTTTTTACCATTGCTAGGGTGAAATAGAGTGACTGAGATACAAAAAAAAAAAAAAAAAAAAAGACCAGACCACTAGACCAATGGAATAAATACAATAAAGTCGACCACTTTGGTACCCTTGTATATGCCAAAGTGAGTTGACCTAGAGTTAGGATTATCGACCACTGGTTCCCTTGTATTTGTCAGTGTGTTGATATTAGTCAAGACCAGTATCTCAGTCCATTAGGATAGGTTCACCTTAGTCAACATCATCCACGTTTTTCTCTACATCCATCTTCTTAATCTATCCATGTGATTGGTTGGATCATGCGGTTTATGATGTCCAAAAACTATCTGAGTAGAGCTCTGTCACTTTATATGAATTTTAGTATGCTTGAGTGCAAACTCGTGTACATCAATTGGAATTTCGCATCGTGGTACTTCCTCCTGTAGTCAATAAGTATGCCAACCAAGGAGATTCTTTAGTGCCTTCCAAGGTTCTGCGTAGATAGCTAGGGTCTGGAGTAATGGTTTGGTGGGTACACCTCTGGTAAACCCTCCCGAGATTAACTCGGTCACTGGGGCCACCTAGTGAGTTAGAATTTTATTTTCTAGATTAGATTTGCTCAAGGACTAGCAAATAATAAGTTTGGGGGTATTTGATAGACACATTTTTGTGTCTGAATTGTCCTCAGTGTCTCTATTGTTAGTGCTTGATTTTGTACTTATTATGGTGTTTTTATGTTTGTGTAGGTGTTTTTGGAGAAATACACTTGTGTGGAAAAAGTTGCTCAAAAAGTGTTATTTGGACCCCCCGGAGAAAAGTACTAAAGGCACCCTCACTTTGGTTAAGGTGCACCTCAGTTGGGCTCCTGATATTCGCACCCCCAGTTTGGTTAGGGGGACACCATCTTCTCCATTCAAAATTCAGTTTTGGCGGGAACTTTTGCAGCCACCGGGAAGAATTTAGGTTCGTGTTTTGGGCATGATAGAAGGAGACTAAATCGTTGAAACTTCATGGTTCGACTTGTTAGAACATCACAGGCATGGTATGGTCGATATTTTCGGTTAGAATTGGCTGCATCGTGGGATTGAAGCAAACAGAGCAACCCGTACACGTACACAGGTTTGCATGAGTTTTGGAGTTTTTGAACGTGTTCTGTGCATGTTTGTTGACTCGAGCAACAACCAGGAGCGTGTAAGAGATAAATAAGGATAGCTTTCATCTGGCAGACGCGTGCAGGAGAAGAAAATGGAAAGAATATATTCCGTATCGCGAGTAATTGGGGATTATTCCGGAGTGATTACTGTGATTTTGAGGCCCTCTCGACTATATATATAGTGTTGAGGAGTTGTAGGGGGGTGACGGAGAGATTGGGGAGAGTTTAGAGCAACCACAGAGCAATAGAAATCAAGTTGGAGAATTCTGCTGCTGCTGCTTCCATTGAAGAACGCGAAGAACATTAGACCCAAAAAGACAGTCGTTTATCAACAGTGACAGTGACGCTATATTTGTATCGTTCTTGGTAACACAGTTTTGCAACAATTATAATAGTTACAAAAACCCGGTTTTAATCATTTTCTCCAATTTTTCATCATTTGTAACCACTTTTGAGCATAAATGAAATCAACTTTTGAGTGTGTTTCCAACATGATGATGAGCTAATTCTCCCACAACCAAGGCAATGAGGAAGATATTTACGCATGAATAATTGGTAACTATTTTATTTTCTCTAATTTATAATTAATAATTCACTCAATCACTGCTTTTGCAGAGTATTTAATTGTTTGCATAATTTTCTTCATTAGTTGTGATTCAATTAGATAGGTTATGCTTTGTATTAAGATAATCTATGCTTAGGGGATACAATTAATTTTTGAGAATTTGCCTGATTATTTGTGAATTAAGAAACAAGGGATTTAAAAGATAATTAGAGTTTTGGGTTATTTATCGTTATTCATTCATGTGTAATAGTGGAATCAGTGTCTTGGTTATTCCTAATATCTTGAAATCAAATTTTGAGTTAAGTTTTATTAAGTCTAAAATATATTGCTTTCACAAGTCTCAACGAACTATTTACTACAACATTATTGAGATCACATCACTTGTCGAAATTAAACCTAGGCAAACTATGTAATTAATCCGCCATGGATTAGCAGGTGCAAAACCTTGCTCAGAATCAGAAAACAGGGAGCTGCAGCAGCAAAGGGAGGTGTGGGCATGCCTTAGGCCAACTGGCGCCACTTGCCATTGGCCACGACCCTTCATAAACCGGCCCTATTTCTTTCGACCAATCGTGTCGCCTCAAATTAGCCATGCGCACATAAGTTGTGGCTGGGCCCATACTTGCCGGCCCCACTTGCCATCGACCAATCAGGTCGCTCTAAAGCCGCCACAATCTCACCAGAAGTGTAGTCGCGCCTTATGTTTGGCCGCCCTCTTTTCTTAGACAATCAAGTCGCTCTAAACTTGACACCATACAGTAAAGGCCAAACGCACCCTGCCGCGCCACCATACTAACTGGCAAGCCAAATGCATCTTACCAAAACAACATATTGATCGGCATGCCAACATGCCACTCTGCGGCGGTAGCATGCCACTTTAGCCTTGGTCACGCCGCCAAGACCTAATTCTTACCACGGCGCCGAATCCTAGCCTTGGTCACGCCGCCAAGCCCTAATTCTTACCACGGCACCGAGTCCTAGCCTTGGCCACGCCACCAAGCCCTAATTCTTACCACGACGCCAAATCCTAGCCTTGGACATGCCGCCAAGCCCTAATTCTTACCACGGAGCCAAATCCTAGCCTTGGCCACGCCGCCAAGCCCTAATTTTGTCCACGGAGCCAAACCTTAGCTTTGGCCATGCTACAACGCCACAGGCGTGGCCATGCCACAACGCCACTGGCATGCCACCATGCCATGGCTACTAGTATGCCGCTATGACACGCCACTGGCATGCCGCTATGACACGGCTACTAGCATGCCGCTATGTCGCGGCTACGCCATTAGCATGCCGCTATGCCATGGCTCCACCAGGCGCTACTATGCCAATGGCGCCACTTCGCTATACAACAATATGCGACCATAATCAATGGCTACTCTTCCTCATGAGATGCAATCTCAGCCATCCAAGTTCGCTCATCGAATCGCGGACTTGCGGCAAGTCCCAGGCAACCCGCTACGCCACGGCTATGCCAGGCGCCACTATGCTAATGGCGCCACTTTGTTACACAACAAAGATGTGGCCATAATCAACGGCTACCCTTCCTCTTGAGATGTAATCTCAGCCATTCAAGTTCGCCACCAAAATGACGGACTTGTGGCAAGTTTTAGGCGGCCGACCAAGGCAAGCTTAATAGCATCACATGTTATTTTCCTATGGCAAAGTCTCTTGACTTTGACTTGCCACACATAGCAACCTGCTACACGTTTTCCACGAAAATACTCGAGACATCAAACATGTCACAAACTGGTGGATACTCATCAGGGTATTGGTCTGGCGGTTTACAGCGTGCAATGCGCCCGTTACAAGAAAGTGTCATGAAGTAGGACAATTAGTGGTGGTGAAAAGTAATGGTGTAAACAATTCATTTCCTTCATCATGGAAGCGTAATGACTGACGGTTACACGAATTCGCTTCCCTCATCATGGAAGCATAACGTCTGACGGTTACACGTTACTCTATTCTTCCACCACTCAATCGTTTCCACTTCCTACGAGACCAGGGTGCGTTTCAATATGACTTGTATAAATAGGCTTCACTTATTTTCACCAAACAACAAGTTTTGGTCGGCAACAATACAATATCTAGAAATCACCTGGTAGCTTTCCATTCTGCTAGCCAGTTCTACTTTCAGATACAAGTCATAAACAATCATACCTTCAGAATCAACGATTCTGGTCTCAACACTCTCTTTGCTTCCATACCTAAGACCAACCCTTCTCCTTCACTTTGTGACCGAAGCAAGTCTGGAACGGCCATTTCTTGGTTTAGGCCAGGATTGTACAGATTGATCTCTCAAATCAAAAGTACTCCCATGCAGTGTATTGTTTAGGGTTTAAATTCGTTTCTCACCCACACACCCGAAATTACCAAAATCAGCAAAAACAGTTTTCACCCACAAACACATACATAACCGATTTTAGAACTTAACCACTGCGTTCGCAAACTAGGTACACGAACAGAAGCTCCAGACCTCGGCCTAGTCAAGCCGTTCTCAAACAGGTTCGCGAACAACTGTCCCGGACCCAACTCAGGTAAACTTGTTCGCATACTAGGTACGCAAACAATAGTTCCGGACCTTCTCAGGTAAATCCGTTCGCATACTAGGTACGCAAACAAGAGCTTTAGACCTGAATCATAACAAAACAATTCGCATACTAGGTATGCATACCTTGTTGCATCGAGACATAGGTAATTGTTCTAAACTCTCATTTCAATCGTTGACACATCCTTAGAAGACGACAATGGTAATCTTACGCATACCATTAGATTCAAGTAATTTTCAAGTGATCGAATGATTAATACGAAACTTCCCAAGCTAACATCAAATGACTGTCTCACACAAATCATGTAAGATTTTCAAGGTAATTTTCACATGATCATCTTTTGACTTAATATTTAGTTTCCAAAAAATAACTTGTCCCCAACTAAACTCGTCAAGAATATGATGAAAATAGCTAAAACAAAAAGCTTCTAACACATATTTCGAGAAATAGATACGCGAGATAAACTCAGCTCGAAATATCAAATGTGTATAATGTAAAAGTATATATAGCTAAATGACTTAGTCTCATTAGAAGATAGAATAGAAAAGACTTCTGAGAGATAGATAAGTTTTACTCTCGACATATCGTGGAGAGGAGAGTAACCTAATTAGGCGAAATTTCTTACATCTGCTAGTTAAAGACTTCTTTGGGATCAAAAAGCGTCTACTAGTACCGTCGGTGGGAAACTAGAATTGCATTGTTATTTTAGTTCGGTTATTGATTTGATTGAATAACGGTTGTTAACTCTTGATTGCACCTAGTTTGATTATTCTTGAGAGCCTTTTTGACATAAGGTCACTCAAACTAGATCAAATGATTAATGTTGACTTGTGATCATCCACTGTTAACAGACTCCGTTTTGTGCGTGAATGATCACAAGTCAGGAATCAAGTTTGTTATTATGCAGGTACAGAAGACTATTGAAGATTGAAGACAAGAAGATTTTTTTTATTGGTCTTGTATCTTTATGATTTGCATCGTGCACAAACTTGATCGACTGGGATCCGACTAGATCCAGTTTATGTTTTGATAGACTTGTTATTGCTGGTCATATTTAGATCGACAAGCTATCATTTGGTGGTATTCTTTAGTATCTGTATATGGTAGTTCTTTTTGACTCGATCTGGTTAACTTGTTTAATCCATATCCAGGAAGATCTAAAACCCTACAAATGAGTTTAATTGATTTTAAACAGAAAAGCCTTTGTTACGTTCAACTATAATATCTTTGATTGATTTCCTGAGATAAGAGAGTGGTTACCAAACAGATTATCCATTCACTGTTTGGAAGACGATCTAAAGGGTTGAGTACTTAATGTCTTCAGAGAGACTGAAGCAACTTAAGATAGTGAACTCTATCTTAGGATTCACGTGCATTGGACAGATTGGTTGTAGGCCTAGGGATACTGAGTAAACTAAGTAACTATGGGTAGTTTACTTGGTCTCAAGTCAACTATACGAAGTTGGTAGTGTCTTTGTATAATGGCTTAATTATGAGAGTATTCAAAACTGGACTAGGTCGCGAGGTTTTTTTGCATTTGCGTTTTCCTCGTTAACAAAATTTTGTTGCGTCATTTACTTTACTTCCGCATTATAATTCTTGTTTAGTTACAACAATGTAAATTACACTTGTACGTTAACCAGACATTTGATATTGATTTTATAGTTAAATAGGTTGTAGTTGCAGGAAATCCTATACTACACCCCTTACTAGAATCCACACAACTAAGACATTTGAAGATGAACAACCATGATTTTTATTGATTAATTCTTTGAATGTTTACAAGATAAAATGGAAAAGAGCTAAAGAAATTACAATCACCACAAACTTTCTCTCTCCTAATGACTTTGCCTAACACTCGAAAAAGATCCCCCCTCAACAAACTTATTCGACTCTTTATATAGGGTATTATACAATGGATGACAGCTAAGTTGTCCTTTATTTTCGGGAATGACTTGCGAAATATCGCAAGTGTACAAGTATACAATCTCGCGACACTCCTAAACTTCGCTAGATATTCACATCTTTCTCGTGTTTCGGCTGTCGTCATTCATTGCGTCATTTATATTACTCTTCTGCGTCATTTATATTAAACTTCGCAATGTTGTCGTTTACTAATCTCGCAAGGCATTGATGTCGCGATATTATGATCCTACATCTTGCCTCTTCTCATGTCTTCTCTGCGAAGAAGAGAACGTCATGAGAATTAGTATTTTAAAATGCCGCAACTGTTCATATTTATCTGTTACGATCCCGTACTTCTACACAGAATTTATTACACATGTTTCTTCTTCCACTCCTTTCTTGACACGTCTCTTTCAACCGTTTTTTCTTGACCATTCACGTCCCCTCTCGCATTAAATGCATTTATCTTCTCGAGAATTCTTCTCTATATATAGTTTTCTCACCCTCCTCTTCTTCTTTTTTTACTTTCTCTCTGCAATTTTTCTTCAATTCTCCTCCTCCACAGTTTGCGTTTCTGCTACTGTAAATCTTCCTTTTCTTCTTTCTCTTGATCTTCAATTCTCTAATCATTCCCATATTCTAAGAATGGCTCCACCTGGTCGTAGATATGAAACCCTTTTGGGTGAGACTCAAAAGAATTTACAAGAGAAAGGTTTCACCTTGTCTACTATTCCCAATCAAGAATCTTCATCTATTCTTTATGCAAAGTTGTTTACTGATCATCATTGTGATGATCAGAAAATCATAATCTCGCTAGGTCAAATCCTCGCAGGTCTTCCCATTCCTCTCTACAATCCCGAACTGCCCTTGTTCTATGAAATCCTTGCTCATGAGAAATTCTCGCGAGCTATTTATCAATTAAGTGGTGATTGCATCCGTCTAATGCTTGAATTCGCCCATCGTGGCGCTGGTAAGGGATCTCTATACCCTGATAACGTCAGACATCCTAAATTCGCAAACTTAGAGATAGTCACTGAAAAGTACTCAGTAGAAAACTTTTTTGAAAATTATGAAGTGATAAATATGAAGAATGACAAATTTTATTTGGGGTGCCCGATTGAAAAGAAAAGAGAACGTTCCGACGATAAGATACTCATGCTAGATATTGATTGGCATTGGCAAGAACAATGTTCCTCGCTACTCTAAAGATGAGAAATGGTGTGTCTTTCCGCTATTTTTGAACGGACCTTATATTTCGAGGTTCCAATACACTCCTGCGAATCTCGCAAATTATCATCCTTGGGTATTTAATTGGCCCGAGAAAGCAAAAGAGGTATACTTCCTAACTTTTACTTATTTTACAATGTTCACTTCCTCTTATATCTAATCTTGCGAATTTTTCGGATCACCAAATTGAGAAGGAGCTACAAAAAGAAATCCAAAGGCGAGTACTCATGGCGATACTTCGTTCAATCACGGATGAAGTAAGAAATATTTTCCTTATTATTTTTAACAATATTGTTGCCTCTGTTTCTTATCTTCATTCGTGTGCGAAGGTTGGCGTTGAAGAGAATGATATTTACGAAGGCTGCGAAGGCTAAAGGCAAGAATAAGATTACTCTTCGCAAGGATAAGTCTTTGCTCCATCTTCTAAGAAACGGAAAATCTATTCCTCTTCTCACTCTAACTCCCAAACCGGCAAGAACTCTGATGAAGATAATGATGAGGTTGACACTTCTTTAGCGAAGGAGAATCATTCAGTCGAATCTGCTATGGCGCAATTGTCTAGTGTTTTCTCTGATTTTATGCAAGTTTTGGGAGATGATCGTTTTTCTGCTACATGCGAAGCTCTCGCAAATATCTGCGATGCCCCCCTGTTAGCGGATAATGATTTTTTTCGTGGAGTTTCCAGGACAATGACTCCCAGTTTCTTAAATGCACTTAGTGCCTTGGTATGTTCATATTTCTTTATTTCTTTGTGATTTCACTTATAAACCTTATCTTAACAATTTCTTTACTTTCCTTTATAGTCTGGGAGAGCTTCCTTTGTTGTTGCCTCAGATCTCGAGAAAAGGCGCAACAATATTGAAAAGAAAAACCTTCAACTTAAGGAGAAGAACAAAGAGCTAGAAGTTGAAGTTGCGACATCTCGCAAGAAAAGTGAAAATGAGACTTTGCTCTTCGCGAAAGAATTCAATAACTGGAAGTGAATCTTCACTCGGAAGAATAAAATTTCCACCCTTCAAAGTGCTAATCAACAACTTTATGGTACAAAACTCTTCTCTTTTCCTCGTTTTTATTTTGTCATTTATTTTTCTTTGCCGACTTATCATTTTTGAGACATTTATAATCTTTACGAAGAAGCCATCCTTCTCCATTCATTTCTCGAGCCTATGGATAATGATGCTCTTCTCGCTCATCTCAACGAATCTTAAGTAGTTCGTCGAACAAAATTAACTCTCTTTCCATAAATGAACTTCGAACCAAATTTCATCTCTTAGAAATTGAGCATAGATCTAGTTTAGGTTTAGCCAACCGATTTAAACGTTTATATCTTAGCTCCCACGAGAATAATAATATTCTAAGGAAGAAAATTAATAGCCATATAGATGACAAGGATCGCATTGCTAATCAAGGTGCACAAGCATTAGCGAAATTCCAAAAAACTCTTCTTGAAGTCCAAATTGAACGAGATGAATCTCTTCGCCAAAATGCCATACTTAATGAGCGAGAAAATCAAATTCATTCACTTCTTGTCATAAATAGTGATGATGAATTCGCTTGGGCTGCGAAAGTTCTAGATAATGCCCAGAAATAACTTAGGTGTTAGCGTCGGTCTTCATCTTGAGCATCTTGCCTTGGTTAAACATATGATTTTGACAGAGAGAAGGTTGTTAACTGTTCTTCTTTACTTTACCACTTCTTTTTTGTGAAACCGCTATTAAGTTCTTGACTCATTATCATACGTTCGCGAGAGTTTGAGAAGAGATATCAAACAAGGATTGAAGAACTTGAATCGAAAAAGAACAACTTGCAAAGGACTCTCTCTTCGCAACAACAAGTATTCCGGAGTTGAAGAAGCAATTACAAACTACAGAGGAATTTCAATAATGACGTTGTTCGTTTTCGCAATCAAACTATTGAGACAGGTTTGTGATGACCATCGCATTCCTCTTTCTTCATATCCTTGTCTTCTTGATGAAGTTCTGAAAATATGCCTTCCTCGGATGTCTCTGCGATAGTGATGCAAGCGAAGAAGAGGAGTCGATAAAGAATACGATGAAAAAGAAGAATAAAGGCGAGAGATAGCTCCATTTTCCTTTTCTCTTCTTGTGATACTTGTACATTTATCCTTCTAGCCTTCCATTTTTGTAATCTCTTACTTTAAATCTATCATATGAAAATAAATAACAAGTTTTTACTCTAATCATTCCCATACTTGCCTCTGTTATTTATTTTCACATGAGAGATTAAATCGATAACCTTTAAGTAATAATACTTCTTAGTTTCGCAAGAACAGTTGCTAATTCTTCACAAATAAATGAAGAAATATAGCCATTTTCACAAGTTTATTTGGTTACTCAATTTCTTGTGTGATCTTATCTTCATTTATGTTGAAATTCATCATTGCGACAAGATCGCAGGACGTCTTTACATTTTCATGTAATGACCCATTGATCTTGCCTTATCATTGCTCATGTGTGGTCTTATTTTGCCTTCCTAGTTAAAGGTCTTATTTTGCCACCCCTCATTTTTGCGTCAATATGACAGGCCTAAATATTCTTACGAACATAAAGTCCCATGACATTGCCGTCTTGCGATAAAATCGCAGGACGTCTTTACACTTTCATGTAACGACCCCTTGATCTTGTCTTATCATTTCTTTAGTATTTTTGCCTCTGCAGGATATTTTTCTTGCGACAATATGACAGGCCTAAATGTTATTGCGAACATAAAGCCCCATGACATTGCCGTCTTTGCGACGAAATCGCAGGACGTCTTTACACTTTCATGTAAAGACCCATTGATCTCGTCTTACCCTCGCGTTAGTATTATTGCCTCTTCAGGATCATCGCACAAATATGACAAGCCTAAATTTTCTTGCGAAAATAGAGCCTCATGACATTTGCGTCTTAAGACACTTATCAGCTCCCTAATGGAGGGTGCCGCCCTTATCATCTCCCTGGTTGCCCCTTCAAGGAGGCGTACATCGGTCATACAAGACTAGCTCCTCCCATCCGGTCTTAACAACAACCAGTTGTTTTCGCATCCTCTTATCCCTTATACCTATAGGGCTTATGGTTACGAGACTGCACCCTAAGTGGAGTTTTCTTCGGCCGAGTGCAGCATGTGCCAAGACTTTCCAAGAATGGCCGAGACACTTCAAATGCCCCAGACACTCTTGGCTCAACCGTGTACCTCGGCGCCTGGTCATACACTGACTCCTTGGAAGAGACCCTCGGTCGTCCAACCAGGGTATAACCTTATATATATAGTTGGAAATCCAAGGTATCTCCCTTGGATGGGCTTTATTGACCCCAAATTTTCATGACTCAGGTTCCAGGGGCGGTGTAACCTTTTCCCTGAGCCATGTCAAGAGATACCCCCTTATATGACGCACTTTAGGTCTTACATTTGCCTCTTGCGAAATATCATTCGCGAACTAGGGTGGACGCCATAAAGGTTTGTCCCATTCACTCATTCTTTCATTTCTATCAATTCTTGCAATCATTCATTGATCTTTGATTATTTCTTCTCATTATCTTTGTGAAATTATCACATAATCTTGCTTCATTTCTTTGTGATCTCGCTGTAATTATTTAACCAAACTTTCGTTATATTCATTAATCGCGAGACTTTCGCGTATTCCTTCCTTGATCATCATTCATTTTTTTTTTTTTTTTTTACACAACTCTAAAATCAACTATTTATTTCTTACACTTCTTATTCTGTTGCTCTGTTGTTTCTTCATTCAAATTCTGATATTTCTTTCCCTTTTGCGAGACCATCGCAATTTCCATTGTTTTCAAGCATTGGTTTCGCAATATATCTTCATCTCTCACTTCTATTGTGTCCACCATCAGTCTTTCTCTTCTTTGTTCTTCTTTGATATTCCGCTTCCAATTCTTATTTTGAGCAACCCTTTCCTCGCAAGACTCCACATCAACTTCATAGCACTTTTGTCCCTGCCCAATCTCCTTTTATAACTCCAACACCATTTGGGATGAGGAAATTTGATGCTGCTTGGTGGTAAGTTGATGCTACACCCAAGATCTCATGTAACCAAGGTCGCCCAATTAATGCATTATATGGGGATTCCACATTGACTATGCAAAACAAGATTTCAGTTGATAATCCTTTCAATGGTATTCGCATACGAGTTTCTCCTTTAGGTTTATTGCCTTATTGGCAGTGCCATTAAAACCATAAATCTTATAGGTTGAAAGTATCAAGTCTTCGTCTTTCCCTCCCATAGTCTTGTAAGTGTGGTAAAAAAGGATGTTTACAGAGCTTCCAGTATCAATTAAGATTCTATTTATTGCCCATGAATTTTCTGCCCCATCATCTTCATCACCAACAGGTTTTGGGTTAATCTCCAATCTTACCACTAATGGACTATCATGCATCTCGCCACCCTCAGGGACCTCTTCTGCGGTAAAAGAAATAATCTGCGTTTGCCATTCTTTTAGTGGCGATGTCTTCGCGATGTTCATTACTTCTCTATTGTCAGCATCTCTTGCGAAAACCCTACTGAGAACACTATCATGAAAATCTTCGATTGTCCTGTACGAATGTACGATAGAATTGCATAACAAGTTTTTGGCCTTCGCTCCAACTTCTACTACAAATGTTTCTTTCCCTTTTGTCGTATTTACTCTGTGATTTTCTGGAGGTGTTGGTAATGGTTGAGTCTTCTCTTCACATTTTAAGAATTGGTTTAGCTTCCCTTGGTCTATCATTCTGAGGATGATTCTTTTTATATTCCTACAATCATTCGTTAGGTGTCCATGAAAAATGGTGATAAGAACAAAATTCATGACTTCTGTCACCTGGAGGCGGTTCATTCCCCATGTTCCATGGTGCAGGTATGTTTTCCATCAAGATTATAGCTTCCCATATTTTCTCCACGCTAGCGTTTAATGGAGGCATCTTGATTTCTTCCCAAACTACCCTATGACCTCGCTGCCCTCTATGATAGTTATGCCTCTGACCTCCATAGATTTCTTGCGGATTATGCCTCGACCTCCATAGGTTTCTTGCGGTTGATCAAGCCTTTGAATTTTATTATTTCACCACGGTTGTAAAAATTTCTTTCTCTTTCAAATTCTTCCTGATCGCGACTTCCCATGGCTACCAACTTTTGCTGACCATCATATGGTATCCTCATTCCTTGTTGACCTTGCGAGGTACTCGCCACAGTGTTTATCAATTTGGGTAACAAACATGCATTCGCAGCTCCTGAACTTGTATTCGCGACAGGGTATGATTCCATCTCATTTTTATTTTCTTCTAGAGCAATATACTCCTCCTGAAGCTCTCGCAACTCAGTCATTGTGATTGTATTCTTGACTTTAAAAATTTGAATATATAATGATTTTTGCAAACATAGCATTAATGAATGATAAGATGAGATATCTCTCCTCCACACGACTTGACCATTTCGCTACACATTGTCTTCCATCTCACAGTTAGATGTTTCAAGCTTTCACCAACCCTTTGTTTAACCCAAATACATCTTCAATACCAGGTCATGAGGAATTATTACTTATATATGCCCCTAAAAATATAGCTGCAAGTGATTAAAAGATGTTATTGTGTTCTTGGTAGTCCCTCAAACCATTTCAAAGCTTCTCTATCAAGCTTGATGCAAAATATTTGCACAATATAGCATCATGATTCTCCCATTGTAACATACATCTCATATAAGCTTTGATATGTTGTATCGCACAAGTTGTTCCATCGAAAATCTTTGGTTAATGTAGGTAAGTTGCACTTCGGTGGTATTCCTCCCAATTGTATCTCTTGTGTGAACGGAGTTTTCGCAGACTTCTTCTATGGCTTCATCGAATTGTCTCTTTCCTCCTACCCTTTTTGTTCATCATTCCTCTCATTTCGCAATTCTCTCAAAATTTGTTCATTACATCGAAATTTGAATCTATTGGTCTTTTTAGTTCCGCTTCTCTTCTCCTACGTTCATGTACGCTTTGAGTTTCATCATTCTCTTCTCGTCTTTCTGCGATCTTCTCCTTCACTTCTTTCACGAATTCGCACACCAGATTATATCTATCAATTTCTCTTTTTTGTTGCCTATCAGCTCTCCTTTGTGCTCTTTCATATTCTTCATTAATATTATCATTGTTGCGATTTTGTTCTCGCCTTCTTTCTCGATTATCATGATTATTCTGGCGAATTGCCTCTTCTAACTCCTGTTCTTCCATTTCCGTTCTCAATCTTTTTTCTCGCGAGCTAGACGTGCTTGTTCAACATAATGTCTTTCAATTTCATCCTCAATCTCTTTTTGCTTCCTCTGTGCTTCTCTCCCATGCAATATTCTTCTTCCTTCTTCTTGATTTTCTTCATCAATTGGATTATTACGCCTCCGACTTTCGCCTATTTCTCGATTTCCATCATTCGCCCATTTTGAAAAGTCTCGGGACGTGGAACATAACGATCTTCCATCATTTCTCTTCTCTCGCAATGTTTTATGCCTGGATTTTGCGTTTCTTCATGGTTTTCTTCATCAGCATTTTCTGTAGGTCAAATTCTCCTTCTTTCCTCTCTAACTGATCTTGAACTTGACCTTGTAGTGCTTCTCGACCTTCTGTTTTGTAATCTGATGATTTCCATCCTCAGCTCATGATTCTGTCTTGTCAAATTTGCACGTTCCTCTGCCTCTAATCGTCTCTCTTCATGTATTGTTTGTCTCAACGCCTCTAATGCCGCGATCTCTTCATTTCCATGAATTATTTCTCCAATCCCTTCTCGGTCTCTCTCCTCTTGTCCATTGTTTACCAATTGTTGTTATTCTCCCCTTTCGTCCACGGAATCTGATCTCCAAGTATGCACGCTTACTCTATCATAATCCACAGTTCTATCCGCTACTGGTTGAATTGGTGATTGAATTTGATTTTCTTCATTATTCCTTATGTTCCTTCTTGAGGATTCTCCCATTTCATTTCTCCCTTCTCCAGGAAAGTCTCCTACTCCTTCTAACAGGTTGTTGGTTGCTCGGATGCATTTCTCCTTCTAGCCATTTCTTAATTTTGGTAAACTGTTGAAAATTATATGAAATTCCTTCCCTACTACTCTGATAGGTGTCTAAAACACCTAATTTACTATCTAGTAGTTACGCTTTCTTTGCTATTTTTCTTGTGAATTATGTATCTTATGTGTGCTTTTGAGTTTATTAGGTGCAATGGAGTCATTTGGAGCAAAAAGACCAATTGGAACTCGTTCAAATACAAGATTTCTACTTTTCATTGTGTAGAGGACGAGAAGGCGAAGCTAACGGCGAAAGAACGGAGTCATTCCGACATCGTATGAAGAAGTTACGAGCAATTGAAGCAAGTCAAAATGCGCGAAGTTGTCGCGACACGGGAATTTACTAAGGGACACCCTCGTGTTAAGGGGTGGACATTTTCAAAGAAAGTGCTAAAGGGAGTCGAGTTTTATTCACTGGGGGCTGCCAGATTCAAATGATGTTAAGGGCACCCACTTATTATCTACGGGCACTTCTTCTTCATTATTTGTAAAATATAAACCATGCAAGTTCAGGAAGAAGATGAAGGCTGCGAGTCTCGTGTTTGAATGGAGAGTTCTGCGGCGGTGGAGGTTGGTTAATGAAGACGAGCTCGGGATGAAGTTCTTGTCGAGTTTGGTTCTGCTGGAGTTTGATGGTTTGCTGCCAGTGGAGCTCTAGGAAACAAGAAGAGAGAACGGCTCGAGGAATAGGCTGCTGCATTGATGGAGAAGAGCCCGAGCTTGGTGATGGGATTCGGAGTTTGGCTGAACAAGGACGGTAAGAAGAAGATGGGTTTGCTGCAATGAAGCCCGAGTAAACGAGGTTCAGGGAGTAGGCTGCCATTACCGCCAGGCCGAACATGCACCGAGAACGAAGGAGAGTATTGGCTTCTTCTTAGGGATGTATGCAACAAGTTGAGTTAAGAACGGGAGAAGAACAGCTCGAGTTTGGTTTTGGAAGTGGTGGTGTCGATGGCTTAATGGGTTGAGAAGTAAGAGCCGGGTCATTTGTTGTGATCTTCGAGGTGAACGTAATAGGGAATACTCAAGGTCGGCTGATTGAACAGGGGATACTCGAGACTGTCAAGACTTAGGTTGGCAGTGGTGAAGGTCGATGATTCTGCTGTGTTCGAGTCCGAGCTGGGTCTGCTACTGACGTTTTGTGCAGTGAAGATACTGCTCGAGTGTGTCGATGAAGTTGGCAGAGAACGATGCCGGCAGAGACGAGGATGATTGAGCTCGTGATGCTGGAAGTTGTCGGGTCAGGGAAGATGAAACTCATTTGGAAGTCATGGAGTTCGAACGACGAAGGGACGATTAGGAGCTAGAGGTTTTGTTGGTTGCTATCTGATGAAGTTCAGGTTCAGGGATGACAGGTTACGAAGAAAAGATGGTTGTTATTCGCGTTGGTTAGCTTCCATGGATGATCGAACTCAACAGTGGCTGCTACCATTATGGATGATGCCAGAGATGTTACGAAGGGTTGAGAAGGACTAGGATCATACAGGGATTAAGGTATTGATGGAGCTCGAGGAAATAACGATGGAGAAGAGGACGTGAGTTACGGGTAAGAGTTGACAATCTCAGGGAAGCTTACGGACTGCAATCACAGGGAGTAAATACGATAGGTCTGTCGTCTCCATGAAGTAATCGACAAGCCAATAATGAGAAAATGGATTTGGGTGACGTGAGCCCAATTGTTTTGTTTCCGAATCGAGAACGTGTGTTAAGGAATTTTGGCCGAGTTTGGCAACCTACTTTGCACAGGGGTTCGATGCACGGGACACAATTCCTAAGGAGATGCTCTTTCCTATTTTTGCTAGGTTTCCTAGTTTCTTCAACAAAACTCTATATATAGAGAAGCCTAGGCACAATTTGGGAGGAGGCCACCACGTTTTATTATCTCTACTTTTATTCTAGGGTTTACACCATGAAGTCTTTTCTCTTTCTTCTTGTTATGAACTCCATGAATATGAGTACTTAATTTTATTATTGGTTAAAGACGTAGTTGGATTTTGCAACCAAGTTATGATTTTTATGAATTAGTTTTCTCTCAATATTATCGTTTGATTTCTACGGGTTACAATAATTGCATGATTGATGGATTGCAATATGATTGAATGTTTGTTTAGTCGAGTCTAGAATTGATTGAACTCACATCCATATCTATAGCTATTTTAGGGTTTTCATCGAGCGATAACCTTGAATACTAGTAGCATGATATGGTTCTAGGTTGTAGTGATACATCCTTGTATTCATATGTAGAAATTGACCTTTGTCCGAATTGTTTGCGCAATGTATTTCAATTGCATTGATTAGCCTATTTCGAAACTTAATGCTCTGGGAATTGAACTTGATTAGCGCAAGGCGTTAGGTTATTCTTTAGGTAGATTTCACATACGCAGCCCTAATGTGTGTGTTGATAACTTTGGAAATTACGGAGTATTCTTGCAATAAGGTATTCTATGGCTTTTGATGATAGCGAGATTAAATACGAATTCTATTCATACATTCATAAACTTGTTTGCAATTGAAGATGAAACCTTTATCCAATATTTTCACATCCTTGATTTGCGTGTTTACTTTTTATTGTTTTGCTTTTATTTTATTTTCGTTTATAAAAATCACAAAACTACCGGTGTTATTTATAGGGAACCGAAACAATTTGACAACCTAGACCTCTCTCAGGATCGATCCTTTCTTGCCCTTGCTATATTTATATTTTAAGTAGTAAGAAAGTGTAATTATATTTGTGTCGCTTACGATTTGGCCTGATCAAATTTTGGCGCCGTTGCGGGAGGGCGGTTGTTAATTGTTTTTGGTTTCTTATTTTTGTATTTAGTTTTTTGTTTTATTTTTATTTTTTCTTATTTTCTGGGTTTTTAACCTTGGTTTGGGAATTATTTCAGGTGCTTATTTCTATGGAAGGAGCATATTGGAACAATGGATACGGTTTTCAACAACCTCAACAATATGATAACTACCAATTCCATGGGTATAATCAAAACCAATTTATTGGTTATGACCAATATTCCATGGAACCTTGTGGTTTTCCTCAACAACCTTATGGTGAGTATGTGTGTGAACAACAACAAGGATGGGAGGATTCTTATGCTCTTGAACAAAAAGTCTCTAATTTTATAGATAAAGTTTCCACCTTTTTACAAGAGGAATTTCAAAAAGCTAAAGAGACTACAAACGAGCAACTCCAAGAACTTCGTGAAAGTATGACTATCTTACGAAGAGACATTGATCAATACAAGGAAGATATGGATAATTATAATGTGCATATGGTTTGTGATGAATATTTGATTGATGCTAATGTTGAAAAAGGCCAATCCTTGGGCACTTTCGTGGATAATTGTGTAGTTAACTCAACTCTTGATCTTAATAATGATCATTCACCTATTCAAAAGGATGAGTTCGAGATTAGCAACACTAAATTCAGCGAGGAACAATCTTATGTTGACTATGATAGTGACGGTGATTATGATACATTGCTTGAAACAACTCATGGTGACATCACCGAGGAGTCTTTTTGGGATCAAGATGAAGATGAAGAGGAATATGATGACACTTGTGTAGATTACTCAAGCATTGATCTTAATAATGATCAAGAGCCTATTCAAAGGGTGGAGCTTGAGGATGATGCATTTTTGAGTGTTCTAAAAAAGTTTCTTATGATAAAATTTGGATCCGCAAAAGAGAATGTGCCTTACAACAAAAAGGAGGAATATGTTGAGAATGAGACCGTTATGACCAATATTGTGGAAGACCCAATTGAACTTGTGCATGATTGTAATGATGATGTTTATGTCGAAACTTTGGTTAAGGCAGAAACGGACGAAGAATGGTTGCAAGGTTTGATAGAGGACCATGATATAAAAGAGGTGAATAATTCACTTGAGTTTTTTTAAGGATGAAGAGGATTCCGTGATACAAGAGATTGTGAAAGGTTTATCTAACCCTTTGCCTATTGTTTCTTCTCCTTTACCTCTTATTGGTTTGAATGTATGTGCTTCGAAAACATTGTTGAATGACTTTGTTTCTCGTTTTCCGCCATTAGAGACACTTGATTCTCATACTATGCAGGTTATGGAACCCGAAACCGTGGAAGTACCCGACTTCTATATTCTTTATGCACTTCCATGTGTGGACAAGAATAAGTGTGGGGGAAACTTTTACCGGTTCATAGCTTCACTTTTGTTTTATATTACTAATATTTGTGTGAAGTTAATGTTTGCAAAACAGGTGCTATGGACGGATCCTCAACTTTTCAGATTATTGGTGTATGGGGAATGAATCTTACGAGAAGCTAAGTCGGGCCGTCGACTTTAAAACAAGCGCTTAGTGGGAGGCCACCACGTTTTATTATCTCTACTTTTATTCTAGGGTTTACACCATGAAGTCTTTTCTCTTTCTTCTTGTTATGAACTCCATGAATATGAGTACTTAATTTTATTATTGGTTAAAGACGTAGTTGGATTTTGCAACCAAGTTATGATTTTTATGAATTAGTTTTCTCTCAATATTATCGTTTGATTTCTACGGGTTACAATAATTGCATGATTGATGGATTGCAATATGATTGAATGTTTGTTTAGTCGAGTCTAGAATTGATTGAACTCACATCCATATCTATAGCTATTTTAGGGTTTTCATCGAGCGATAACCTTGAATACTAGTAGCATGATATGATTCTAGGTTGTAGTGATACATCCTTGTATTCATATGTAGAAATTGACCTTTGTTCGAATTGTTTTGCGCAATGTATTACAATTGCATTGATTAGCCTATTTCGAAACTTAATGCTCCTAGGAATTGAACTTGATTAGCGCAAGGCGTTAGGTTATTCTTTAGGTAGAATTCACATACGCAGCCCTAATGTGTGTGTTGATGAATTAGGAAATTACGGAGTATTCTTGCAATAAGGTATTCTATGGCTTTTGATGATAGCGAGATTAAATACGAATTCTATTCATATATTCATAAACTTGTTTACAATTGAAGATGAAACCTTTATCCAATATTTTCACATCCTTGATTTGCGTGCTTTGTTTATTTATTTTTTTTGTTTATTTTTATTTACACAATCAGAAATTCTTCCGGGTGTTTTATATAGGAAACCATAACAATTTGACAACCTAGACCTCTCTGTGGGATCGATCCTTTCTTGCCCTTGCTATATTTATATTTTGAGTAGTAAGAAAGTGTAATTATATTTGTGTCGCTTACGACAGCGATCATACTCCAAATTCTTTCAAATCACGATGTCAATCCTTACTCTCTCCCTGTTTCTAGCGCCATTATGTAGTTGCAGGAAATCCTACACTACACCCCTTACTAGAATCCACACAACTAAGACATTTGAAGATGAACAACCATGATTTTTATTGATCAATTCTTTGAATGTTTACAAGATAAAATGGAAAAGAGCTAAAGAAATTACAATCACCACAAACTTTCTCTCTCCTAATGACTTGCCTAACACTCGAAAAAGATCCCCCCTCAACAAACTTATTCGACTCTTTATATAGGGTATTATACAATGGATGACAGCTAAGCTGTTCTTTATTTTCGGGAATGACTTGCGAAATATCGCAAGTGTACAAGTATACAATCTCGCGACACTCCTAAACTTCGCTAGATCTTCACATCTTTCTCGTGTTTCGGCTGTCGTCATTCATTGCGTCATTTATATTACTCTTCTGCGTCATTTATATTAAACTTCGCAATGCTGTCGTTTACTAATCTCGCAAGGTATTGATGTCGCGATATTCTGATCCTACATAGGTCTTGTACCGTAACTATTATCAATTGATTATCTTGTTGTTGTATTATCTCAACTTCTTTGTCCATAGACAATCACATATGGTATCAGAAAAAAAAAGTATGATGTACTTGGTACCCTCTTCATTTCAATTAGTATCAGAGCAGGCAAACACAAAAAAGATCTAACATATATGTTTGGTGCGATCCAACCTATAAGAACATGAGTTTGAATGATTCGAGTTCAGTTAACATACTGCCAAGATTTGATGGTTCCAACTATCTGTGGTGGAAATCTGCTATGAGATCTTTTCTTCAATCACGTGATTTTAGTACTTGGTTATTAGTCGTTGATGGGTATGTTAGTCCGAAAATGGAAAATTTGGAAACTGAGTTTAAACGCTTAGATGACTACTAAAGTGAAGAAAAGACTCTGGCAAAGCAGAATTCAGATGGTTTGAATGCTATAATCCAGGCTGTAAGCCGAGATCTTCAACATCATGTCTCCACGTGCAAAACTTCTCAAGAAGCTTGGAATAATCTTCGGACCGTATTCGAAGGTGATACGCCAGAAAAGGAAGCTAGACTTCAAACCCTCACTTCTAATTGGAAAACCTTCGTATGGATGATAACGATAGTTTTGAGGAGCTTCATATTAAACTCTCTAAGATTGTGAATGCTTCTTTCTCTCTTGAAAGACTATTTCTGAAAAGGATATAGTATGCAAGATTCTCATATCGTTACCATCTAGATACGAGTCTAAGAAATATGCAATCATGGAAGCAAATGATATTTTAACTCTTTCTCGCAACATACTTGTTGGAAATATAAATCTTTGATCCTGAGTACCAATCTAATCTTCCCAAGGGTATTGCTTTTAAAGTTGAAAGAAATCCTAAGGCTTCAGAAGAAATTAGATTGGCAGAAAATTCAAATTATTCCAGGAGACTCAGATGATGATTGATGATATTGATTTAACATTATCATTGATTACTAGACAGATTCGCGATTTCTTAAAAGAAGAAGTAAGTGATTTGTAAAGGATAATCATCACCCTACTCGTTCTCATGATCGAGTTCCAGCCAAGAACATAAAAGATCAAGAAGAAGACAATGAATATCAACCACAATGCTTCAAGTGTAAAGGGTTCGGTCATTTGGCTAAAGACTGTCCTAATCTGAGAAAATACACTGGGAGTAAGGCTCTTGTTGTAACTCTTGATGAGACCTCAGACTCATATAACTCTGAAGAACAGAATACAACAAATATTGCACTAGTTGTTGAGGTGTTTCCTTCGCGTTCCATTGATAATCCGATCATTTTAAAAATGGATACATCTTCCGACGTTGGAAATTCTACCAATGAAACGAGAGAAAAAAATGACTAAGCGTTTAACTACCAAAAATACAAGAATTGTTGAAAGTCTTTCATGCAATTTAGGTAATCATGATGATTACTGGGTTATGTTCAAAAGGCAAGTATGTTTCTTAAAACAGAAAGCTGAGCAAGTCATGAACATGATGAAGAATTATGATTCTGATCAATATCATCTGAAAAACCGATCTCTAAGACCTTCTGTGTATCGAGAAATAAGAGAAGTCCTAAGAGACATACTTCACTGGATCCAGAATACCGTGCGTGAATACCACTGAAGTGCATCCTCACTAAGTGTGCGGTTTATCTAATTCTCAACTGTAATGATCCGACCCTCCACAGACATCGTCCCCACTTACAGGGGCGGATCTATGTAGTGACTTGGGCTGGCTTCCCAAAGTCCAAAAAAAGATTATATTTTGAAGTGCAATTGTGTTTGGTTACAAAAAATCAAGCCTAAACAATAGTCTTAAGCCAGCCCAAGTCAAGCCGATTTGTTTTCAAGCCACCTCAATATTCATTTTCTGGTTCCGCCACTGCCCACTTAACCACTGCGGTCATCCGGCAGTGTGGGGTTTTCAACGGGCATCACTGCCTTCATGTAATATCATACGTAGATTTTTAAGAATAAAATTCAATAACATTATGCAATATACATTATTATATGCAAAATGTTAATTAAATTTGCTAAATGAAAATTCATTAAATTATTTGTTATGTAAATATATGAAAGATATTATATTTGAAAAATAAATAAAATGGGCTAGCACATGTACCATGTTGTGCTTTGATTTTGGCTAGAAAGCACAAGACCGCACATTTTACACCTTGATTGATACCTACCACAACATGGCATATTTTACACCATTATTGACGCCTACCTTCTCACCGGATATATAGTTTTCTATAGGTGGCTGATATTGTCTTCCTTCGATATCATTTGAGCAATAGTTTCCTACACTACCAAAACCAAAATCCTGTATTCTTTTTTGATGGTCGTGGACTCGTGGTATATAGTATAAGAATAAACTTTTTGTCGTAAAATTGGGCACATTCCCTTCTTTTCCCTGTTTCAAAAGGTGTAGAAAAGATATACCCTAATCATCATAATTAAATAGGGTATATTTTGCTTTTGTTGTGGTTCGCTCGTTCATAAATAAACAAAAGAATGTACTACTAGTGTTTTAGCAATTGATTGGGCTGAAATTCAAAGTCATACCCACCATTGAAATCATCCGATAGTATCACCGCTTTTTCTTATTTTCAATAATTTGTACTGAAATCATCACATTGATATTACCCCTTTTCCTCGAATGAGTCAAATCACCGGTGAATATTTGAACTTTGAAGTGAATGGTGAGACTTGATTAAAACTTACTACTCCCTCCACACAAACCTGTCTATCTTTTAGAGACGGAGGGAGTAATAATTACACAAAATTGGTCAAAAAGACCAAAATTAATAATTTCTGGGTGAAAAAGACACTTAGGTTTTGATACTGTTTAAATAGCCAAAAATTAAAAAGATACTGTTTAAATGGACAAAAATTTAAAATTAGGCGAGGATGTAACCAGTTTCATCTTGTCCATTTTCAAATATTTTTTTCTTATTTTTATTTTACAGGATGCATCCAGTTTCATCCTTGCTATTTTTTAAGTATAAGCCAAGATGAATCCAGTTTCATCCTTGCTATTTTTTTTTTGGCTATTTCACACGTACTTTTTTTTACTTGTCCATTTGAACCGTGTTTTAAATTTTTTGGACAAATGATTCATTTTCTCTAATAATTATGTCCATGAACCTATCCTTATCTCTGATATTGGGAGGCGAGAACTGATTGAGGGCCGTTTATAGAAATTCGAAAAATAAGTGTGCTTGGTGATACCCTGGCCTGTCTGGAGTCTTTGGACGTTAGTTGGCAGGTTCAATAACTTTTTTTTTTCTTTTTTTTTTTATAAACAAGTAACCTTTTCATTAATGGGATTTCAAGGTTACAATGAGTTTAAGATTGAAAATAAGAGAATACAAAGTAGTAACAAGAACATACCGTAAGAGTACAATACCGAGAAATCCGACAAGAGAAAGAGAAGGATTACCGGAGTAAGACAAATACAAGTATGAATAAAATCCGATTAAATCGGAAGAAGGATGGTTTTTCTCGGAATTAAATTCCAACCATTTAGTTTGTTTTTCTTCTTTAGAAAGAAATACTCCCAAAGTAGGAGTGATTTGCTCAAATCTCTTATAACTAGTGATGAAGCTTAGTCGTCAAAAGATCGGCTATGGAGATTAGTCATGGGATAAGTTGATGATGAAGATTCTGTCATAGGAGACAACCAAGATGAAGATTTCGTCGTTGGAGAGCATCAGTATTGATCTTAAAACCCAACCCAATAACCAAGAATCGCCATTAAAGCGAAGATAAACCTCAAAAGAGTAGATAAAACCACCAAAATGGTGTAGAGAAGTAGAAAACATAATAAAAACCTATGAAGCACGGACACCTCAAAACCGGTGACGTATCCGTGTCGGACACCGTATCAGTGTCAGACACTTGGGATACGTATCGGACACCCCGTTTAAAGTGTCCCTTTTTATTAATTACGAAAAGGGTAGGGGATACTTCTCGGATACTCTAGACGGGACACTTCTTATAGTATAATATATATATATATATTATACAGAATATTTATATACAGAATATGTCAAATAGAATTTAGATATGTAATATATTCGTATTTATCAAAAATTATTCTATAGAAGCAGTATTTAAATGTCTAATCCTAACATTCTTATTCAATATTGATGAGTGATGGGTCAGCGAGAGTTTAGATAGTTTTTATCTATTTATTTTTTTAATATTCCAGATAATATTTTAGAATTTTCTTACTTTATGTGATTCTTTTCACTATTAATAAATTAAATATTTTTTAATTAATACACGTATCCAACGTATCCCGTATCCCCATTTTTTAAAAATTGACGAATCCCCGTATCAGTATCCCCGTATCCGTATCCCCGTATCAGTATCCGTGCTTCATAGATAAAAACCAAATTAATCTACTAACTAACCTAAAAAACAAGGAAAAATGAAGAAATCTGCTCAGGTCTAGTCCATTTTGGACTAGATCTGAGCAGAGAACGGTTGTTTTTGATGGTTTTATTGGAGAAGAAGAAGGAGTGAGAGAGAGGAGAGAGAAATGGAAAAAAAAAATCAATCTTTTTTAGTTCAATAACCACACCTTCCATGTTTGTAATAAAGAACCAAGTAAAAATTGAATATTTGCGAGATCATATTTTATATAGCACGATGAATTCCACGAGACCGAGCGACACCGACTCAAACACGTATCCAGCATGTATTAACACTTCCTCCGTTCCATTTTACTTGATGATGTAGAGTTTTTCACGCAGATTAAGGAACATTAGAGAGAGTTAAATTTTTTCAATTCTACCCATATTAATACCATTTTAAAAAATTAAATGACATTGTTTTTAGTTTCTAGATTCTAGGGAAAGTTATCAATTCCATTGTAATTTACTTCGGAAGTGCTACACGTACCGCGTGTTTCTCCCGCAAAAAGGTCCCGATAGGGAATGAATGGACGAGATCAAAACTTCTCTGCATTTGGATGAGTAGCGGGCACATGTGGGTCCCATTCCTATTAGAGGCGGGATTTTCACGCGGTAGGTTAATCATTTCCGCTGTCCCACCTTTTTATAGATTAGAGTATATATTCTCTAAGAGAAATATTTTAAAATTGGAGTAATTGTTTATGTATTGATTACGATCAAAATTTATGCTCTGGTGTGATTTCAAACAAGGGTAATTCAAAGAGAATTTGGGAAAAATACTAAAACTCTCTTCTATTTTGGAACAGAAAATAAACCCTAAAACATCAAGTAAAGTGGAACGAGGAAGTATGATAATATCTAGCTCGTGTAAGTTGTAACACTTGAGTTTTGTATACGGCTATACGCTACCCGGCTAAAAGTCATCTTGCAGTTGCTTAAATTTAATTGACGGAAAATGAAAGTCAAGGTATATCGTCATGTGATGTTGACTCAGCTAAATATTTTAGTCATTCATGTTTAGAGCAATAAGTGGTGGAGATTAAAATATCACTGATTCACTACTACCCTTCAGAGTAATTTCGAAATACGTTATTAGGTTTAGTCCAATGGGTGTTGATCTAGCAGCTAGATTAGCCGTCCACGTCAGCCAGGACCACCGCCCATCGCTATTTGGTTCAGCGCAACCAATTTCAGCCATCAGATCAAATTTTGTGATTTTTGTGATCCGTGTGATTTTTGTGAGCGCTGAACCATTCAGCGTAAAAGTGATTTTTGTGGCGCTGAACCATTCCGCGCTTCAATCTCGCTGTTACTTCACCCGCGAGCACATGCTAGGAGAGAGAACTAGTGTTAACAAATAGACCACACTTTTTTTTTTTTGAACTGCAACACTTTTCTGCTAATCTAGCAACACAATCTAACCCATAGGACTTAAGTCTTACGGTCTTATGTGGCAGAATCGGTTAACGGTAGTTATAAATTACTCCAGCAGGTCACCTGACATTTGGAATATGTTGCGCAAATCTCCATGCACCTTCACGCGACTTCATTAGGAAAATGTATAAATAGAAGGTGGGTTAAGGTTGGCTACATAGAGTAAAATATCTGTACTTCTCTCATTCATCAAAGTATTGTGATTTGCTGAAAATAAGGATGTTCAGTTTTTCCAACTATAAACCCTCGGTTAACGGTAGTTATAAATTACTCCAGCAGGTCACCTGACATTTGGAATATGTTGCGCAAATCTCCATGCACCTTCACGCGACTTCATTAGGAAAATGTATAAATAGAAGGTGGGTTAAGGTTGGCTACATAGAGTAAAATATCTGTACTTCTCTCATTCATCAAAGTATTGTGATTTGCTGAAAATAAGGATGTTCAGTTTTTCCAACTATTAAATTTAATTCGTGCAAGGAATTGTCAGATTATTCCTTTCTAAGATCATTAATTGTTCATTTTGTTCAGGTGGGGCTGTCAACGGCACTTAACGTAACGGATATTGGCTCTGCCGCTGCCGTTGCCATTAAAATTAGCGGTTAACCGATATCCGTTAAGTTCCGACGGAAATATGAAATTCAAAACCATTACCGTTACGTTGGACTTACTGGTTAACGGATAATTTTCTGGTACCATCCGTTAACCCATGAACCCCAAAACTCTGTTCCATCAAGAACCCTAAATTCAATCACCATCACCGATTCATCCTCTAAAACTTAGCTTCATCTGTAATACCACTCCAAAACCTCAATTCATTCATTACCCATTTCAACTCATCATCCTATAACGTAAATTTCATCATCAATTCATCCTCTGAGTTCTTCTTACAAACCCTAGCTTCTTCAATTCTTCCCCAAACAACCTCCGAACATCAATTAATCAACAACCCTTTCATACTCTGACTATCAGCATCTCAACTTACTGATCAATTCCAAAAAACTTCGAAGATAGGTCTACAAACCCTAATTTGATTTCTTTATTTAATCCATAATTGATCTCTTCCCTAATTCACAAACAACATCATCTTAGTCCTTGTTTACATATTTTCGTCCATTGATTCTCGTTTCGACAATACCTCACTTTCAGTTCACAATCTCTCAGAGAAGAAGAGAGGAAAGAAACGAGAGGAAAGAAGAAGAATGACGAAGAAGAAAGAATATTATGAACTTATCTTCTTGGTCGACTAGTCACATTATCGGTTAACGGAAATAAGGCTAACGGAAATAGCCCAACCATTACAGATTACGATAGGATAAAAATAACCGCTACATTATCGGTTACGGATAACCGACACGATATAACGGAACTAAACCTAACGGAAACCGGATAATCGGATTCGGTTAACGGATAACGGATATCCATTGACAGGCCTATGTTCGGGGTAAGACTCTATTAAGTTTTCACTATTTTTTTAATAAATTTGTATATACTATTTGTAGTGTTCAAAATGGTCTAAATGAGTGATCTTGATAGATGCCTAGGGTACTCTCTAGCTATGAAGCACGGATACTTCAAAATTGGTGATGTATCCGTATCGGCGCCGTACCAGTATCGGATACTTGGGGATACCTAGGGATACGTATCAGATACTCCATTTAAAGTGTCATCTCTATGAGGGGATACTTCCTATAATCTAACATTTATTTATTTTTCTACAAAATCTATATATTTTTAAATTTATACATAAAATCTAAATATTTATAGATATTTGTACTCATGAACATATCGAATAATTATATCTAAATCTAATAACTTGTTGACTATAAAGAAAAAAAATTTGGTATTTATTTTTATGGTGCTTCAGAAAAAAGAAAAAAAAACTCAAAATGCTGAGATTGAAAAAAAAAATTGGTATTTCTAAATCTAATAACTTGTTGAGTACATATGAATTTATCCATTCAATTAATATGGGGGATCGTCAATGAAATCCCAAGTTTCTAGTCAACCCTCACAGACAGCCAAGTTCCCAATCATCCTCTATGAAGGGACAAACTGATTTTGTCTGTCTGTGTTCCTTAAGTTTCATTTTTTTATGCCTACTTTACCCCTCAATCATAGTTAATAATCCAACTATAGTTAGTCGTTCTATGGATTGTGAAATTGGATCATTACCAGGATCCGGATTGCATATATGGGTAATGTATAATAAAGTTAGGAAGATATATATTCCGTCTCTAACATGAGCTTTGCTGCTACTCTACCCAACAGAGCGGCATACCGATCCCATCTATAAATGAAAAATCGAAAGTTGCGCATCATTAGCCATTGATAGAGAAGCCCTGTTTTTAGTTCTTTGTTATGGTGATCTTGGACAGACAGGATAGGCGAAGACTGAAGATGGGTTTTACTAGCATCGAATCCAACCAAGCTGAAACTACAACTATTGTCCAAACAAATGGCACGACAAAGTTAACAGATAATATTTCCAGGTGATCATATTAAATGAATTGGGTACCATACCAACACCATAGTATAAAATAAACTGGGTACGATGTTTTATAGCCTAATAAATTAAAATGGTCAGTTTATTCAGACGATCATATAAATTAAGTTGGGTAGCTGTATAGTTCTCCGGCGATTTGCGTACATGGACTCGAAAATGTAAAATAGTGATATGAAAAGTTGCAGCATTATCTCCTTGTAAATAAAGCATATGGTAAGTAACAACTTTAAGATTTAAGATTACTGAGTCACCACGATCCCTGGTTTTATAGCCACCGGTTCTCCACAAATTGAGATACCTCGCAGGGTCAACAACTGCCATTTCACAGGGTCAACAGCTGCTCAGAATATTAGCCACGGGAGCAGTTCAAATAAAATTTTCCTTACAATTTTGGCTGACACCTGCATACATGAGAAAAATATCATAACTTCTGGTCAGCTTCATGTCACACGTAGATTCTATCATGATGCGGAGCTGAATAAAATTGCTTATCTAGCATAACTCTTGTTAATAACATGTGAGCAGTTCAATTAAAGAAATTCCTTACAATTGTAGGCAAGTCCTTGTCTTGTATTACTGATAAAGGTGCTAAAGGTGTAGATGATATGATCTTATTATGAGACTTAGACACCTCTTCATCCTCTTCTTGTGTACTATTATTATCAGCTGATATCTGTATATGTGCACTCCCAGGAGACGGACATATGCTCAGGGATTGCATGTTGAGAAATGCTCAGAGACATATGCTCAGGGATTGCATGTTGTATCTAAAACCATTTCTCACTGATATCTTAATTGCATGTTGTACCTTGGCTTTTGCTGATTTGAAGTATTGATATTATAACAGGTGTTTGGCATCTTCTATGGCTTTGATCACCTTTTCAGCAGCAATATCATCTTTATTTTTTCTACCCTTCTTATCCAACTTGTTGCAATCATACCCAACTAAGTTAACAGACAACGGAACTAGACTTGTAAGACTTTCAGGGTACGGCGCCGAACCATACTGAACTTCTTTATGGAAAATGTAATAATCATTACTAATTAAACTAGACTTGTAAGATTCTTTGCGTACGGCGCCAAACAAACACGTGGTCTCTTTAGTGTTTACTCCATCAGTCCATCCTACTGTATTGACCGGAGAGAGAAATTGTCTTTATAGATTCAATAACCCAACCAATGCACTTCTAGTTCTGCGGGAAAATGGTCCAATAAGCAAAGCTCCACTCCGCGAAAAAGGTTTTTACGGGAAAGCATCCCTTAAGGACGTGCGGATAGCACTGCTCAAGCATCATCATTTTAAATTCAACATCAACTTGATATATTAGTAATAGTAACAAGGTGGAACTTACTAACAAGGTTGCCAGCACCAATCTTAACCCGGCCATCTTTCACCAAAAATGAAAGAGCAAGTAAATTCTCTGCCGTCTGTCCAAAAGAATCTCTGACGAGAATTAACTTATCAGCCCTAACTTCCTTACTTTTCTTCAAGGTGTTATACATAGTGATCATCTTTTTGTCAATACCAGTTGTCTGCTCTTCTTTGGCATCATCAAGCTGCACACAACATGGAGCAACTCATTAAACCACACAAACAGGAAGGAAATCTCCAATAAGTGTAAGTCTAGAGATTTTCAAAGTGCTATGGAAGAAGATGAGTCAATTAAAGTGGTACGTGAACAAATAACCAGTTCATATTGGTAAACTATGAGAAAAAAATGCAAATAAATACATTACAAAAAAAAAGAAATACGCAAGAAGTGGTTCATCTAGTGTAATTATGATGGGTTTTACTTACCCTCGTGTAATTGCCGCTTAATTTTAACAATATTTTCATGCTACAAAAAAAACAAAAATCTAGTGTAATTATAATGCAAAATATAAAGATTATTAAGACAAAACATACACATATAGGGCGTTCAGTTGTAGTTGGTTTCCTAGCCCGCTTTCTCTGAGTAACAGTTTTCCTTTGCTTGACATCCAAAGGTCCAACCCTGAGTGCAAAACTAACAATGAGCCAAAGAAAAAGAAGTACAAATAAAACACATAAGAAAAATGACCATGTAATCACTATCCTAGAAGAATACATTTTGCTTACATCGTACAACATCCTGGAACATTCATGAAGATGTCACATACTTCAAGACCTAAATCCTTCCAACCTATGGATAATCCGACTTGATCACCGGATACTCCACCATTTCGCTTTCCAAACTTTTGGAGCATACAGGTAATAAAATCATTGGGAGTTACACCATCACAACCTCATTGCTTTAACAGACGCCGTCAAGGTGTTGGCAATGTCCAGAAGAGCTTCAGCATCTGCAACTTGTTCTCTCGGCTTTGTAACTGTAATCCCCAGATAAAAAAAAGACATTTTATACAATTTCATGGATGTTGAATAAAGAAACTCGAATAACAACGGAGAAACTAAAACTAACATATTTCCTAACACATAAGCGTGAACTCATTCTGACTACCAAACCTGTTACCAGGTAAGGTATTATAGTATATTTTCGGACCCAAAATGGAAGGATAATGCTTTCAAGCCACATACCCTTCTGGTGAAGCTTTTCAACTTCGTTGAAAACAGATTTGAATGTAGTATCAGAAGAAATATCTTCTATTTCATCTGCAATAAAAACAATCAAATTTATCATAACAATCAAACCACAGTAATTACAAAATTAAAATCAACATCCTAACACCCAAATTAAAAACAAGTGAAAAAAAAGAAAGAAGAATTAAGACTTACTGTGTATCTTATTCCTTAGAGCAAGATTCTGCGAACGTAGAACTCTTCGAACAGAAATATTATTACCAGATTCACTGTGGCAGCTAGTTTTTTTAACAAAAATCACTGTGGCAGCTAGTTTTTTTACTAAAGTATTTGCATTTCTGTAGTTCCTTACAAAGTTCACCTTTGACAGCATATTCTAAGATCAAATAAACCCGAGTCTGCAGTAACCAAATAAAATTACGACGAATTGGATTAATATCAATTTCTTAAACCCGAGTACATCCGTTGTCCTGAATGAATAAAGTTGCAAAGCAACAAATTTCAATACCTAATCGTAGAAGTAGCCATAGAGTCTAAGAATGTTTGGCTTTCTTAAATGGCTTTGTATCTCAACTTCCCTGCAAAGTTGATGCTCAACCCGAGATTGTTTGAGCTGGCTCTTGAACGAAACTTTTAAAGCCACAATGTGGTTACTCTGATTAAAGAAATTAGGCAAACAAAATCAGTCTATGTCAAAGAAGTACCTTCAGCAAATAACAAATCAATAAATTCCCACAGTAATCAATCAAATTGATAACATCAGATTTCTTTTAAATCACAGAATCATTTTAAAGGATACCAAAATGACCTTAGGAACTACAAAAAACCGAAAGGATGAAATACCAAGTGTTCTCCTTAACACACCTAATCCAAATTTCATCCCAAACACTCATCTCATTTTCGCAATACCAAAAACCATGGCTAATATCCTTTTCCCGTTAAACAACACTAAATAACTAAAAAAAAAAAAAAAAAAAAAAAAAAAACGTAATGGAAATTGAATCACCTGAAGCGAAATTTCCAAACGCTCTAATGGAGCAACAACACTACGAGATCTGCATCCGACATAAATCCACAAAAACAAACACAAAAATTTCAATTGTGATTCAAAACAAAAACTCCTAAAATAAATCACATGTAAAATGAATCAGAGACCCTAAAATTAAGAAGATCAAAATAATCCCCAAAAAAAAAACTAAAATCAAAAGGACTCACAGTCCAGTAGGGAGAAGAACAGGGGGAGATTGAAATAGAAAGATGAGGAAGAAAACCAATTCGGATCGGATCTTTGAATGGTTTACTCTACCCATTTCATCTCGTGGTTGAGTTAGCTACCGCGAGGGCTAAAACTGTATTTTCAGTCCGAACCAGGTTGACTGATTTGACACAGTCCGTCAATATTAATTGACCAATACAATGTCCGTCCATAAGGTTTGAATCGAACCTTTGGATTTCATTGACGATTTCCCAATTAATATAAGTAAGACTGAGACTGAAACCCAAAATGCTGAAAATTTAATATTTGTTCACTTTAATATTCAAAATAGTATCTATCAAATTTTTTTATTTTATGATTTTTTAGTAGAATGAACTTTTATTATTATATTAAATATTTTTTTGATAAATACACGTATCCCACCGTATCCTGTATCCCCATTTTATGAAAATTGACGAATCCCTGTATCAGTGTCACCGTATCAGTATCCCCGTATCAGTATGGGTGCATCATAGCTCTCTAGTCTCTACCAATTTTGGATTTCATGTTGGGTCTTGTTTGTATCTATTTACAGGCAAAAACCCCCAAATGATATCCAAATCAATCTATTTGGTGACAGCATTCAATAAATTGGAATGTATTAGAATCTTAAAAATGTCAAATGCTTAGGTCATATTTCATGTGCGCTATATTTCCTAACATATAATCTCTATAGCTGCGCTTGCGCAGTTTGGAGATTTCTTTGTATGCACTCCCCAAATGTTACTACATAGACACAACTTACATCTCTTTAGGTGTGAAAGAGTATTGATGCCGACAAGCAGCCGTATTACCACTTACTGAGTTCCGCGTCGTGAGTTACCAAATACTATATGGTTGACTTGAAGGGTGATTTTTGCTGGGTAGTTGATACTGATAACCTTCATCAAATTTAATAACCCTTGTTGCATGTTAAAAGGGATAGAGGTGTAAATTGGGCTGTGCCAGCACGAGCCCAAAGCCTGCACCCAAAGACGCTAAAATTTGAGCCCGGCCCAGCCCAAAGACGTGACTTAGCCAAGACGGCAAAGACGTTAGTTAAATGGGGCGTCCGGGTTTGACTAATTGGCACACGAGAGCACAAAGACAAAGACGCTGCACGGATAAGCACGTGGTGACCTCAAAGACAAAGACGTTAAGAGAGCACGTCATAACATATACAAATACACCATATAACAAGGCATAATACATCACATTTTTTGTATATTTCACAAAAGAGTCAATATTCTAGCTAGTTTTTAACATTTTATGTTGGCTTATTTATAACAACACATATAATACCTTAATATTTGGAAAATATATTTCAATATCGTTGTTATAATGTCGTCACCTATATTTAACTAGAACATTAATTTACATGATAATAATCAATTTTGTATTTGATGGGCTATTTCTTTTTATTGAATAATTTGTTAATTTCACTTGAAATAATTTCGAATGATATGTTGTCTAATTAAATTCTTTTGATAATGTCCGACTTAATGTATACATTAAGTGATTCAAATTGTTTATAGCACGTGTGCAAAGACGCCACAAAGACAAGACGCATTTATTCGTGTGTTGTGCCGTAATTTCATCTTTGTGCCTAGCTTTTGACTAGTAAAGCACAAGATCAAGACAACACGTTTGAATCGTTGCACAAAGACAACGGCCCACGGCACATGGCACGTGAAGCACGCGACTTTGTGTCTTGGGCCTGTCTCGGGCCAAGACGTTTTACACCTCTAGATATAACCTTGATTGTGTTGTCCTTTTGACTTGTTTAGTTGTTTTCTTTTCCCATTAGCATCGGATATAATCTGATTCCCTATATCATAAAAACAAAAGGTTTGTTTTTAGTCCTAATTAATACGGAGCTGTATTGTTAAACTGAAACTTTTGATCTTAAAGTGAGCACACCTTCTTTGCTTTCGTGATAAAACTATAGTAAAGAGATTCACTAATCATGCTTAAATAGGGTTTGTTTTTGTTGTGGTTCGTTCTTTAGTAACCACCTGAGCAAAAAATGTATTAATGTTTTTGTTAGAAATGTGTGGGCTTCCAACTCAAAACCAATTGGCAATGAGTGGAGTGGCTCACCACCTTATATATTAAGATCTAGGCTAAGGAGTTAGCAATGTGGGACTATCTTATAGTTTCTCCAACATGCTCCCCCTCCACGTGTAGGGCGGAGATTAAGCCACTACAACGTGGACCTCCTGCGACGGTGGACGGGCGCCCATTGGGTCTACTTCTCATTCCACTCTCATACGGGCCTAGCTCTGAGACCATGTTAGAAGTGTGTGGGCTTCCAACTCAAAACCAATTGGCTATGAGTGGAGTGGCTCACCACCTTATATATTAAGATCTAGGCTAAGGAGTTAGCAATGTGGGACTATCTTATAGTTTCTCCAACATGTTTTTTTTTTTTTTTTTTTTTTGTTTGAGTTGGAACCCCACACACTTCTAACATGGTATCAGAGCTAGGCCCGTATGAGAGTGGAATGAGAAGTATGCCCAAAGGGCTGCCCGTTCACCCGTACAGAGGTCCACGTTGTAGTGGCTTAATCTCCGTCCTACACGTGGAGGGGGAGCATGTTGGAGAAACTATAAGATAGTCCCACATTGCTAACTCCTTAGCCTAGATCTTAATATATAAGGTGGTGAGCCACTCCACTCATAGCCAATTGGTTTTGAGTTGAAAGCCCACACACTTCTAACAGTTTTTGGCAATTCATTGGACTGAAATTCAAAGCCACAACCACCACTCAAATCACCCCGCCGCGTTACGACTTTCTTTGTTTCTTATTTTCAATAATTTGGACTGAAAATCGTATATATTGATATATTACCCTACTTCTCCTCCCTCTCTCTCTCTCTCTCTCTCTATATATATATATATACTCCATTGGACAATATCTTTTCTTTTATGTGAATCAAATCACCATTGAATGCCCGAAATGAATAGTAGACTTTCATCAAATTTTAGTATGTCCATCCTTATCTCTAAGCAATTACCGGAATAGGAATGAAATTTTCAGACAATTCCATCTGTACTGCTAGTTCATACTGGCCGCCTTCAATGCCCATTGTCGTGAAACAAGCTAAAAAAATAAATAACGTGGTGGATACCTACATCACTGGGACACCTACACCGCGAGACCATTGCAATGCCTACCAGACTTCCATAATTCGTCCACGCCAAATCTTTTTTTTTGATAATAAGAAATTTATTGACTTAAATGTGTCCAAGGTCGTCCATAAGACGACTTTGAACATCAGAATCAAAGTTCACCTAGTTTGAACATCGTCCACGCCAAATCGACACGGACACTTAATGACCAGATATTTTTGACAGACGTAACCCTTTGTACGAGTTAAAGTCAACAAATATCAGTGGGGTTAAAGTCAAATTCAGATGACATGTCGATTGCTGACTCGGCTCATCAGTTCCTTAGATGACAAGCATTAGACGCCCTTCTACTCCAGGAGTTGGGTATGGACCAATAACTTTATCTCCTACAAATTCACTTATCACCGTCAGATAACATCAAATCAAATCAGCATAGAGAGAGTTATGGTAGGTTTTTACCTTACTCCAAGAGTAAAGAAAACCGGAAAAAGTTTTGCATTATTTGTGCGAGTTGAATAGCGAATAAGAAGATCACGGTTTATTGGATGTTGCGAGATATGACATCATGACTTAATCAAGTTATGAACTTATGTCATATCTGTGATATCCAACGGCTTGTGATGTAAATATCTCGCAACATCCAACGATTGTGATCTTTGCGTTTTTGAACTCGCACTGCAAGTGCAAAATTTTTTCCCAAAAAACCCGACGACTACGTACACCTAGATTCTCTCTCTGTCTTGATTCTATTTATATACGGAGAAATTGGAAAAGAACGGCGAATACCATCCCACCCATTTCTCTCTCTTCAGGTACTACTGACACGTCACATTTAAAATCTATTGCACAAATCTCTATACACGTCTCAACAGCATGTATATATAAATCCAAGGTGGATTAAGATTGTTAGTTAGAAGACTAAACAGAGTATATTTCTCCGTGAGAAAATAAAAATATCTGTATTCATCAAGATTCTGTGTCTTAGGGGTTTTCAGTTTTTCTGTTTTCATCAAGATTCTCTATTCTTTTTTGTTGAGATCATTGATATTGTTCATCTAATTCAGGTATGATTAAAAATTCTCTGTTTTTTTTTCTTCTGAAAGTATTCAGTTCTTTTCTGTAATTCTTGTTGCATGGGGTATAAGAATTCTGTTTTGAACAGGAGATGGGTGAAGAAAGTGTTGAGATCATAATGGAGGAACACAGTGTAGATCGTATTCCAAGGGAAGCAACAAAGATGTTGATTTCATTAGCATCAAGTTGGGGTGATACAATTGATCAAAATTCAATCAAAGTCATCCCATTAAAAGGTGCAATGACGAATGAAGTTTATCAAATAAATTGGGATACAGAGAAAGGCGAATTGCCTCAAAAGGTTCTTGTTCGTATTTACGGAGAAGGAGTTGATGTATTTTTCAACAGAGACGTTGAAATTAACACATTTGAGTGTATGTCCAAACATGGACAAGGCCCTCGTCTTCTTGGACGCTTCTCTAATGGAAGGATTGAAGAATTTATACATGCTCGAGTACGAATTACCCACAACCGTTTTAATTTTACTTTTAAGTTTGTAATTAATTCATACTGAAATGGTTTTCACCTGTTAATAATTTCAGACACTCTCGGCGCATGATTTGAGAGACCCAGAAATATCTTCTTTGATAGCTTCAAAAATTGAAGGAGTTTCATAAGCTTCAAATGCCTGGTCCAAAGAATGTCATCCTCTGGAACAGATTGAGGTAAACCCAGTCTCTTGCTCGTTGGTTCTCTCTTGACCGTTAGTTAGTAAACGTGAAAATTGTTTCTAATTCAGGAACTGGCTTTCGTCTGCCAAACAAGTATGTCCTCCAGAAGAAGCAAGGGTGTTTATGTTGGATAGTTTGGACGAGGAAATTACAATTTTGGAAAAGGAGATTTCAGGGGAAAATCAACTTATTGGTTTCTGTCATAATGATCTCCAATATGGAAATATTATGATGGATGAAGATACAAATTTAGTAACTATTATTGTAAGTTTTGCCTACTCCCGTTGACTAAATTGTTATTGGCTCTTTTTCTCCTAAACAATAATTAGGAACAAGAATTGAAATTCAGTTGAGAGTTTTATTGAAGACTTTCTGTGTGTGCTTTTACAGGATTATGAGTATGCAAGTTATAACCCTGTTGCATATGATCTTGCAAATCACTTCTGTGAAATGGCAGCTGATTATCACTCGGAAATGCCACATATACTAGACTTTAACAAGTATCCAGGTAGGTGACAGTTGCGGTTCTATCTTCATGTGCTTATCATTCATAGTAGAAGACCGGTTCTAACTAAAACTTGCTTTCTTTGATTTTCGTGAGGACAGATTTGGAAGAGCGCAAGAGATTTACTCGTGCATACTTGAGTTCTTCAGGTAATTCAAGTATGAATATTTGGTATCCTATTAGGCAATCTAACTGCAGTTTTAAAAACACTAACAAGAGGCAATTAGGCAAAGGTCTTCCCCTGAAATGTATATCCCTCCTAGAACTACAAATGATCAACAGTCTACACTATCAAATGCGATTATGATTATTATAAAGTTATATTGCCTACCTTTAAAACTTTGCTGGGTTGACAATACAATAGGGTTATGCATATGACGAGATCTAAATTGGTTACAAGTTATAACAACATTCCAGTCTTAGTGAATAAAGCAAAGTGCTTTGCTTCTGCAATTTATTTAGCTGACAAATTATGTACCCTGAAAGACCATAGCTAGAAGATAAAATTTTGTTCTTTTATGTAAACACTTTCCTTGAAAGAGAATTTTGTTATCGTAATTTTGGTGAATAATATTGTTTCGGATTCTGAACTCTATTTTCATCTACTCTTATCAGGCGATGAACCTACAGATGTTGATGTGGATGCACTAGTGGAAGATGTTGAGAAATATACTCTTGCAAGCCATCTTGTCTGGGGCTTATGGGGAATAATTTCAGTAAGTCTACTTGCTTTTACTTTTTAGTTAAAAGTGTCAGACAGTGTAAAGTTGCTTGGCCAGTTTCAACTATGCCTGGTTTAACTTTCACATGTAGTTTGTGTTTACATTAATTGTTCCCATTTTATATCTGCATGCCAAACAGGAACATGTGAACGATATCGATTTTGATTACATGGAATACGCGAAGCAAAGATTTCAGCAGTACCAATTGAGGAAAGCTAAACTCTTACTCATGGATTCTTCTAGTACAATAGATGTAGTTACTGATTGTCCCTGAGAGTCTCAAACCTCTTCTTGTTTTCATTATCGTTCACTTTTTATGTACTTCATTGCTGAAATGTTGTATATATTGAGTTTTACATTCGAAGAAACATATATAGGTAATGCTTAGTAAGTATATATATCAATATCTGCCAAAAAGAAAAGGAAAGTATATATATATCAATACATGCGTACAAATATACCCTTGCCACTAAAGCATTCTCCAAAATGCCTCTTGCACAACTGCCTTATTTCCATCGCTATTAAGTATCAGCAAAATGTAGTTACTGGTGATTGACACAAACGTCAAGACTCAGAACTGCATCACTGGTACATGCTTCAGTCAGTTACGAAGTAAGGATAACTCATGTTGTTCCTTTCAGCTATCATGCATGTCCCCTTTACTTTCTAAATTCCCTTAAATACAGGGAAACTACTAGGTGATTAACTTCTATACCTGCCTGGTAGACTCGAGCTTAAGGAATAGACAAATAATGCACGACTAATAGGAGAGATGTTAGCTACTACAATTTTTTCCAAGAAAAGATAACCCCATTGGCTAAATACACTTGTTCCGGATGTTTGAGTACAACTGTGGTATTTGAACATCACTGATGGCGCACAACCGTATGTAAGCTATAAGTAACATTATTTAAAATGAACAAAATCACCACATGCTGGGACGAACACTTGTGGTCAATATATATTATTGCACATATCATTCAGTAAAACCAGAAATTACAGCGGTATTTTATAACACCCATACCTGTTTCTATATGAACTAAATCCCCCTGCGGATGCAATCTTTTAACATGACCAGTCTGTATGCATTTGAGCTTTGGTTGAAATTGGCACTCTCCAAATAACAGTATTCTGGAGAAACAAGAAGCAAACTTCTTTTGCAGAAACAGTAAATCCGTCCAGAAAACCGGTAATGAGCTATGATCGAAACTTATAACGGGATATATTACAGAGTAATGGATTGCAAAATAGATGTCTTCACAATCTAAGCAAAAGACAATAAGAATATAGTGTAAGTTCCACTGCTATAATATGATTTTGATAAGGATTCTAGAATATAGCTGCGACCACTTCAGTCGTACGGGCTTTTCTTACATTGTTACAACCAATGTGCCATAAGATATATATTATGTGAATATGCAACAAACCTAGACAACCCTTCCTTTACACTGATACGAACTCAAAATAACAATATGATCCAAGAAAATTAACAAGGAGGACTTCATGTTCTCTTACCATAATTCAAATTCATTTAGAAAGATCACACAAGGAGTAGAGCCTATCAACGATGGAGTCGATAATACCATGGGACCCACTAGTCCCAGCAAAGGGCAAGTGCTTAGGTGCTTCAGCTCTATCGAAATAAAAAGACCCAGATACCAGCTTTTCCTTCGGCTGCAAAGCTAACCAAACAATTGTGTCTGCACCCTCCTCACTGGTTCTGAGCTTCCCTGACATTCTGAAACACCAAATAAAGATTAGTACCACAAATAGCAAAATAATGCTGTGTTAACTAAACCAAGATATTAAGAGTGCTTCTCCTTGCCTTTCAGAAAAATCAGGTAAGCTTTGAGCGACACCTGGTGTCTCAGCCCAACCAGGATGCATCGAATAGAATCCAATTCCTTTGTTTTTATGTAGTTCTGCCCACTTTTCAGTCAAGGCCACCTGAAAAAGAAAAGAAAATGCACCATCATATATTTGTTTCTCTTGGAATGTTTCGGTAGTGTTTATGTATTCTAATCTACTTCTGGCATTCAAACTAAACAGACTACAATCCAATAAGTGGACAAGGATTCATTCCTTTGTCATCATAACACAGAGAATAGTTGAGATATGAAGAATGATCGCACTCAACGCTTCCTAAGATATCACACATACTAACCTGAACTCTCTTGTTTCGAGCATACTGCAGCACCCCATCAAACTTGCTTTCACTGAACTGCAGAATAAGAAGACGAAGTAAAATTCATCAAAGGAAAAAGAGGAGAGAGATTTGACCTTCTTGTTCTCTAAAGCAAAAACATAAATATAGTGATGGTGTAAAATGAGCCAACCAAAATATATATAATTCACCTGTAAATCTGCCGTTAAGGGGGACGTGTACATCCCACCAGAGGACACTGTAATTACTCGAGCATCAGGTGTCGCTTTCTCCAGCAATGACAACATCAGCTCTGTTATACAAAAAGTTCCTGCTACATTTACGGCAAAGTTCATCTCCAGTCTGGCAAAAAGTACAAACAAAAATACACAAAATGCATCATTTTTCCCTGAAGCATAAATCTAACATATTATATGTTTCTAAATTCGTGCTGCAAAAGTATAAGAAAAGTAATTGAATAACTTTTAAGATTGAATACAGACCCTTCTGGTGTAGTAGTTCGGTTATTATCAATTAATCCAGCATTATTAACCTAAAATTAACAAGATTCATCACCATTAAACTTTGCATTTGTTTGATAAATAGACTGTAATTTCATAAATAGACTCGTCATAGCATAATAATATTTAGCATAGTATGACGAACAAGAGGAGGTTCATTTACAGAACTATGAAATCAGGTAACCAGGACATAAGAAATCAGAAAATGATGAAGCAAAACCATACCAAGATATGGACAGGTTGCTCCTTCGAATAAAATCTTGATGCGCATGACTTGATATCACTGATAGACGAAAGATCACATACCTTCAAGCAAATTTTAACATAATAAAAAGAATTAGCGCATAACTTTAACAACCAAACATTCTAAGTAATACCATGTTGCACTGCTGCATGTGAAAATTACATTTATCATATCACAGCAGGTTCATGCAATAACTTATGGACTAACATGTGAATTGCTTATATCACTTTCACAGGCACAAATCATTTTACAATCCACTGGATTTGCAATAAAAATGCTAGAAAGAATGATCATTCCCGAGGGGGGAAAAAAAGAAACCGAGTCCGAGTATACCTCTAAGTACACATTTTGGTTACCAGTGGCTGATTGAACTTTTGAAACAGCAGCTTCTCCTCGTTCTTTATTGCGACACACCATATACACATTTCCCCCACTAAAATTCAACAATAATTCCAAGTTAAATAATGAAATAAATTAAAAATGAACTTGGAATTTGAAGGTTTGTAGACAGACCTAGAAGCAAGAGCCTCAGCAGCAGCATAACCGATTCCTGAATTAGCTCCAGTAACTACACAATTCTTTCCATCTATTCGTATTTTCATTTCATCTTCTTTAAACTTCTTAGAATGTTCACTACATTCCAATGATGAAAAAGATTTTCTAACATTTTCTAATTAATGGTCGAAAATTGATATTGATAAAATGAATAGAATTGAACTCACATGAAACCTGGTTTAGTAAAATTGAGATATCCAAATACACCAAATGCAGCTGTTCTCCATGCCTGTGAATGATTTTTAGGGTTTCAGAGTTTGAACCAAAGTTCAAAATAACATTAATAAGTTCAAAAAAATTACCTTCTGAAGAAACATTCTTGATACTAGTAATCCAACTACAAGTGATGAGAAACCAATTCCGATGTCAAGATTCCGATTTCTTCTGTTGTCTGCCAGTTTGGCCGAGTTTTTTTTGTTTTGTTTTTTGAGTTTCCTGATAGTCAAGAGTGTGTGCACTCGTCAATAAACAGGCATATCAAAGGGTGTTGAGTGATGAAACGTAGATAGAGCCGTTACCATTAAAATCCACTTGATCTAGAGGTTGTTCTCGTGACATCAAGGCTCTATGGAATACTTAATTTGACTCTTCTAAATTCAATCCGCGAGTATAGGCAGGTTACAGAACTTGTAGTCTTCGAGATTCTTTGATTAGACACTAATACATGATGCCAGTAGATAGGAAATAGAGATAAAAAAAGAAGCACAAAAAAAAAGAATATAACAAAAGGCTTAACAACTCAAAGTCTTCTCTAACAACATCCTTGGTGTTGGTATTTAACATGCACCGTTTTGGATTGAATGAAACGTGATCGATGGTTCATATAAAAAAAATATAAAATAATAAGCTTATAGGGTTTTGGTAACATCCACTGTTTGTTTTGTGTGGAAATTGAAAAAATACCTCCTTTTCAAGTCTTTTTCACAAATACCCTTAAAGGGTATATTTTAAGTTTTTAGGGTATAGTTTTTAGACATCTAAAATTATATTAAGTCAATTCAACCTCCGTAGGAGGTTGGGTTGACGTTTTCACGTCAAGAACATACTTAGTTCATTTTCATTATCCAAAAAAGTACTAGTTCGTTTTCATTATCCACTTAAAAAATACCACTTAGGGGTATTAATAAAATGGACAGGGGTATTTTGTGAAGGCCTTATATTCTAGGGGCATTTAAATAATGTTCCCCTGTTTTGTCTACATCTGCACAGCTCCGGACGTGTCATCCTTTTCAACGATGGAGAGTGCCTGGTTCAGGGACAAACAGTCAATGGCCCTGTGTAAAGTACTCTCACTTTGCATCTTGTCTTGTAACGACACATCCAGGTTCTCGTTCCCCCGCTTGTCTTTTCCTTTGCCACTGCCATGCTTCGGTTTGCTCTGGGAATACACCAACATGGAAAGTTGCAGAGTTGAAAGACACAACCAAAAATAAATGCGTATGCCCTTGTAAAGTCACTGTACAAGAAATGATTGCATGAAAGTTGAAAACTATACAAACTATCCCATGAGCTTTCTCACGAGTCCAACAGACGATAATATGGTCAATCTAGAGATAGTTAAGCATAATACCTGTTTTTTCTTAGCACGCTTTTCCTTGTCAGCAGCTCCACCATTTACTTTTTGCTCGCTCTCAGCTTGCCAAATCTCCTCTTCCTCACGAATGAGCTCCTCTTGCCTCTTCAAAGCAACAGCCTCTTGATATGCTACTTCAATTCTATTGCTGTAAAATGAAACAGAAGTGTGGGCTGGTGACAGTATCCCTATTACTGCAAGGTACGTAATGTCTAAGCTAGAAAAAATCTCCTGGAAAAGAAAATACTAAGCTGAATCATCATGTGTCTAGTATTTTAAAGGCGTCTCACATGTAATCAAACTTAAGTAAGTTGATAGATAGTAAATTTTAGATGCTGGTTTTCGACCCAAGGAAAGGAGTAGTCATCGCTCATCAAATTGAGGAAGTACGGGGAAGTGCCACAAGGATTTTGCTTAGGAGTACACCATTTGCATTTATAGATATATATAGTTTCAAGGAATGGAGCAAATCCAGTGCAAATGTGAAGTACCTGAATATATGAGTTAAGGCAATAATTTCCACAGTCCTACGACCTAGTTCCGCCAGCATGCTCTCTTCACACTTAATGTCAGCATAGGTTCCATCCTGCACAAGAAAAGGGAACCTTTTCATTCTTGAATCAAGGTAACTAAAAAATAATATCTATGAAATTACATTCTTGAAATAAGAAATTTGCTCCGCAACATATAGAACATTATAGTTTGATATTTATATCATTCAAGTAAAGATAAACTAAAAAGCCCAAGGAATTTACAGTTTTATCAAGAGAACTACTGTTGTTTACCTTGGCACGGTTTTGAGGACACTTTTCATCCTTTAGGGGCAAAGCCTCGAGCGCAGCTCTCTCAATAAGCAACAACACATCATCCACCAGGGTAAACATGCCATTCTCAACACGGACGATAGGAGCTGGTGATTCCGCAACGTCCATTACCTTTTCTCCAGCTGTATTACTCTTACTATGCCATTCAAGAGCCTTCAAACCACGGTAGAGAGACTCCATTACCATAGTGGATGTGACTTCTTTCTCTATAAAAAACTGCTTAACAACTACTTTCAAAATCACATCTGTTTTCTCTCTGGAGATTCGACGCCTAACATTTTGGTCAACACCCAACCAAAAAGCACAGAAGCTGCAAGCATCCAATGTAACAATTGGTGATACGATACACAAATATGAAATAATACAACAGCATCACGAGTTGCAGAAGAGATATAAGAAAGAGGTATCAAAAATGAGATCTGACGTTCACATAAACATTGCATAACGTTCTTGGTTGGACCCAAGTAAGCCTCAAGCCTCTTATAATTTATTCCGTTTGTTTGAAACGCTCAAGAATATCTGCGTGCTAAAACTACCAATCTTTAAGTGATACTGTACTATTTTCTAATTAGTTCTAATAAATTGATGAGAAATCCTATTAAATTAGAAATGTGAAAAATTGTAGCTTAAAGCATAGCTACAGAGCCCAAGATTTCGAGTTTAAATAGGCTTCACAGTTTTTTTTTAGCTAAGTTTAAATAAGTTTCACAGTTATGGCCTAGCTCTTGACTACTTTCCTGCAAGGCAACAATTATTCAAACTACATAAATTAAAAAACAAAAAAAACTCAGCTCTGCGGCTTAAGCACTGGTTCAAGATTTTGGGGAACTATGTAGACCCAAAGCTACCAAATGTCAGGCCAAGTAAAGATACTAAACTAACTTCTACAACTTCAAATCACTCTGAACGAAATTATTAGCAAACACGATAAGAATAACTACTTAAGAGAGAACAAAGCAAATTAAGCAGATGCAACCCCTGATTACTAGAAAACTATGACAAATTAATGAGGACTAGAAGAAGATACCTTGACCACCTTGCACTGTCCCCAGGCAAGTCTCCAAGTTTCTTTTGTTTTTCTTCAATAAAACTTCCGCAAATTTGCTCTACGTTTGCTAGATATACACGAGTGAGTTCTATCCTATACTGACAATCCAAGCAACGAAAAAGACTGTCCTTTTTCTCCCTTGAGTAGCAAAAACATCAGAGATAAGTTAGTTTTAATGAGCTCCAAAAGGAAAACGACAACACATCCCCACAGAAGTAATAATATGTTTAATGCATGGCAGATCATATCTTCTCCTAGATAGTATATTGCAACAGTGTGTTAAGAACCATAAAGTACTCTCAAGACTTTATTATAGTAATATGGAACTACAAAAAAAACAGCCTTGTCCGCTAATGGGGTTTGCACATAGTATCGTTACTTAAAGAAACCCAGTGAAGTATGAAGCAAGCAGATGGTGCGTACCAGAAAATGCAAGTACATAACAGTAAATAACTGGAAATAAAAGACACACCTAATAACTTGAACTTGAGCCTTTATAACAAGAGTATCATTTACAATATACCCATCCATCAATTTTGTTAACTCCATAAACTTTTTCCAACCCCAGTCATGCTCCTTCTTCCAGAACCTGTGCAATGTATCTACAAAGCTTCCGTTAGTTAGATTAGGACAAAAGGATCACAACTAAGAAATTTTAACAGTAAAAAACACATAACCAACCGACCAGAATATTTAGATTTCTTTGGATCTTTATTAATAACAGCAATTGTGAACTGAGCGAAGTGGCTCCACCCTGTTGATGTTGGAAGCAAATATATATATATATATATATATATCTCATCAATCAATGAAAAAGCAAAAATCGAGCAGCATAAGTCGAATGTGATAAAAGTTATCAAACCTGGCAAAAGCTTATCATGGTTAGCAACACAAAGAAACAACGAGAGATGGTTGCAGACATCACATCCTTGGGGGTAGATTAAGAGGTACCTAGTAACCCATCAGACGTGCAGACATAATTAGAACACCAAATTCTTATAACTTTTCAAATTAGTAAACAAGATGTAACTGTATTGTATGCCTCTATTTCATGCACTGTATGATTACATACTGGAAATTTTCACAAACTAAGGACGGCCCAACCTAAAGCCTACCTCTAATCATGGAAATATTTAGCTATCGTGTCTTTTCTATAAAATATAAATTAGTACATGAACTTAAAACCGTTTTGTATACTTTTGCACTATAAATTATATATCTTATTCGACTTAATGTGTATTCTGTAATCTCATACCATTTGTAACCGCTAACCTCAAATGCATTGCTCCGAAGCTCTCGTTTGCTAATCTGTGAAAAGTTATCTATCTTCCATGTGAACTTTCCATATAGCTCAGCTGGTTTCGGCCCTAAATAAATGAGAAGCAGCAAACAATAAACAGCTTAGAGCCTTTGCAAAAATGACGTATCAGTTGAACACAAAGTCCCTGCCCCTGGCAAGAAAGTTGTGACGGAAGTTTGTATTGCTTTATGAATTATGAACAACCACTTCTAATCCTTGTATAATTTGGATAAAGAACCATCATTTTGTAATGATCAGGAAACATATGATCAAACTTGAGCCTGAAACCACTACCACGCATTTGCCCAGAGCCTCATGCAAAATGGGTCGTCTGCAAAGCACACTCTTTGAAGAGCAAAAGACGATATGCTTCAACAGTGGTCAGATGGTCAAAGAAAGCTTTTCAACGAAATTGAACAATCTTCTCGCAAAATATTACCTAAGGGGTTTTATTTTCAATCAGACAATTTTTGGCTGGTAACGCTTTTGAGCGATCAAAAACAACTAAACAGTAGAAAAATAAAAAGATTTATACCATTATCATTATCATCATCATCATCGATCTCCCAATAAGAGGATGATATCCCAGGGTTAACATTCTCCACTTGCTCACACGAACTCCATTTTGCTATTGCTTCACTAAACACACTAGATAGCCCCTCGTTTGAACTACCAGACATATCACTCAACTCCTAAAATATTATGATCTCACCACTCCTGATAGAAAAAGAAAACTTTTTTTTTTTTTTTTTTTGTAGTGGAAATATAGGGAAGGCAAAGAGGCAGAGATTCTATATGATTAGCATCATCAGTATTACATGGACTCCAATAACATATATATATACATGGAAAAGCAAACCCTAATTGGGCCGCACATCTATGGGCCGTAGGCCCTACAACACTCCCCCTTGTGCGGTCCAACATAATTTCACATGCAGTGCTTCACATATAGTGCTTCGAATGTAGTTCTTCAAATGTCGTTCTTTCCTTGATGACTTGTGCCGAAATCAATTGCCTCATTCAAACTTTGAAAAGGAAAAACCCAGTGGGACAAAACCTTGGTACAACTCTTCACATGTGGTACTTCAGATGTTGTCTCGTATTTTACATGTAGTTCATCACATGCAATACGATCTTCAAAGATCGACGAGTCTAAGTTAATTTCGTCGTTAAAACTTCGTCAGGGAAACCCAAAGGGACAAAACCTGAACTAAAGAAAAAGAGTACAATATTACGCAAATGTAGAACATAGTTAGACTCGAATATGTTGCCTCATTAAAACCTTGACGAGGAAAACCCAATGAGATAAAACCATGACGAAGGGAAAAGAGTACAACGTGACAGATGCAAGTAAAGGTGATTTGTTGCAGATGATCACTTTGCTCCGTTGAAGTTGACTAGTTGCTTCACAACTCCTAAGGCAGAAAATCCTCGTGGGAAAGACAATAGCCTTAGTTGGGAAATTACTTCCCGGTGTTTGTTGTTGTCTCATTAAAAACCTTGCCGAGCAAAAAAACCCTGTGGGAAAAAGTAACCTCGGTGAAGGAAAAGAGTTCAACACACCATTAGATGCTCCCCCTGATTTCAGACAATTTTCATTAGTCTAATGCAGTCAAAAGGAGTTTATCACACTTTACTTTGGTGACTTGGATGTTTATAAGACCTTGTTGTTGATTCTGGAAGTTACGTTGTTTAACAGACTATCGCGTTTCATTTCATTGATTCAGATATTTTCAGTAATATCAACGCGATCTTTATGTCTTCAACGTTCAACATACTTGATGATTTTAGTATTGTCTCGCTAAAAACCTTGTCGAGTAACAAAACCCTTTGGGAAAAACTATTCTCGATCGAAGGGAAAAAGAGTACAACAGAGCTTCAATTTCGAAGTAAATTATGTCGACATCATATCCTTGGATCCTCCTCCTGATGTCGGCATCTCCCCCTGATTACTTTCATAGTTGTTCCAGACTGTTCCTTTAGTCATGTACTTTTCGAAACTGAATATCGGTAATGATCTAGAAAATAGTCTACCGTATCTCCCCCTGATTACTTTCGTTGGAGAAGAGATTATTGTTCCTTTATAATCAACAACCTTTGGATTGCACTTTCATTAGCATTCCTTTTTATGTCTTTGCATGGATAAAACAAATTTATGTCAATGGTTACTTTTAAGTACATGATTACATTTATTGTACCATTCCAATGGCGCTGCGTTATCGATGAGCTATATTTAGCTAACAAGTTCCCTAAGGATGTAAAATTTAATCGAGTATATTACTATATTAAGTACAACAATGCGTATATTGTACTTAGATATGGGAATTTTATCCCCAACACATCTTCGTCATCTTCCTTTAGACGAAATGGTCTTACTTAATTACATTTGAACCTCGACTAATCATGGGAGTGCTAGCAGCATGCACGTCCTTGTTAAATTGCCTGACAATGGACATATGCAAACTGGTTGAATAATATACCACAAGCTCGGTCTTCTAGATTAGAACATATATAAGATCGAGATTGGCCAGGATTTTCATCTCAATTCATATTCCATTAAGAGTACTTATCATGTCCATACCGTCGACATAGATAGCTACTCCCTCCGTTCCACTTTAGATGATGTTTTTGGAGTTTTCACGCAGATTAAGAAATGGAGAGAGATGTGAAGATTTTCCATTTATACCCTTGAGAAAATTCTTCAAACATTAATTGCTATTAGTGCATTTAAAAATAAACTTATAGTTCCAAGACAAAATGTAAGGGTGTTATTGGTAGTTTTGTGGAAAAATATGAAAACTTTCAAGTATTGTGAAACAAAAAAATAACCCTAAAACATCATCTAAAATGGAACGGAGGGAGTATAATTCTGAATCAGGAACTTATTTAATACGCATGGCACGAAACCTTACTTGTTCATCCCTTCCCAGTCAAATAGTCACTTAGACGGGTATACCACATCCGCCTGATTGTTTAAATCAATATATAAGTGAGTGTTCCAGTGTAATTGCAAACACACTCCGTAGTTTAGTCATTCGACTTGGGAAGCAAAAGGCCATCATGCACATTCGCAAATATCTTTGAGTCTAAATCTCCAGAGATATAACCACATCTACTATGTTTCAAGTTCTTTTGAAACTACCAAGCAAACTAATTAACTGAACATTATGATGTTCAAAAGAGTAAGCGATCCAGGGGTTTGTGAGAAACCTCGCGCCACAAGGTGATTCTTTATACTTTAAGACCTCATTCTTCTCACTACACTTTGTGACAAATAACCACATATGTCCCACAGGCTTTACACTAGGTTGGTTAGCACTACCACACCAAATACCCGTATATTTGTCAAAGAACTAAGTTCTGCCTGGATTGTGTAGGCCAAATATGCTATTTATTTGAAATTAATCAAAATAAAGCATGGTTCGATCTCATTGTGCTCTACTTCTGGAGCAACTATTTATGGATTATATCATCATTGTGCACGCATGATCCTTCCATTGACTCATATGCGTTCTCATAATCCGTCAGGATTTCATTGTTCTCTAGAATCATTTAAAACTTCGGATCCTCCAGTTTGATTCATGGACATATTCAGAGACAATGTTATGAGATGATTTCTGATGATATAAATAAGTTGTGCCTTCTTGATGAGCACGAAAGTGCGACGCATTTTAACCCATAAATATATTAGCTAGGACTCATTATTTCTCTAATAAATTTGTTTTAGTTGTTTTTGGAAGAATAAGCTCTTGTGGAAAATTGGCTCGAGAAAATGTTATTTGCACCCGGAAGACACATGTTATTCGGACTCTCAATGTTGGTTAAGAGACACCTCAATTACTAAGGGGGCCCCCCTTTTTTACTATTTCCAGTCAACTGTTAAAGGCACCGCTGTTTTGGATCAGGGCACTTCATCTTCAACAATTCAAATTTCAGTTTTTGGGAAATCATTGCAAATTGAAGAACATAATTAGGGTTCGAGTTTTGGTGCTCTTCCGAGGAGACTCAAAGGCTGAAACTTATGGAAATCATCACGTTAGAGCAAAACGGGGATAGTAGGAGTGATTTTGTCGATTGAATTTGGCTAGAACTCGAGTTAGAAGGAAACAGAGGTGTGAACTTTTCACGGGTATTTGAGCAAGATTTTGGCTTTGGAGCTTTGGTAGGATTCAATGGGTTCTTTGGATTGGATATACCCTGTTTCAACTAAACAGGGTTGGTAATCACTCCAGATTCGAGAAAATAGGTGGCCACGTCAAGTTTGGATAAAATAGGGAAGAAAAATATTTCCCGTATTCTGTTGAGATTAATTTGGGATTTGCTTGAGGAAAGAGTGTGTTCGATAGATTCTGTAACGTCTACGGAACGTGTTTGGATGAAATTGGGCCGCTGGAAACGCGTGAAGAAAATATTGAAGGAAATAATCACGTAAAAATGGTAGAAAATGATCCCGAGTAAAGAAAATATATCCGAGTTATTACAAAGGATTTTGGGGGTCTGTTGAGTATAAAATAGGTGCTTGGGATGAAGAAACGATCATCGAGAGTTGGGAGAGGCTACAGAGCTTAAGAGGAGAAGTGCAGAAACTTCTCTGCAGAGAAGTAGAAGACGAAGAACACAGACGACGCTACAGGTCTGTCGTTTATGAACGGTCGCATGTTCACATCTTAGCGACCGTTTTTCTCTACGACAGTTTCCTAATGTAGTTTGTAGCAGCTGCTTTCTGATTGTGTGAGCGAGTTTGTAACGCCGTTTAAGAGTTGCGAATTCCCGATTTATGTTATTTTTCTCCTTTTCTTCATTGTAAACACCAGTTGTGCCTTACTCACCTACTTCCTTTATAGGTGAGGATTGATCGAACCAAGTGGTCTCTCCAACTTCCTTTATGGAGCCACGGCCTCAACCACACTTCCACTGAGTGTAGTTGCAACACCTTAGTCTATAGTGTATATCCCGTATTAAGGATTTGTAACTTTGCAGGTAGGTTTGCAGCTGGTATGTGTGATCTCATCACTTTAGCAACATCAGTGTATATTCTGAAAATCAAATATTCTTTATCACTTCACATTTACATTTGTGAAGTACAAGAATCAATATGAGACACAGTGGGAACACACCACGATAATTCATGTCGTTCCCTTAGAAAATACTTTTTTATCTCCCCCTAACGACGGGAAGACTGTCTCATTAAAGTGATAACCCGCAAATCTAGCGGTAAGAGATTTCCTGCCAAAAGTTTTAAAATGTGGATAATTGTTGGGAGTAAATATCCAACATAACTACTTAAGCGTTTTCGTGACCCATCATAATACGATGTGGACTCGTAATGGCACATATATAGTGCAACCAAAAATGCGTCAGAATATGAATGTCAGGATTATATCCGATTTACCAACCGAGTACGCATAAAAGGTTGACTATTAGTGGGTTCTAAAACGAATTAAGTAAAGATGCGTTAATATTGCATATTCCCAAGCGAGTTAAAGGTAGGTTTGTACGCATAACCATGCCTTAGGCACCATCTGTAACCTTTGATGATAGCCTTTGCGAGACCATGGGGTACAGGATGCTCTGCATTGATCCTATTAAATATGCAATAACCATCAAGTCCTTTTGATGTATACTCGCTATCATTTACAAGGGGTGGTGAGCCCCGTAAAATATGTGCTAGTAGTTTTCCAAACGCAAATTTATTGGGAACTATAACTAGTCCAAAATGTCAAAACATTCACCAGAGTCATAAGTCACTTTAATGGTCGCACTCTACATGAATATTTTTCTAAATTTCACCTTGTTTTCTTTGTAATACGGATTGTTTACCATTTGCATCTTAGGATGGTCTCAATCCTGTTTTACTGAAGACTTTGTGAAATGAGTGATATGCTCACTTACTTAAAAGCATAATGGGAGGGAGGAGGGGGTTGTGCATCTGGTACTTTAGAAAACACTTATTGAGAGATATGCCGTTACTTCGCATTCTGTCAATCTTTTTCCCTTTGTCTCGTCCACTCAAACACAGCGATGTACGTATGAGTCCTTTCAAAACGAAACATCATGTCACAACCAAAGTGCCTTTATGGTTATTTCAAAGTCTGTATGAGTCAATTTTCAACATTTCATCATCGGAGTCAATATGGATTCAATAATCCAAATTAATAATACAGTGATTTACATTTCACTAAATTGACTCATTAGTCTCTCTAAAGTATGTTTCCTTCCAAATACATTAGTGACTATAAAAGATGCAATCAATTACATAATCATCACAGTCAAGTTTCACATGATATCCATTTGCATGGGTTTCTTTGGAATTTAACAAGGTGTGATTATCTCTCGGTACATATAGATATTTTGTGATGTCTTTGTTCTATCTTGAAAACAAATTTTGAGTAGTGCTTTGCTCGATGATCCAATCCTCGTAGTCACATTATAAGGAAATAGTTCAACAAGTATTTTAAATTCCTTAAGCTAGTGGAAGAAAAACAACTATGAGTTAGACACTTGGGTCTTGAGAGTTTTAATAAGTGGTGTGGACTTATTACGTAATAAAAGTGAGATTCATCTCAAGTACTTTAGAATGAATATATATTACGTGTCACCCAATATATCTCAAGTGCTTTAGATAATTTATGTCTCGTGTTTTCATTCCATAACTGTAGACATTGGATCTAGTTCAACTCAATAAGATAGTCAATTGGCCCGGCAAAGTTCTTGTTGCCATTAAAGTTGATGTGAAAATTGGTTGCTACTATGATACACACATTACATTGTATATATCAACAACTATGAGCTGGTGCATTTCCAACTCTTTCATTTATGATGGGGAGCTAGAATTACATCTTAGCTTCATCTCATATTCAGCTGATACCTGTACTTTGGTGTCATTACTACTGGGAAAAAATACATCCTTGTCTCATGATATATATGTCCCTTTTCACATGCTTTATATGAGTCGGTACGTCTAACCCTCATTACTTTGGGTTATTTTCCATTTTTAATTTTGTTACATTTAGCTTAATTTGAGAAATTTCTTTATCTCAAAAAGCTAAGAGAATCTCACTATACATGTCAACCAATTACTTTAAGTTGAATAGATTACTAAAAATAATTCTCTTGTTGTCATACTTCAATATATACTGGTTTATTAGTGTCAAGGGTTAAGTAGAGAAATGGAAATTTTCTGACTCAAATCACCTTTTGTGAGTTCTTCCACAAAAATTGGAATACATGTGATTTTATTTGAACATATCTTTTGAAACTACTGACAGATTAATAGTCGAGTAAGTGGATTACATTCCACGAAACGTTCGAATTTTGGGAGAAAAATATCGAGTACACAATAATGTTCCAAGTACTTCTAAACCCCAAATAAATGCATTGGAATCGAGTATGTATAACCAATTGAACAAAAGAAACCATTTAACCATAGCCAATATCATATTCAAGAGAACAAAATAACATTAAGGCCAAAATTCTTAATGATCGAGATCAGCAATCATAATTTAAATTGACCCCTTATATACCGTGGAATTATCTTAAGACAAAAATAAACAAAACTAGGCATTCTCTAAAAACAAATAAATAAGCCTAACAAGTTTTCAATGTAAATATCCACGTTATAGTTTCTTCGATTGTTTTCTAGAAACGATTTAACAAACAAACTTTCTTCCTCTTTTAAGAGGATTTCTTAGATCCATGAGTGCAAATCCCAAATTACAAACAATTAAATTAAAATTAATCAAAGTAATTCCTGATTGCAAGCACAATTAATCAAAATAACCCCTAATTTCTGATTAAATCGATTTTCGTCCCATATTTGATATACCCAATATAAAAACTGGGAAAAGAAAATATAATATAGGAAAAAAAAAATCAAACTTATCTGATTTGATTCTATTCCAGCGATCCCATTGATTCCAACATACTGTATTTGATTGAAAGAAAAAAAATACAAATCCAAAACAATCCTTCACGGATTTAATAGCAACCCAAAAAAAAAAATCCATTGTCGCAGGGTTAGAGCTCGTGGTGATAACGTTTTGTAGTGGAAATATAGGGAAGGCAAAGAGGCAGAGATTCTATATGATGAGCATCAGTAGTATTACATGGACTCCAATAACATATATATACATGGAAAAGCAAACCCTAATTGGGCCGCACATTTATGGGCCGTAGGCCCTACAACAATTTTTTCTCTATAAGAAATCCGAAAGTTTAGGCAACATATGTGGAAAAAATCCTTAAATTCCTAAATATTGTGATATTTCTTGTTTAGTTTGTTGACTGGGGTAAAAAATAAAATCACCAAAAATCTAGTGTATTTTTGTCACCAAAAGCTGCTTATACTTTTTTTTTTTTGATTCAAAACAGGGGGTTTTATTGATTATAATTTTAAAAATGACATTGTTTGTATCCTCCAATATTGCACCCGCAATAAAACTTGGAGGATAGTTTAACCAAACTTGAGAAATGTAAAAAGTTCTAGCATGCCTTGCCAGTTTGTCAGCCGGCATATTAGCTTTCCTATTGACGTGTTTACATATCCAATTTGGATGTTCTGCTAACATATACTTCATGTCCGTTATCATGGCATGATTCTCCCATGCAGTACTTTGGTTGTTACCATTGACTTCCTGTATAACTAGCTCCGCATCCATCTCAAAACATGCAAATCGAATCTCTAATTCTTCCGCATACTTCATAGCATGAAGAAGTCCCCTGCATTCCGCTGCTTCAGCATTTAAGAGACCATTGGTGTGCTCGCATCTTGCGCTGACAAAACTACCTGCAAAGTCACGATGTATTAGTGCCCAGCCAGCTTGATTAATTGAGTTGACAGTTTTAAAAGATGCATCACAGCAAAAAGACTGAAAAGGGCTAGTAGGTGGAAGCCATTTAGGTATGTTGCGCTACACAGTAGCTACATCTGAGCATTCTTTCAGAGTCATTTTCTTCCCTGTACTATCATTTAAGAGTTGGATTGCCCGTATAGTTTCCACTGGGTTTGGCTTGATGTTGTCAAAGACACTTCTACACCTTGCTTTCCATACTTCCCATAGGGTGTTAGCCATTTTTACTAACCAGTCGTCAACCAGATTATTGAAATCGTTCGAAAACCAGCTTGTTATCCAGTCATGGATTGTTGTGTCTGCATCAACCATGCTTCTTGTTGCTCCTGGAGTAGTGAACCATATTTCTTTTGCGAAAGGACATTCCCACAACAAGTGTCGAGTTGTTTCAATGCTTTGTTCACAGATTGAGCATTGTCCTCCTGTGTAGTTCATATTTCTTGCCATTCTCTCACTAGATGGAACGATATCAATAAGACATTTCCACAGGAAGTGTTTTATTCTAGGCAGAGTTGGTATCTTAAAGAGTTTTCTCCAGAGATTGGTTGTAGCTTCATCTACCACTGTACTACCATTTTTGAGTTCCATGATCTTGTTATAAGCCGATTTTACCGAAAATACTCCATTTCTGGTTAGGGTCCAGAATAGCTTATCCTCGCCTGCAAATGGTATTCTGGTTTGTAGAATCTTCGCAGCATCTTCTTGTACAAAGAGATATTGAATAACATTTACCTTCCAGGATCTTGTGTCTTGATCTATTAGGTCAGAGACAAGGCAATATTCCCTCTTTGTGTCGATCTCCATCGCTGGGACTGGTGGTGAAAGTTTGCCCTGGATCCAATTGTCTTTCCAAGTAGATATTAGGTTGCCCTTACCCACAATACAAAGACTATGATCTTTAATAAACTTCATACTGCCTTGTAGACTTTGCCATGCCCAGGTAGAATTTTTCTTCTTTTTTGCGTGAATACCTGAAGTATTTGGGAAGTACCTTTCCTTTAAAGCTTTCGCCCAAAGCTTATCTTCGTTTTGCAGCAACCTCCAAGCAGCTTTAGCAAGAAGTGCTAAGTTAAAGCTTCTGAGATCTCTGAACCCCATACCACCATTCAGTTTTTGCGAACCCACTGCAGGCCATGAGATGAGAAATAGTCCACTCGATTCTTCTTTGCCCCACCAAAAGTTTCTTTTCACCTTGTCTAGTTCCCTTATAGTTGCGTCTGGGATTTTGAAAATTCCCATGTGATGTGATGGTAACGTGTTGAGAACATGCTTTACTAGAACTGATCTTCCACTTTGATTGATGAACTTGCCTCTCCACCTTGTCAGTCTGCCTTTGGTATTGACGATTAATGAAGAAAAGGATATGGTCTTCTTTCTGTTTAAGAAAAGCGGAATTCCTAAGTACTTTTCATCAAGTTCCATCCTCTTCATCTTTAAATTTCTCAGCAGTATACGACAGTGCCTTGGGTGCATATTCTTTGAGAAAAAAACTGCTGACTTCTGGAAATTTATTTGTTGGCCTGAGATGTCACTAAACGACTTGATGACTTGTAGAAGATTGGTGACATTCTGAATGTCAGCCCTTGCAAAGACTAAGCAATCATACGCAAAGAGGAGATGACTTACTTGTGGTGCTTTTCTCGAGATTTTTATTCCTTGGATTTTCCCATCCATTTCCGCCTTAGCTAAAGCTCTTGTAAAGACCTCCATTGTTAAAAGAAATAGATATGGTGATATAGGATCCCCCTGCCGTATGCCACGAGATGGTTTATAGGATTGACATGGAGCTCCATTTAGAAGTATATGAATTTCAGAAGTACTTACACACTCATGAATTAGATCGCACCACTTGTTATTAAATCCCGGTTCGCATGACTTTGACAAGGAAAGACCATTCGACACGATCAAACGCTTTCGACATATCGAGTTTCAATGCCATATATTTCTTCTTGGATTTGGTTCTCTTCATGCAATGAATTAATTCTTGGGCAAGAGTGATATTATCTCCTATTTGTCGACCCGGTACATATGCTGCTTGCATGGGTGAGATAATCTTTTCGAGTTGTATCTTCAATCTATTGGCAAGTATCTTGGAGATTAGCTTGTAAGTTGAGTTGCAAAGAGCTATCGGTCTGTAGTCCCCAGCCATCTGTGGTAGTTTACATTTTGGTATAAGACACATGTTCGTCTTGTTTATCTTCCTCAGTAATCTACACATGTTCGGCATACAGTATATACACTAATTCGGAAAGTATATATATCTGGTCCGCGCAGGACTGCGCAGGCATCAAGATCAAGCTGCAGTTCTTTTTGTGGTCTGGTTCAAGGGAAATGTAAAGAAGAATATACACATTGGTAAAATGGAAAAGAAAATTCATTGAGCCCCCATGATTGTTAGAATACCCAGTCGGCTTTCTTTGGTAGCCTCAGCTCTCTTTGTGTTTCTATATTCTAGACCTCCACAAGAACGAGAAAAAACTGATCTGCTTCAAAGGCAATACTCATGTCGGGTAAATTAGTTGTCTACATGCGCCTATATGACTTCTCATGAATAACTGTGTCCATCTGGTGGTATCTACTCCCTCCGTTTCAAAATAATAGGCTGGTTTCATGTGTAATAATAAACGGAGGGAGTAATAATAATGGGCGTAACACCAAATGCAATTGTAATACTCCCTCCGTTCTTAAATAATATGCTGGTCTCTATAAATAAATGTTACAAAAAAATAGGCTGCTTTCCTAATTGGGAAAGTCAAATGTTACTTTATTTTTCTGGGACCATTTTTTTCTTCTTTTGATGATAAGTGTCATGGGACCATTTCATTTTACTTCTTTTGATGACAAGTGTCATGGGGACCATTTCACTTCACTTCTTTTATTGACAAGTATCATGAGGACCACTTTCAATGATTGGCTCTCTTAATTTCCTTAATTTTCTCAAAAAACAAAACCAGCCTATTAAAAAAGAACGGAGGGAGTAATACATACTCAAGTTGTTGACTTAGCTACCTGTTTAACAAAGTTAAGCCTATGAGACTCAATGGTTTGAAAGACTTGCATACATTTATACATTGATGCAGCCAAAATTTAAGAACTCAAATGTTGCCAAAGCAAATTATATTTGCATTCGATCTAAAGTACAGGATGCTACCGAGACAACTGGTTATTACTACTTGGAAGGACAATTTCTTCCTTGAGTGCCTTCAGAGATCCCTGAATTCCATCCTAATAAAAAAAAATAAACCACATATCATCAATACTGTACTAGAGTATACACCACAGAATACAGCTTATGTATGATATTCAAAATGGGAATGTTTCCAAAAAACACATGCATCTCAATCAAATTGCAGTAGGGTAAACTCTAAAGAATATTAACGTACCTCCAAGTTGATTTTATCAGCAATTTGAGATGCACGTACTTTGACTTCAGGTAATAAAGCTGATTTTATTGCATTTGATAGTGAATTTACCGCTTTCGAAATGCTTGCATCATCATCATTATCTTGGAGTAAATGGTTTGCTTGCAACGGAGGTGGTGCTACTCCAAGCCAGAACATTCTCTCCGCCCAATAGAACTGATCCAGTATAAATGGACATACTACCTGTAATCCAGAAACTTTCTAGTAAGCACCAAAACATAGACTTGATAATAATTTTTGAAGTTCTTGTAAACGAGCTACCTTGAAACATAAACACGATATGCTATAAGAAGAAAATAAAAATTGGCATCGACACCAATACTAACCTGGGGAATTCCAGCAGATAATGCTGCCGCCGTGGATCCACTGATTACATATTGTAACCAAGTATGAAAATAAAATTTAATCAGTTCACTGAAGGCTGTTTTCATATAAAAACATTCTTACACATATATGTAAAGAAGAAAGCACCTGCCACCGTGGTGTATCGCCACAGCACATCTCTGAAACACCCAACTGTAAGGAATGGAACTACATTGAAGTATGTAAAAACAGGAGTGCCAGTCAGTACAATAAAATCAAGTAACTGAAGACTGTAGTTAGTCTGCCCAAGATGGTTAAAATTGTGAAAGGAACCAAAGCTAGAAACTTGTGAGGATGGAAAACGTCTTTGACATTTCTTTACCACAAACACTATTTTACAGGTGGTCAAGTGATTAATTTTTTAAAATTTTTGCCTTTCTGAGCTTTCCTACATCCATGGATGAAGAAATAATTTACCCAGAGAAGCAGAAGACTCGGGATCTGAAAAGAAGAACTCCATCGGAAGAAGATGCATTCCCCTCAAACTCATGTACTGCAGCATCTAAAGGTTGGTATGCTGCTGTGAAAAGGATGAATTTGTAGTTTGTGATCGCTGAAACAGCTTCAAGAACTAGAAGAAACACTCGGGGGTTCTTCAAAAAACCCATGCTGCATAAACAAAAGGGTATTTTCAGATTATTGATCCACCTACATGTGAGTTACATAAAACCAATATATTCCACAAAAAAATCTCCAACTAACGGATATATTCTATAAAAGGGAAAAATTCCAGAAGATTACTAAGTCAGAAAAAATATATGGTAGAAATTTGGAGACTTGCCTTCCTATAGAATTTAACCCGATGAAGATGGGGATATCTGAGGCAGAAAATTTTAAGAAATTTTGCAAAGAAGCGTGAAGAGTACATAGTTGGTCTTTTGCTGGCTGATGTCTCGGAGAAACAAAATCTGAAATTACTCTGCAACCGCTACATGAAAATTGCCATCTCATTGGAGGAAACCAAAATCCACACACTCGGACATTTTTGGGCCAATAACCTGGGAGGTCGCAATCATGCAATGAGAATGGAATTATAGGAATAAAGATTATAAAGTTCGACGACTAAATGTTTGCTATAATTTTGGCGGTTCACATGAAATAAGCTTTCTTGCAGATAATCACAAGCATTTAAAAAAATACATATTGACCGAAGCATAAGAATTAAGATGGGTAATCAGCATACCTGGGAACTCCACAACTTCCCTGCTGAACCCATACCTGCAAGTTGATAGTAGAGTAGTGTTCAGAGAAGTTAAAGAACAACATTTTTGGCATGAAGCTGAATTGAACCCAGAAATGAAGGTGGGGTCTTACAAAAGCAAGGGAGATTGAGGCCAATTGTGCGACATGGGAAGACCTGTTACTGGATCCTGAATTCAGTACAAATGCTGCTTGTAAGTTCAATGGGTAGTCTAAAATTTAAGAGATGCAGCACATATGTACCCACATTTAGTTGATCAATGGACTATTTAAGATCAGAGATACCAACCGTGAAAGGGCAATAACTTAGATTCAAATCATTTCTCCACAATCCCCATTCCTCGGTAAAAAGTGGCCACATCCAATGAATCACATCTTTCCAACATACCTATTTTGTGTACTAAGGTGAGAAATGAATTGTATTAGATAAATCTAGAAGCTCGAAAAAACAAAAAAGGAGATTTAAAAGACAAGTCTAATGGGTAAGAGAAAGAAACAAAAGCACAAGAAAAACAAGTGCAGATGTGTAACCTCTTTTTATTTCTGCATTACTTGGACCACTCAAGCTTCCAAAAGCTCTTTTGGACAAAAGACCTTGAGGGAATTATAATGTTTTATGCCTTACATATTCACTCTAACAAAGTGACTTCTTATTAGAAACTCATATGGAATCCAAAACAATGATGAGGACTCATGAGATGATATGCTAAGCAAGCTATTCTGTTTTATGTTTGAGTAACTTCTAATTTGGAAAGAAAGATGATTTACCATGTGAGCAGGAGCTTCTTGAAGATATATGTATAAGAGTGGGAACTCCTTCTTGAAGTGCCGTTCAAATGATGAGGGTGCACTGAGAAACAAAGTTTGCCATAGTGGTATCAGAAAATATAACAATTTGGTAGCTAATAGTGGCAAAAGAATTAAAATGAAACCCCAACAACCAAGCCACTACCATCCTTAAATTATCAACAAACAAACAGGAGATAGTTAAAGTTTTTCTTCAGTACCTATAGGGAACAACATATGGAGCACCAACAATGCAACGCACATGAAATAGTTCTGCGAGGTTCCATCCTTCCTGTATTATCATTTCAATACAACAGCAAATCAATAACAATGGTGGACCATCATTGCAAGCATAGCCGACCACTAAGTATATTGTGTAGTCAAGTTTAGACATAAATACCAACGCGAAGAAATTTATCAAAATAAAATCAGCATCCAAGCTTGGGCCATCATCAAATATCTTTTCCATTGTGCTCAAGCATTGTAGTCTATGCTCTTTCCTAACAAGCTTCTTCTGCAAAGAAAATGATCTTTGTTCTTCGCACCCTGATGTAATTAAAAAAAGAAACATTAGAACTTATGCATCAAACTTCAAACAAATATATCTCATAGTTGATGTATCTTGTACTTGTTTGGCCAGATAATTTTTTTTTTACAAGATACCTAACAAACATGAATCAGTCAAGTTTCTTCTGATAGTTCAATAATAAGCAACTTCACCTCAAAATAAATAAGCAACTTAAACATTGGAAATTCGAATTAAATCAAACCTGAGGAATTATGATCGTTAAGAATAGAAAGTACAGGTGGTGTTGTAATTGGATAAAAGGAGACATTTTGGTCTTCCAAGTTATCAATTAAACTCTGCAAAATAATCATCAATGCGAAAAACCTTTAGTTATCATCCTAAATTAATTACAGTTCATCTATCCTTAGATGCTAATAACAAGAGGTTAGATTTTATCCAAGTTGTTTCTTACTAGTATTACTTGCAATTCGACAAAACAGAAAAATGGGTATTGGAAAAATGAACCTGGTGAGCTGAATGAGTGATTAAAATCACATGATAATGGGGTTGATCATAAGCAAAAGCTGCTGCAATGGCCTGTAAGAACAAATTCAATATCAACGTTCGTTACATTAATGGAAAGAGACAGAGAGAGGAGAGAAGAGAGAAGAGAGAGAATACAGCGATCGGGTAGACGTCGCCTTTCGTTCCAAAAGCCATGAACACTGCTCTAGGTCTCTGGTTACGCTCCATTTCACACCTAACAATTAAACTGGGGAAGCCAAAATAGATTTCATAATCCAGCTATTCAGAAGAAACCTATTATACTGGGGCTGGAGTGGGGGAGGAATTTGGGGATGACAAGTTACGAAGTAGTAACATTCGTAACCCTTTATCCAACTATTTTTCGTAATGACCATTATATCCTCCATTTAACAAATTTTATTATGATTATTAAAGACTTAATTAGCTTAATTATTTGATTTATATTTTGAATTTTGAATTTTTTTTTTTAAACCTTGGAAAAATATGACGAAACATATCTTTAAAATAGTTAGGAAAACATCATAGTTAACTCCATTACAATATAATTTTGTTGATTCCAATACGTTGAATTACATTAAAATATGGTTTCTTTTTTGTGCTTACGGTCGAGAAATAATATTGATCCAGTCGTATATATCAATTACGGTTGAGAAAATACCACATTCGAGCAGTAAGTGAGTATTGTCGGCTACGAACTTAAGAATACCCAGTTGTAAGCTACAGTTACTGCTGCGAAAAAAATAATTCCATGTTGTAAAAATATTCCATAATCACATGTGTCTTCATTGTGGCTAGGTTCATAAGTTTGAAAGGCAACTTTCCTAGCCGTAAGTGTCTATGTGGTTTGAAATTTTTAGAGTTGGCACTGTTAGAGCGTTGCTCGGTTGAACTCACCAAGAGTTGGTATGTCAAGTTTGGTTGTCATATTTTAGTATCAAAACTCATCTAAAGTTGCTTGATTAAATACTAGAGTCAACTTCGTTTAGGTTAGACTAGAAAGTCTAGGAATGTTGAGACATACAAGTATTACTCTGAAGACATGAAGAATGTGAAGAAGTAACGAACTACAACGACGACATCATCCTTCCACTTGAGGTTAGTAATATTGACTCGAACTATTTCATTCCTAACGTATCTTTCAAGTCGTGCTATATTGAAAACATAACTGCAAAGTTGTATATACTGTACATGTTGTATATAATACTCTAGTGATGTGACATGATCATAATAGTATGATCATAGTATTAAGGAATTAAACTACGAAGTATAACGCTTATCTTTTGAACTTCGTAGATATGACAACGACATAATCTTGTATATAATGTTATAATTATGAGAATGGGTTATGGTGAAGATTTCATCCTTGAAAATAATGTTTTACATTTGCTTAAAGGAAGTACATTCATGAAATTGTTTCGTGAATCGAAAGGGAAATCAATAGGCTTATTGGTCCGGTTAGTCATTGCATATCATTGGATGACCAATATGTGTGAGTTAGTAGAACCGACCTTAACTCAGGTTATGTATCTTGGTATAACTGATCACAGTGCATATACTTATGAGTTGGTATGACCGGTCCTGATAATTGGTGTAATCGATCCTAAGTAATCACCATGTGATGGTATGATCGATCCTTGTAATTGGTGTGACCCATCCTAGTAATTGGTGTGACCGATCATAAGTGTTGTGTGACCGATCCTTGTATTTGGTGTAACCGGTCCTGGTAACTGGTGTGAACAATCACAAGTAGATACCATGTGTAGCTGGAACTGATCCTTGTAACTGGTGTAACCGATCATAGCTGGTGCGACCGATCACAAGTAGGTACCATATTTAGGTATAACCGATCCTAGTGATTGGTATAACCGATCCTAGTGATTGGTATAACCGATCCGAACCCATATATGTGACTTGGTAGGACCGATCACAACTAACCATTGTGATTTGGTATGACCAATCAGATAGTAGTCTCGGAATATTGGGAAAACAATTATAAACTTGTTTGGAAGTGTGATATAACCGATTTCAAGAAAGCAAATCCATGTAAATATATGAAATAAGGATTTGCAGTGAAAAGATATCAACATACTTTGAACACGAGCAATAACTATTATCATTTATTGTTCAAAGATATTCCTTGGTATACCCAAGGTGATCATGTGCCGAAATAAACTAAAAATATTTTAATTAAGGTTTTTAATTACCAGCATTTATTGGAATTAAGAAAACCGAATTTGGGCATTCATCGCATATCTTGAGAATACTTTCGGTTTTGGAAATTCCTTGGTGTCCAAACATCCTTGATCTATAAATACCTAAGTTTGCATTTCTAGCAAACTATCCTAAGAGCCAGGCAGACTTCATTTCTTGTTGTTTCTGGTGGATCCGTCTATTCGAAGATAAAAGTATCCTAATTAGGTGAAATCTATTACGACGGTTCGTTTAAAGACTTTTGTGGGATCAAGAAGCTCTACGAGTATCGTTGGTGGGAAATTAGATACTTGCAGTGTTACTAGTTTTCGATTTGATTTGATTGACTAACGGTTGTTGAAACTTTGATTGCACCTAGTTTGTTTATGCTTGAGAATCTTATCTTCTAATATAAGATCCACTCAAACTAGATCAGAGATTCAGAGTATCGACGGGATCTTTAAAACTGTTGTTAGATCTAAAGATATCTTGTAATAATCCATTGCTATCAAACTCCGTTTTGTGCGTGATTGATCACAAGAGATTCAAGTGGTGTAGGGCAGGTTTTGAAGATAAAAGAAGATTTGAAGATGGAAAAGATTTCTTATTAGTTTTCGTATCTTGTGGATTTAGTGCACAAACCTTGATCGTCTGGGATCCAACCAGAATCGATTTATCTTTGATAGATCTGGTTGATTAGTTGCATGAGATCGGCATTCTTTATATTTCTCTTTGAGATCTATATTGATTGAGTGCGAATCTATACTTGGCTATTTCGGTAGCTAAAGTTAGATTGATCTAACCAGACAAAGGAGTTTATTAAATTAAACATAAGATCCTTTATCAATGACTCATCTATATCTTTAGCAAGATTGATTAGAGTGGTTACCAAACAGATTCTTCCTTTGCTGTTTGGAATACGATCCAAAGGTCTTGCTATTCATGTGCGTGATTCTAGAAGTGGCACGGGGATACAGAGGGAACTAAGTATCTAGGGGTAGGCTGCTTGGTCTCAACTATACGAAGTTGGTATTAGATTTTGTATAGCGGCTTAGTTCTGATAGAATTCAAAACTGGACTAGGTCCCGGGGTTTTTCCATTTGCGGTTTCCTCGTTAACAAAATCTTGATGTGTCTTTTACTTTGATTTGGCATTATAACTTTTTATTATAATAAAGTAAAATACACTTGTGCGTTAACTCCGTAAATACTTGATAGTGATCCTATAGAGTTTGGTTATTACCGAACATATTATCAAGTAACACATTCTGTTGTAGTGTTGTCTCGATCTTGTATCCATAGTCAAACACACAAGTTATCTTGTTGTTGCATGTATTGTCTCGATCTCGTATCCATAGACAATCACACGAAGTGTGAACCGAATTGTTTTATTGTCTCGAATCTGTCCTTAGACGATCAATTTCGGTAAAGGACTTATAAGTTGAAACAAAAATATTGTGGTGTATTTGGGTACCCTCGTCTTTTCAATTGGTATCAGAGCAGGCAAACACGAAAAGATCTAACAATCTGTGTTTTGTGCGATCCAACCTATAAGAATTGAATCTAATGGCTAATTCAGTTAAAGTTATGCAAGATTGCAAATACTCAAAAGTTAAGAATGCTACTACTTCGTTAACTAATGATCCATGAGTTAAGGAGATTAATGGTGCATTTGAGACAAATTATGATGTCAAAGAAGATGCTGAGAAAGAGTTTGTAAAACTCCTAAAGCCTATTATTTGAGGGTGAAAACGGTTTCTGCTGATTTCGGTAATTTCGCGTGAGTGGGTGAGAAACTGAGTCTAAACCCTAAACAATGTACTGCAAGGGAGTACTTTAGATTCGAGAGATCAATCTGTACAAATCCGGCCTAAACCAAGAAATGGCCGTTCCAGTCTTGCTTCGGTCACAAAGTAAAGGAGAAGGGTTGGTTTTAGGGAGGGAAGCGAAGAAAGTGTTGAGACCAGAATAGTTGATTCTGGAAGAGTAGTTGTTTGACTTGTATCAGAAAGTGAAAGCTAACAGATGGGAAAGCTAGCAAGTGATTTCTGAGTGTTGTATGCTCCTGACCAAAACTTATCGTTTAGTGGAAATAGGTAAGACCTATTTATACAAGTCGTAACAAAACGTACTCTGGTCTCGTAAGAAATGGGAACGGCTGAGTAAAGTGGAAGGAGGTGGTAACGGGTAACGCCTGGAATTGATGTTCCATAATGAAAGAAAAGTTTCACCATTACTCCTTGTATTTACTAACCGACTCATTCTTATGACACTTTCTTGTAACGAGCGTAGTGTACGTCGCACGCTGTAAACCGCCAAACCAATACCCTAATGAGCATCCCCCAGTTTGTGACATGTGTTGATGTCTCGAGTGTTTTCGTGGAAAACGTGTAGCATGTTGTTGTTGCTTGGCAAGTTGATCTTGGGAGACTTGCCGGCTCGGTGGTGACCCTCGACGATCGAGATTTTGCATCTTGAGAGGAAGGGTAGCCGTTGATTGTTGCAACCCTTCGTTTTGGCGGCCCGGCGTCGTGCATGGCTTTGGCATGTGTTAGGCGCGGCCAAAATTTGGGTTTAGTACAAACCGTGATGTTTGGCTTTGGGCCGCAAGTTGCCATGCGTTAGGCGGCGAACTTGTGTGGCTGAGATTTGCATCTCACATGGAAGGTTAGCCGTTGATTATTGCAACCCTTCGTTTGGCGGCCCGGCGGCATGAGTGCACCGGGTTTTGGCATGCTCGTGCATGTTTAGGCGCGCCAAAATTTAGGGTTTAGTACAAACCGTGTAGTTTTGGCATTGGGCCAGAAATTGCCACGCGTTGGGTGGCGAACTTGGACGGCTGAGATTTGCATCTTAGGAGAAAGGGCAGCCGTTGATCGTGGCTACCTTCCGTTTGTAGCCTGACAACTTTGTCTAAATTAGGGTTTGGCATGTTGAAACCCTAATTAGCGCCCCTTACTAGAATCATTTGTAGAATTCTCGTACGGACTCGGATTTTGACGGTACGCCCCTCCATTCGGCCGGAAAAGAATTTCCTATCTCTCTCCGCTAGGATATTTAGGTTTTGAGCTCGTTCGGGAGGTGAAAACAGCCCGACAGTAAAACTCAAGAAGAATTCAGGAGGGATGTTGCGGGCCCGAGGTGGCATAGCCACGCCTGTGTCATGGCGGCATGGATGGCATGGCTTTTTGGTATGCGCGTGCGGCACGTTGGCGCGGTTTTCGGAAGCTAGCGTGTTTCGAGAAGCTAGCGTGTTTTGGGAAGCTAGCCTCTTTTGAGACGAAGTGTGGCGGAGTTTGGAGCAACTTTGATTGGTCAATGAAAGTAGGGGACAAGCAAGCTTTGGCATAGTTTAGGCGCGGCCAAAATTAGGGTTTGGTACAAACCGTGATGTTTGTCCTTGGGCTAGAAGTTGCCATGCGTTAGGTGGCGAACTTGGACTACCGAGATCGCATCTCGAGATGGAAGGGTAGTAGATTGATCGTTGCAACCCTCCGTTTGGCGCCTGGGGAATGTGGTAGGGTAGGCATAACTTTGGCATAGTTTGGCGCGGCCAAAATTAGGGTTTGGTACAAACCGTGATGTTTGGCCTTGGGCTAGAAGTTGTCATGCGTTAGGTGGCGAACTTGGACGGTGAGATCGCATCTCGATGGAAGGGTAGTCGTTGATCGTTGCAACCCTCCGTTTGGCAGCCAGCGGCATGTGGTAGGGCCGGCATAGCTTTGGCATGGAGATGTGGCTGGCATGGTTTGCCATTGGCACGGTGGTGCGGCTGGCATGGTCGGCATGCCTTGGCGCGGGAGACGTGGGTGGCATGGTTTTGCCCGCACGGTGGTGCGGTGCATGGTTTGCCGGGCACGGTGGTGTGGTCGGCATGGTTTCATTGGCGGGGAGACGTGGCCGGTATGGTTTGCCATTGGCACGGTGGTGCGGCTGGCATGGTTGGCATGCCTTGGCGCGGAGACGTGGCTAGCATGGTCGGCATGCCTTGGCGCGAGACGAGGCCGGCATGGTTTTCCATTGGCACGGTGGTACAGTGACATGGTCGGCATGCCTTAGCGCGGAGACGTGGCTGGCATGGTTTTCCATTGGCACGGTGGTGCGCTGGGCATGATCGGCATGCCCTGGCGCGGAGACGTGGCTGGCATGGTTTGCCAATGGCACGGTGGTGCGGCTGGCATGGTCGGCATGCCTTGGCGCTGAGACGTGGCTGGCATGGTTTGCCATTGGCACGGTGGTGCGGCTGGCATGCCTTGGCGCGGAGACGTGGCTGGCATGGTTTGCCATTGGCACGATGGTGCGGCTGGCATGGTCGGTCTGTATTCCTTAGTATGTCATAATTTTGGTGCATTTCCCAGTTGTTAGAGTTCTCCCTTATATAGTCTTTCAAATCAGGGTTTGCAATCAATGTTAGCTTAGTAACAAAGCATTCAATATTCACCGTTAGATGAAAACCTGATTAGATTCAAGCTAATATTTCTCAACCGTTGGATCGAAAACTTAGCTTGTTACACACAAACGAAATGTTCAATTTTGGGTTTATGAA
>JAJJWW010017247.1:0-63429 GCA_023531295.1 Papaver armeniacum
TTTTTATTTCTTGCTAGACTAGGCAAGTTAAACGGTTTCCATCCAATTTAACCATCTCGGTCAATTTATCGCGTTGACTTGTCAATATCTCGGCAAAATATCATATGAGGAGATATCACGAGATCCGGTAAGATTACCAAAATGTCCTTCACACGTGTGTGTCAATCACATGTGATAAGATGTCCACCGCCTCGATAGGATCTCCACGTGTTGTTATGTGAGAGCCCGATCTAACTATCACGATATCTCGAGGATTAATTCAACGGCCATGATAGTTCTTCATTGTTATCATCGGCGGTAGCGGGAAGGTGTAAGGAATAAGAGAAGACGGAGAGAGAAATCGATTCGATCAGTTTCTTCTTTCTTCTCTCTTGTTCTTCAGAGAGGGTTCTTCAAGAGAGGGTTTTAGTAGAGTGATAAATTAGTGAAACTTGGTGTGTTGTTAGTTGAGATTCGAAGAACAAATTGAAGATTTCCTTTGGTGAAGATGACGAGACGGAAGAAGAAGAATACGAGAGAGGTAACAAAAAAACCCTAATATGTTTTTCTAGGTTTCATGGTTGATTTTAACGTTTCATTGATGAACAAATTATGGGTTTTGTTTGTAAGGTTGATTTATTTAGGTTCGTCGGTGTTTAGATTTCTAGGGTTTTATTTGTTTATATAATTTTTATGAAGTTCGAATTTGTTACGCGATAATCAAGTTCTACTTGATCATTCTCTAGGGTTTGTTAATTTCAAAATTGGGTTACGCAATTTTGATTAATTAATTGATTTCCATATTTTTTTCTTAGATGGGTTTTCCAATCTTTGTCGATATATATTTTTTTGTTCTTAAATGCGAAAGAAAAAGGTTCAAGAGGTTATCTCGGAGGTTGAACAAGACATTTTTGCAACCCGAGAGATATTAAGGTAAAGGATTGGATTAACCTGCTATGTGTTTTGAGTTTAGGGGTTTGTCCAGAGAAGGTATGGGTATAAATCAGTTAAAGTCTAGGATTAGTCCTATGTTGAGATTAACCAGTAGGGAGACATTGGACCTTCTATGGTTTGTTGATCCATGCCTACCAGTATCCATCATCAATGATCAAGAGTTTTGGTTTTTCTGGGAAAATTCAACTCAAGATGAACATGGTTGGATTACATTGTATTTGCAAGTGATGCCATTAGATGAGAATGGTGAGATCCTAGAAGTATCCGGTTTATGTCAAGATTCACAGCCTCCTCCACAACACATGACACCCATAAAGAATGTGACTCCAAAGAAGATTTCTAAGACTCCACCAAAGAAGCCGTTTCTAAGACTCCAACTAAACCCGGTTTCTAAGACTCCACCTAAGAAGACAGTTGGTTGTAGTGGTTCATCACCCAAGACAGAGTAGCAAAGAAATTTAGGGATGGCAAGACAAGGAAGAAGAAGTCAAAGAATATCTAGGATTAAGAAGAAGAATCCTACTTACAATATACATTGATTTAGGCATATTTGATGATGAAGATGTTTGATGAAGATGTTGATGCTAAAGATGTTGATGATGAAGATGTTTATATTCCACATTCTACTCAACAAACTCAAGCAAGTGTAGCTGAGAATAATCCAGTTTTGGAACCTAGTGTAGTTTGAACAAACACAATCAAGTGAGTGAACAAGTTAATGATGAAGAATTTTTCAATCATGACTTTTGGGTTGAAGCTACAACACGAGCGTATGGTGGAAGATTTGTTTGCAGTTGCCCAAGAATACAAGAAAAGTGATGAGTATGTCATGCACTTGAAAAATGTAGAAGAAGATGAATGTAACCACGATGATGAGGATGTCCTGAAGATGAATGAAAATAACAGTGAAGAGAGAGATATCAAGAGTTACAATAAGTTTCTTCAAAAAGTTGAGAATGGGTATCTTTCAGATAGTACTGCAAGTGAGAGAAGTGATGGTGATAATGTTGATAATGATGCTGCTAATGATGGTGATAATGTTGATAATGATGCTGCTAATGATGGTGATAAGGTTGATAGTGATCTTTGGTGATCCAAACTTTGGGGAGGTGGAGGTTGAGAATGACAAGGAAGGTATGTGATTGCTTCATTTTGTTTAAACTTTGTTGTGTTTGATTGTAGATTTGTTCCAATTGTTTTGTTTTGTTTTGTTTTGTAGAGGACCATTATGGGGACTTGGTCTCTCGATGAGAGAAGAAGAAGGTAAATTGTCATTTTGTTTTGTTTGTAGTCTTTTTTTTTTGGTTTGTTTGTTATGTTTGTTTGTTATCTAAATGAATCAATTGTTTTGGGAATTTGTATGAAACCAACAAGATCGATGGGTTTGAACTTAAAGTAGCGAAACCAATAAGGCGATGGGCCTAAATGTTCACAACCTCATGATAACACACAGTTTGAGGAAGACTATGCACAACATTTTAAGGATGAGGAAGATGAGGAGATGTTCCCGAGGGAATTACTTTTGAACAAGTGGATCCTTACGGCCTAGTGAAGGGAAGCAAGTTTGTCAACAAGAAAGCATTCAAGAAGTATTTGAGAGCCTACGTGTGTAGCATAAACATCAGGTCAAGTTCAGAGATTCAAACAACTACAAGATTAGGGTGAAGTGCATTAATAATGAGAAGCAGAAGTGTCCTATGTTCATTTATGGAAGAGTTATGAAGGGTGAAGGAACTACATATACCTTGAGAAGTTGGAATGTGAAGCACACATGCAATGGAAATGTTAAAGGGGAGAAACAGATGTGCAAATCCGAATTTGTAGCTGACTGGTACATGAAAAGGTTGGAGACTCTTGGTAACAAAAACAAAATCCCTGATCCTGAGTCATTGGCAAATGAGTTCAACAAAACAATGAAAGTGAACATTAAGTACCATACAGCATGGAGAGCAAGAAATATTGTGTTGAAGAATCTTCATGGAAGTTATGAGGAGCAGTACAAGAAAATTTCGTGCATTCTCGTGAAATGGTGAAGGTAACATTTTTTGATTGTTAATGTTATCCCAAATTATATGGCATTAACATGACTTAATATTTCCAATTATATGGCATTAACATTAATTTGTTGTAATTGGAGGAAAAAATGCACGGCGTGTAGCAAATTTCTCATATGGAACCAAAGATTGCACATTCTTGTCAATGACACTCGCTTCAAGCCTGCTATAGAAGGATTCTTGGCTGGATGTAGGAAAATCATAGGATTGGATGCTTGCCACTTGTATGGGAAGTATGGTGGTGTGTTCTTGGTAGCAACAGTCTCGGATGGTCAAAATGGTTTAGTTCCTCTTGGTATAATGGTGTGTAGGAATGAAACCATTGAGAACTGGAAGATATTTCTACATGATTTGAAAGCTATATTGGGTGAAGACTTGCATTTCACCATTATATCAGACAAGCAGAAGGGGATTAGTGAAGCTTGTGACACATACTTCTGCTTGGATGAGCACAGATTATGTTTCAGGTAAGGTTATCCATGTACCACAGATTAATCTATTTCCTTTTGCAATATTTCCTAACAATATCAGTTGAATGACTAACTAATACTTTGCTACTTGTAAGACATTTGATGAAGAATTTCAAGAAGTATTTCAAGTCATACAGCTTACATGTACATTTTCGGAATGCTTTGCAAAATGTTACAAGAAGAGACACTACCAGGTTTGCTCATTTCTCAAAACAGTATAATATAATTTCAAGTATCACAAACATGAGTTTGATACTATTTATGTCTTGTTTGTTTTTAGCAACACATGGATAAATTGTTTGCTGAGGATGAAGCAGCTGCATTGTATCTGCTAGATCAAAACCGAATCTGGTCTAGGTCTCATTTCTCAAATGATAGCAAGTGTGAGCACATCAACAACAATTTCTCTAATCTTTCAACAACATGGCCAAGCCCTTCGAGAGATAAGCCTATCATTACACTTGCACAAATGTATAATAAACTGGTGATGGGTCTTTTCTTCAAGAGGAGGAATGAAAGTGAAAATTGGCGGGGATGGTGAGATAGTTCCAAAGGCAATGAAGCTGATTACAAAGATGCAGGACTTAAATCATTTGTTTGAGTTAACTGGAGTAGTAAGGGGAAGGGTGTATGAGGTCAGGAGTGTTCATGATGCTGTATTTGCTGTGGATCTTCCCAAAAAGACATGTAGTTGTTTGCAGTGGCAGCTGAGGGGATTTCCCTGTCAACATGTTGTATGTGCTTTAACACCATTGAGACCAAATCAATTTGAGTAAGTCACACTCTCTTTTCATTTCATGTTTTGATTTGTCATGTTTTGATTGTAAACTGATAATTTTCTAATTTCATGTTGTAGCTACTGTGACCCTGTGTACAGTGTGGAATACTACAAAAAGACATATGCTCCAGAGTTTGAACCACTGTCAGCTGAAATTGGTCGGGTAAGACCATTACTTTAAAGATTAAGATATTGTTTATTGTGTAATAAATATTTAATAATAGCAAAGATTCTTTTAGGGTTTCATACATGCTTTATATAGTACACAACCTTTAAGGATTTCACATCTTAACCAATGTCTTCTCTTTCTTCCTTTGTTTGTGTAGAATATACTGGTAGAGTTCATTAATCCTCCTGTTATCATAAGGAAAACTGGAAGGCCAAGGAAGAAGAGGATTCCTTCATGGGATGAAGCTGGAAGAGTGAAGAAGATGAGAAAGTGTAAGAAGTGTGGAGTTTATGGTCACTATGCAATCACTTGTGCTGGTGGAGAGGTTGGAAAGAATCCAAAGGGAGACAAACCTAGAACCTGTGTTGATGGCTCAACATCATCTACTTATGTCCCTAAACCAGCCAAAAGGAAGTACAACAGTAAGAAACCAGTTGTTAGTGCTTCTGCAGGTGCATCTACTACTGCTCAGGATGGAATGAAGAACAACAACAGTTACAAAGCATGTGTTGGTGAATCTTCTAAACAAGGTGCTGCAAAATCAGGCCAAGGGAGAAAGAGAAAGGCTTCTTCTCAACCAGCTTTCAATCAGAGTAACAAACATGTTGGATCTGTCAACAACAAAGTCACATTCACAGTTGCAGATCCAAAGGGAAAGAAGAAACCAAAGAAGTACATGAAAGTCTGATGGATTCTATGTTTGTGTTTGTCTCCTTTATTTTTGTTCTGTGACTGGATCTGAATAATATGGTTGGTTTTTGTGTTTCAATTTGGTTATATATTTTGTGAATAGAGGAATGGATGCTTTTGTAAGACAATGCAAGTTCTGAAAATGGGTTAAATTTTATTATAAAATTGTTGCAGGCTACATTTTCAGATTTTTCTTTAATTCCTTGCATATTTCATACACTTTACCCTTCATTGTTTCTTTGCTTTCAATGACAAGAGCATCTGAAGCCCATCTGAATGCATCACAGGATTTCTTCTTGCACACAAGGTATGCTATGTTGAAATTGTGTTGATTTTTGCAAATCTTCAATTCCAATTGAGAGTTGCAGTTGTCTTTAAAGCATTTTTGAACCTTCAGTGGACAGCTTGTAACACTGTGATTGTCTTCTCCACAGGCAATACAACCATGATCCGATGGAAGCTTGATTGGAAGTCTTTGAAGAATGGGAAGAAGCTTGAGAAAACCACTCAAAGTAGTTGCAGGTAGGATTCAAGCATTTCAAAAACAACCTTCCATTACTTCCATCTGTTTTAGACCTCAACAAAGCTCTTACTCCATTACAAGGTATATGTTTGCACCTTGAATAAACCCATGGACATGCTTTTGTTTCATGATCTTCTTCCATTTCACACATTAAACACACTAGCACACTAGTTGAAGTACTTGCTTTATCATTGATACCACCACCCATTTTTCAGATCTGAAAATGAAGAGAAGCAGGAGTATGTGGTTGAGGAGATGGTCATTTATGATTTATAGAGAAGAAGATAAGAGTGCCACGTAAGCGGTGCCACGTAAGCGGTGTCACATGGCCCTTGCCACGTAAGCGGGTGCCACGTATGCACTATTTGATGACGTATCTGAGTCAACATATCCTGGTTGGGTCGAAATAACCGATTCAAAGGACTATCTTGTCATTTTAATCTCGCACCTAACGGTGCTAACTTTCCATCCATCACTTTTGGTCAAAACTTGCCTAGTCTAGCAATAAATAAAAAAAGTGGCCTAGATTTGAAAAGCACCAAAAAAACAGGCCTATTTCTGTAAAAAGCCCATCCTTATATACAACAAGCTGATAATCATTCTCATGGGGTTGAGTACGTCAATTATAAGCAGAAACAGGCAATGGAATGTAGTGGTAGTAGTACAAGTTCTATTGAGACATTATCATTGTTTCCTATACATCCAACAGGATTCTACAATATAAAAACAAAGAAAAGTACGATTTGAGGTCCAATAATTTTTCATCAACAACAATTTCATTATGTACTACTAGTAGTAATAATCATCAAGAAGATTATGATGCTAATACGGCTAAAGTGGGGGCGATCGGCAGTTCTTTGATTTCTTTGCAACTCATTAGGTTAATGTTCATCATCCTGCTTTTTTGATTTCTTGCAACTCGGTAGAGTTAATATTAATCATTTGGTTATTTTTTTCTTTTAATTGATCAGCAAAATTGAAGTTTTTTTTTTTTTTTCCAAATGTTGTTCCCTCTAAAATCGGTTCAAATGCCCAACATGTTTGATTTTATGTGTGTTGGAAAATTGAGTACAATTTCGTATATATATGAATGGTATATGAATGGAAAATCCTTGGTCATAGTACCGGTTTTGGATTTGGACGTTGGGTTATAGAATATGGCTGGGCTTAATCGGTATATTAGATGTCCATTAAGTTAAGTAGGTTTCGGTTTCAAGTTTGAAACTAAAGGAAACCTAAAACCCAAACGTGAATGGAATTCCATTTAGAATTCAGGAGACACACTATTAGAGCTTATAGTTACGTTTTTCATTGACTGCTGTAAAGAGAGTGTTTTGTTTACACTTCTCTATCTTCTACTACTTTTGCTTTCCGTTAGTTGTCTTGTTCATGGGATATTCCATAGTTTATCCCTTTAGGGTTTAGGTCCTGCAGGTGTCCTTTAAAACCCCTTTTGTAACGTCACTATCCTTCTCTCTGAATAACATTTATTATAGCTTATCATTATAAAAACCCTTTTGTAACGTCACTATCCTTCTCTCTGAATAACATTTATTATAGCTTATCATTATATCACCTTCTTCAAAATCTTACATGGTATCAGGAGGTTTTCATTGATTGATACCTCGTGGGATCTGTGAGCACCTTGAAACATCACTTTCACAGCATTAATACGTCTTGTTTTATCATTACATCATCAAGATGGCTACGTTACCAAACCATGAAAATCACGAGTCTTTTGTTGAAGATAATAACACACCACCACCACCTCCACCAGAAAATCCCATCTCCGCTTTTGAGTTTTCCTACAAATCTCTACCATTCACCTGTATCACTCAGTGTGTTCCCTCTAAACTTGATGACACAAATTACTTGGTTTGGAAAAGTCAGATGGAATCTATTCTGATAAGCACAGACTTCTTTGGGTTCATTGATGGGTCTATTCTGGCTCCATCTCCTTCTGTCTTGGTGAATACGTAGAGATCTTAAACCCAGAGTTTACAAAATGGCGCAAGTGGGATAGATTTGTTACGAGCTGTTTGAATGCAACTTTCACACCTTTTGTTTCATTAGCTATTTTGGGTCTTTCTACTTCTAAGCAGGTATGGAATGCTCTTGCTAAACATTTTTCGTGCACGAAAAACCATGCTTCGTAGTCAGCTGCATAATGTTCGAAAGGGTTCTCAATCTATGTCTGCCTACTTAGAAACCATTAAAGAGATCACTGACTCTCTGGCTGCCATAAATGAACATGTACCTGAACCAGATCTGGTTATGTATACCCTAAATGGCCTAAATAGATCTTATGACAACCTTGTTATTTCGATTCAAAATCATGATACTCCATACACTTTTGAATCTATGAGATCTCGACTGATACAACATGAACAATGGCTCTCTGGCCATGAGACTGAGGTCAACATAAATCTTGATGCCGTCATGTCTTCCGCGTTTTTCACTAAAAACACCTTTGCATCATCATTTTCTTCTACTGATAACTCTCAACACCCTAAACCTCAACTCTCAAATACTTCACATACCAACAAAATCACTGATTTCAGTAACATTACCTGTCAGATTTGCAAAAAAGAAAGGCCATACTGCTAACAAGTGTTATTTTAGATACACAACCTCAAAATCTTCATCTCCTTTTACACCTCAGGCTAATTTTTGTCACACAACTTGCATTTCTGTTATAGACTGGTTGCCTGACTCAGGGGCTACCTCTCACATGACAAATGACATTACAGTCCTTCAAAACCCCACACATTACACTGGCCCTGAGAGAGTTCTGGTTGGCAGTGGAGAACATCTACCAATTAAGATGATTGGTACCTCTACATTACACACTTATACAACATCTTTACCCTTCCAAATGTCTTGTATGTACCTCAATTGCATAGGAACTTAATATCTCTTGGGAAATTTACACATGAGAACTCTTGCTCAATTGAGTTCACTCCTTGGGGCTACAAAATTTTGGACCTTCACACACAACAACTACTGGCTTAGGGGAAGATGCATATGAACTTGTATCCCATTGTTGTTGCTTCTGGTCCTGATATTCAAGACCATGTGACTCTCAAATCTACACCAACTACATGGCACAACAGGCTTGGACATACTTCTACTCCCATCTTACAGAAGCTGGCTTCATCTTCTCAAATCACCATCACAGGAACTGCAACTGATTCTTTATGTCACTCTTTTCAGTTGGGTAAGAGCAAGAGATTACCTTTTCAGGTTTCAACCAGAACTACCACAACACCACTTGAGCTCATTCATTGTGATGTATGGGGGTCAGCACCAACTTTCTCCAATTTGGGGTACAAATACTACATTCTTTTTGTGGATGACTACAACAAATTTTACTGGATTTACACTATGACTACAAGAGATGAGAGTGTTATTTGTTTTCAACACTTCTAGAAGTTAAATGAGAATTTGTTCTTTACAACAATCAAGTACTTCCAGACTGACAATGCCAGTGAGCTAGTAAAGGGAAAGATGAAGACTGCACTTGATGACTCTGGAATTGCACTTTGTGCATCATGCTCAAATACCCCTCAGCAGAATAGGGTGGCTGAGAGGAAGCATAGGCACATAGTGGAAATGGGTACACAATGCTCTTTCAAGCTTGTATGCCAAAACAATTCTGGTATGATGCTTTTCTTGCTGCAACCTTTATTATTAACAGAACCCCTTCAAAATTGCTTGACTTCAAAACCCCATATGAAATCTTATTTCATAGAGCACCAGATTTCTCTATTCTCAAGGTATTTGGGTGCACCTGTTACCATTTCTTGGGGTCAACTAGACATGATAAGCTCAATCCAAAATCCTCAAAGTGCACTTTCATTGGTTACAGCCCAATGCACAAGGGGTACAGATGCTATGCGAATGCTACCAAGAAGATTCTCATCTCCTGTATGTGGTTTTTTAAGAAAATGATTTTCCTTTTTGTACTTGTACCTCTTCATCAACTACTGATGTTGACAATACTGCTATCTTTCCAATCACTGAGTATCCACTATCCCATCCAGATATACTATCACTCTCTGATTCTGAACCTTCAATATTTAACATTCCAACAATGATAAGATTCACAATATTTAAAGAAATCTTAAATGAAGGGATCATTATCATGACTTCTTGAACAGATATATCCACATACTCCCAATGATTATGCCATCACTAATGAATTTATATTTTCGGTTTCAATAAACCTCATACTATGGTTCGAACATTACATAATACCATTTGGATTTTTTAGGAAAACCAATGAACCAATAATAGTTTTCAAATCCAATCTTCATTGTTGGGAATGTAAGCCCGACCTCCAACTGAAAAAACCTTAACTTAAAAGGTGATTTAAACTAGGTTTCCAGCCTTTCTAGTTCAAAGTGTGGCTTTGAAACTGCTTTACTTAGAAATCCATTTAAATTACACAGTTATAAATAGAACATACATTCACAGATGTGTGGCCGTTATGCATAACTCATCATGCTTCTAGCCATTTTCATAAAAGTATGATTTCGTCTTTTGATATACACCATTATGCCAAGGATAATTTGGCCTTGTGTATTGAGCAACAATTCCAAACTTTTGGAGATCCTATGTAAAATATTTAGGATATCATCCTCGTTTTTGTCATACCTTTCACAATATTCACCACCTTTGTCAGACTTTATGATTTTCATTTTCTCTATAATCGCCTCTCAATTTCAATAATGAGTATTCGAGAAAATATCCACGAATTGAGATTCATAATGCAATTGATAGATGTACACAGTAACGCGAAAAATCATCAGGTGATAAAACAATTTTATCTTCCAAAAAATTGGACCGTAAAAAAGTCTACAAAGTAATCATAATCAACAATTCATAAGAACAAAAGCTGAAATTTATTTATAATAGAGATAAATGACAATTAAGCTTAAAATAGTTTCATACCTTCAATAGGATTCTCTCGTGGGTAAACCTAATCAAGGAACAAAGTAAGACATGAAAAATATCTGTGGATATTTTACATTCTCATAATTCAACATTACGTCAGTTAAATACTACAACTAGAATCACCTGTAGGCAACTCACGTCCTAAAATGTATTAACAAACTCGAATAATTCTAAATTTGTTCAACTTAATATAATGTGAATTGTAGTCACATGTGGGTGGATATTATTTCACATGTATATGAAACATTTAGATAACCTTAATGCTTGTTTAAACTTCTGAACCAAAATTGTGAGCAGCATTGTTCTAATCGTTAAATCAAACTAAGAGGACTCAAAACATACAACACTTACAAGATAAGAGTTTATCATCACTGTGGTGATAACTAAACTATCCGGCAAACATGTACAATTGCAAATATCACACTAACTTTTCTAGTGATATTGCACAGTTCCACTGAATGATATGGACATACTTGATGTGATCATAAATTTAGTCTATTATAATCATTTATGAGTAACCCCAAAACACTAATCACAAACATTTATTCAAAAGCGTGTCATACATATAAATTATGAAAACATCCACGCCCCTTAATTGAAAAATATCCAAATATGGCGAACCTTTATTAACCCAAAACCAGCATTAAGCAAATCAATAAGTATGTTTCAATAATGAAATTTCATTGAAGAAAAATTCTTTGATGCATCACTAGTTTAATTTGGTGCAAGTTTAAAAAAAAAATCGTAATGAATAAGGGGTAGTGTGAATTAAAGTGAAGGGTGCTAGAATAGGCAATGAACATCATATATTTTCACAAATACGGAGGAATTTATCAAAAAAAAAAAAAAAAAAATCCTCAATTTCTTTAGAGGATGCAATAAATATTGGATATATAACAACATAATAACAATTTTCCATGAAAATCTAAAATTCCGTAATGGGTTACCGAACTCGATAATGAGTTAATTTAAGTAAATTTTCTTTTATGCGTTTCATCAGAAAACATGAAAAATTCCGTGGAATTTACTTAATTGTGATCTTTATTATTATATGATCAAAATTGACACTCAGGTTAAGAAATAAAAATAAATGACATTAGACACTCATTAAGATTCAAATCAGTTCATATCCATAATGTATGATCAACAATCATATCAGTCAATGTTTTCTTAAATACATGAACTCCAATTTCCTGTGGGTAAATTTTGTTCTAATATATTTAAGGAATTCAATATTACAAGCATTTGAAAAAATTGTGATCATGGACAAAAGTGATTTGACATCACTGTGGTGATATCCAATCAACTAAAATAATGCCATTATCACATGATGTCGATAACTGCAAAACCTACACTTTACGGTTTGCAAATTCATGCTTATAATAACATTAGGATTATAGTGAGATATAACACTCTACCATCACTGTGGTGATAACTATAGAATCCTGACATAATAATTTTATGGACAATAATCTCATTTAAATAATCAACATTGAGAAAGAAACCACACCATAATGTCCAGACACATAAAATCATCTTATAATGTAAACACACGAGTAATAGTGAAAAACAAATTTTGATAAGAAATCAAAATTGTTATATGTCATTGATTTCAGTACAGCGGAAGCACAATAATAATATGATCATATTTCGTTAGCAAAATCCATCTTCATAATTTCTTAACACCATTATATAAATTAGTTTTAATTATAGACCTGTTTTATTTAATACTTGGTTCCATAATAACCTAATCCAAATTATAATTAGATCAAACCAAACAATTAACTTGCTAAACAGAAAATTTGAAAAAAAAAACTTGGCATAAGTTAACAAACGTCACTCAAAGTCAACAAGAGTTGGGGCCGAAGTCGACTACAAAATGTCAACAGTTGACTGGTAAAATTTTTATTAGTTAAGACTAAAACGTGAACTATACACGGATTCCGATGGACCCAAAATTCTTTACCGTTGGTGAACTACATTTATCTATGACCTTACCATACATTTGTTCTAACCACGTATGCGTAAAAAGAATATAATGGGTACAAACAGGGTTTGGTCAGACATCAAACGAGAAATGAAGCCGGTTTAAATAGTTGGTACTAGACCAGATGAAACCATAAATTTGGTCCGGGTTGAAATAGTACTAGGTCAGAAATGCATCGGGTTAAGATCCGGGTTTAGTTAGCATTGAGTTGGAACGGCTTAGTCACCGGATAGGATCGGCTAAATTTCCTCTTTACAAAAAAAAAAAAAAAAATTAGTGGCCCACTTATAACCCACACCTATTATTTACTCTTTGGCCCATTAGACACTTTATTTCCGATATCCATAAAAATTAAACAGGAACCATTTTTTGGGGACCATGGTTTTTTTTGAGGGACCATGGTTTCAATTTTAGGAGGACATTTAGAAGTAAAGTGAAGCCACCCCTTATCCACATATTTTAGTTAATCATCAAAATACCTTTATATTATTTTATTTGTATTTTTTTAAAATAAATTTTTTTGAATTTTTTTTTTTTAAATAAAATTTATATTTTTAAAATATTTTTTTAAATAAAAATTTATATTTTTAAAAATATATTTGTTTTTCAATTTTTTTCAAAATTTGTTATAGGGCCTATGGCCCATCGATGTGCGGTCCATTAAATGATTAGGTTTTCCCTTTCATATATATAAAGAACATTGTATGTGTGTAAAAAGTTGATGCCTCTTTATCTATAACAAGTTCTTCCCTTTCTGTATTTTCTTGCTTTAACCTAATTGTTACTACAAAACGTTATCATCACGATGCTATGCCGCAGAGCTATATTGGATTTGGAATATTTTCTTTTCTTTTCTACGTGGATGATTTACATCAACACAGCTATGTAATTATCGTCAAGCTAATGTGGAAATCGCTTGAATCAAATCACAACTAAGATGTTGATATCCCATGGGAAAAGAACAGTTCGCGATATCTTGTTCTGATTCTTCTTATTCCTTTGGATCGCAAGTGTGCATGTACTTTTCTGTCGGCGAGAGGGAATTTGTCGTCCTTCTGTGAAAATCTTGAAGAACACACTTGGCACGGCCCACCCCACCCTACTGGACCCGGGCCACCCCGCCGGCCCCATTCCCGTGCACTGGTCCATCCTGCTCCGGCTGGTTACGGTTTCATGTTCTAGATTAGTTTTGGGCGATGCACAACCAAGGTTGTTCTGGTTCTGCGTATATACAATGGGAACCAAAGTCTGAGGTATGTAACTGTAATGTAAGTTTTTACATTTGAGTACTTGCTAGGCTTATTTTTCTTATTTTAGAAGATGCCTAGTTTTGTTTATTTTTTTTCTTAAAATATGTCCACATCATGTAAATGGCCAATTTAAATTATGATTGTTTGATCCCGATCATTAAATTTTTTGTTCTTAATGTTATTTAGTTCTCTTGAATATGATATTGGCTATAGTTAATGGGGTCTTTTGTTCAATTGGTTGTATCAACTCGATTCCAATGTATTTATTTGGGTTTAAAAGTACTTGGACCATTATTGCGTACTTGATATTGACTCCCCAAAAAATTTGAATGTTCCGTGGGATGTAATCCACTTGCTCGACTATTAAAGAGTCGGTAGTTTCAAAAGATACATTGCAAATAAAATCACATGTATTCCAAATTTTGTGGAAGAACTCACAAAAGATGATATGAGTCAGAAAATTTCCATTTCTCTACTTCATCCATGATACTAACGAACCGGTATATGTTGAAATATGACAACAAGAGAACTATCTTTAGTAATCTATTCAACCTAAAGTAATTGGTTGACATGTGTAGTGAGATTCTCTTGGCCTATTGAGATAAAGAAATTTCTCAAATTAAGAAAAATTGAAAATGGAAAGAACCCCGAAGTAATAAGGGTTAAACGTAATGACTCATATAAAGCATGTGAAAAGGGACATATAGATCATGAGACAAAGATGTATTTTTCCCCAGTAGTAATGACACCAAAGTACAGGTATCAGCTGAATATGGGATGAAGCTAAGATGTAATTCTAGCTCCCATCATAAATGAAAGAGTTGGAAATGCACCTGGTCATAGGTGTTGATATATATACAATGTAATGTGTGTATCATAGTAGCAACCAATTTTCACATCAACTTTAATGGCAAAAAGAACTTTGCCGGGCCAATCAACTATCTTATTCAGTTGAACTAGATCCAATATCTGCATTTATGGAATGAAAACACGAGACATAAATTCTCTAAAGCACTTGAGATATATTGGGTGAAACGAATATATATTCAGTCTAAAGTACATGAGTTGAATCCCACTTTTATTACGTAATAAGGCCACACCACTTATTAAAACTCTAAATACCCAAATGTCTAACTCATAATTGTTTTTCTTCCACTAGCTTAAGGAATTTAAACTAGTTGTTGAACTATTTCCTTATAATGTGATTGGATGATCGAGCGCAACACTACTAATTTGTTTTCAAGATATAACAAAAACGTCACAAAATATCTATATGTACCGAGAGATAATCACACCTTGTTAAATTCCAAAGAAACCCATGCAAATGGATATCATGTGGAACCCGTTGTGATGATAATGTAATTGATTGCATCTTTTATAGTCACTAATGTATTTGGAAGGAAACATACTTTAGAGAGACTAATGAGTCAATTTAGTGAAATGTAAATCACTATAGTATTAATTTGGATTATGGAATCCATATTGACTCCGACGATGAAATGTTGGAAATTGACTCATGCAGACTTTGACATAACCATAAAGGCACCTTGGTTGTGACATGATGTTTCGTTTTGAAAGGACTCATACGTACATCGATGTGTTTAAGTGGACGAGACAACGGGAAAAAGATTGACAGAATGCGAAGTAACGGCATATCTCTCAATAAGTGTTTTCTAAAGTACCAGATGCACAACCCCTTCCTCCCTCCCATTATGCTTTTAAGTAAGAGAGCATATCACTCATTTTACAAAGTCTTCAGTAAAACAGGATCGAGACCATCCTAAGATGAAAATGGTAAACAATCCATATTACAAAGATAACAAGGTGAAATTTAGGAAAATATTCATGCAGAATGCGGACCATTAAAGTGACTTATGGCTCTGGTGAACGTTTTGACATTTTGGACTATTTATAGTTCCCAAGAAATTTGTGTTTAAAAACTCCTAGCACATATTACACAATACAAAGTGCAAAGGCTCAGCACCCTTATTAATGCTAGAGAATTTACATCAAAAGGACTTGATGAATATTGCATGTTTAATAGGATCAATATAGAGCATCTTATACCCAATGGTCTCCCAAAGGCTATCATCAAAGGTTACAGATGGTGCCTAAAGAATAGGTTATGTGTACAAACCTATCCTTTATTGCTTTGGGGATATGCAATATTACACGCATCTTACTTAATTCGTTTTTAGAACCCAATATTAGTCAACCTTTTCTGCGTACCAGTTGGTAACTGGATTTAAGCCTGACATTCGTGTTCTTACGCATTTTTGGTTGCACTATATATGTGCCATTACGACTCCACATCGTACTATGATGGGTCCTTAAAAATGTTAAGTAGTTATGTTGGAAATAAGTTCCCAACAATTATACGCATTTTAAAACTTTTGGCAGGAGATCTCTTACCGCTAGATTTGCGGGTTATCACTTTAATGAGACAATCTTCCCGTCGTTAGGGGGAGATAAGAAAAAGTATTTTCTAAGGGAACGACGGGAATTGTCGTGGTGTGTTCCCACTGTGTCTCATATTGATTCTTGTACTCCACAAATGTAAATGTGAAGTGATAAAGAATATTCAATTTTCAGAATGTACACTGATGTTGCTAAAGTGATGAGATCACACATACCAGCTGCAAACCTACCTGCAAAGTTAGAAATCCTCAATATGGGATATACACCATAGACTAAGGTGTTGCAACTACACTTAGTGGAAGTGTAGTTGAGGCCGTGGCTCCATAAAGGAAGATGGAGAGGCCACCAGGTTCGATTAATGCTCACCTAAAAAGGAAGTAGATGAGTAAGGCACAACCTAATTTGTATCATTAATGAAATCATCTCATTTGATTGTTTCTGACTATGTCCATGAATCAATACTGGAGGACGCTCCGAAGTTTTAAATGATTCTAGAGAACAATGAAATCCTAACGGATTATGAGAATGCACATGAGTCAATGGAAGAATCATGCGTGCACAATGATGATATAATCCATAAATAGTTGCTCCAGAAGTAGAGCACAATGAGATCGAACCATGCTTTATTTTGATTAATTTCAAATAAATAGCATATTTGGCCTACACAATCCAGGTAGAACTTAGTTCTTTGGCAAATATATGGGTATTTGGTGTGGTAGTGCTAACCAACCAAGTGTAAAGCCTATTGGACATACATAATTAATTTGTCATAAAGCATAATGAGAAGAAAGTAGTCTTAAAGTACAAAGACTCGCATTGTGGCACGAGGTTTCTCACAAAGCCCTCGGAATTGTTCTCTTGTAATGAACGTTATAGAGTTCCACTACTTAGTTAGCTTGGTAATTTCAAAAGGACTTGAAATGCAGTATATGTATGTGGTTGTTACGTATCTCTAAAAGAATCAAGAGATGGAAGATATTTACAAAAGTAATTGATAGACTTTTGTTGCCCAAATCAAATGACTCTAAACCACAGAGTGCGTTTACAATTAGATAGAACGCTTACTTATAGATTCAAGCAATCAGGCGGATGTGGTATACCCGTCTAAGTGGCTATTTAATTTGGAGGGGATAGACAAGTAAGTTATTTTGCTTTGCGTATTCATAAGAAAGTTCTTGATTTGGAATTGTAGCTATTTATGTTGATGGTACAGACATGATGTGTACTCTTGATGTAATAAGAGACCTTAAAAGCTATTTAAAATCCGAATTTGAGATGAAAAATCTAGGGAAAACTCGATCGAATACTGAGCTTGTGGTATACTATTCCTGGGATTGCATATGTCTAAAGTTGTCGGGTAATTTAACAAAGACATGCATCCCGATAGCACTCCCATGATTAGTCGAGGTTCAAATGTAAGTAAGTAACCATTTCGTCCAAAGCAATATGACGAAGATGTGTTGGGAGATGAAATTCCCATATCTAAGTACAATAGGCGCATTGTTGTACTTAGTAAAATAATGCACTCGATTAAATTTTACATCCTCAGGGAACTTGTTAGCTAGATATAGCTCCGTGCCAACGCAACGTCATTGGAATGGTATAGTGAATGTAATCATGTACTTAAAAGTAACCGTTGACATAAATTTGTTTTATCCCTACAAAGACATTAAAAGGAATGCCAGTGAAAGTGCAATCCAAAAGTTGTTGATTATGAAGGAACAATAATCTCTTCTCCAACGAAAGTAATCGGAGGGAGATATGGTAGATTATTTTCTAAGTCATTACCAATATTCAGTTTCGAAAAATACATGACTAAAGGAACTGGCCGGGAACAACTCAAAGTAATCGGGGAGATGCCGACATCGTGGGGAGGATCCAAGGATATGATGTCGACATAATTTACTTCGAAATTGAAACTGTATTGTACTCTTTTTCCCTTTCGTCGAGAATAGTTTTTCCCAAATGGTTTTGTTACTCGACAACGTTTTTAGCGAGACAATACTAAAAGCATCAAGTATGTTGAACGTTGAAGACATAAAGATCGCGTTGATATTATTGAAAATATCTGAATCAAAGAAATCAAAAACGATAGTCCGTTAAGCAACGTAACTTCTTAATCAACAACATGGTTCTATAAACATCCAAGTCACCAAAGTAAAGTGTGATAAACTCCTTTTGAATGCATTAGACTAATGAAAATTGTTTGACATCAGGGGGAGCATCTAATGGTGTGTTGAACTCTTTTCCTTCACCGAGGTTACTTTTTCCCACAGGGTTTTGTTGCTCGGTAAGGTTTTTAATGAGACAACAACAAACACCGGGAATATAATTTCCCAGCTAAGGCTATTGTCTTTTCCACAAGGATTTTCTTCCTAAGAAGTTGTGAAGCAACTAATCAACTTCAACGAAGCAAAGTGATCATCTGGATCGCCTTTTTTATTTGCATCTGTCACGTTGTACTCTTTCCCCTTCGTCAAGGTTTTGTCCAACTGGGTTTCCTTGTCAAGGTTTTAATGAGGCAACATATTTGAGTCCAACTATGTTCTAAATTTACTTAATATTGTACTCTTTTTTCTTTAGTTCAGGTTTTATCCCTCTGGGTTTTCCTGACGAAGTTTTAACGAGGCAATTAACTTAGACTCGTCGGTCTTTGAAGATCGTATTGTGATGAACTGCATGTAAAGTACTAGATAACATGTGAAGTACTACATGTGAATAGTTATACCAACGTTTTGTCCCACTGGGTTGTTCCTTGTCAAAGTTTTAATTAGGCAATTAATTTCGGCACAAGTCATCAAGGGGAGAACGACATTTGAAGAACTACATTCAAAGCACTAAATGTGAAGCACTGTGTATAAAGCTTTGTTATGGAACCGCACAAGGGGGAGTGTTATAGGGCCTATGGCCCATCGATGTGCGGTCCATTAAATGATTAGGTTTTCCCTTTCATATATATATAAAGAACATTGTATGTGTGTAAAAAGTTGATGCCTCTTTATCTATAACAAGTTCTTCCCTTTCTCTATTTTCTTGCTTTAACCTAATTGTTACTACAAAAAAATTCTAATTTTTTATTTTTTTTTCTAATTAGCTTTGGTTTAACAAGTACAAATTCGCAAGTATTTTTCTCGCAAACCCTTTAGCGATATGCAAATTCATAGGTATTTTCCCGCAAACCCATTGCTTTTAATTTGTTTTTGATTGAAAAAATCGATTAGAAATCATCAAATTAGTTTTGAAATGTTAGTTACAGAGTATTGTTCGGTTAGGAGTAGTTTAAAAAAACTCTAGTTTTCTAACCGAACTTCCTGAAACATAGAAACCAAGAACACGTCGGTTAGAACGAAAAATTTCCTTGCAAAACGAACTCATAGTTCGGTGCGTCCGCAAAAGTTTTAGAAATTTTGTATCTAACCGAACTTTGAGTTCGGTCCGATTTTAGAAATTTTTTACTTAACCGAACTCCTATCAGAAAATACACTGAACAGGGTTCGGCTATATTCATAAAAATCTTTGCAAACCAAACTGAAAGTTCTGTGCGTTCGCAAAAGTTTTAGAAATTTTTTACTTAACCGAACTCTTATCTAAAAACCTTTTATACATTTTCTCTTAGCCGAACTTTAAGTTCGACTAGATTCATTATTTTCCCCCTAACCGAACCACATACTGGCAAGATTGGGGTATACCCAGATTAATTGGGGTATACCCAATTTTAAGTGGACATGTGACCTTACTAAGGGGGGGGGTCAAATTTGGTTGAAGTTACAATACTACCCTTGCACTTTATAATTCTGTTACCCTAATCATTTTTTTTTTATTTTCATTTCATCTTCCCTCTTCTCTTCTTCTCTTCCATAACCACACCGGCTCCTCCCCACCACCACCACAAAAACTCGTCGATTAATTCGTTAACATCGTCGATTCAAAAACTCCGAGTAATCTTCATCAATGGAACCACCACGGCGTAAGGCGCCAATCGAAAACCCAATCAATACAACCCTGAAATTGCAAAATTAGTGCAACAAAAAAAGAAGAAAAAAACCGTCGAAGAAGAAGTGATTGAAACCGCTCAAAACAAATAAATGGTGCGATTAAGAAAGTAAGGGCCTACTTAAACTCACTCTAGTACTTCGATTTCATGTTTGCATGTCAAATTAGGTCAGAAAAATCGAATCTTTGAATTTGCAGTTATTTTAGGCAATGTGTTTGTTTCACGACCTGCCGCGGGATTTCATATTTAGGGTTAGTCGGCTAGCTCTTAGGTTGAAGATCTTGCCGCTTTTTGTATCTCAGAATCGCTACTTGTGGGTGGCAAGGTATTCAACCTAGGACCCCGCCTGGCGTCGTTTTTGTTAGTCGGGTCGGTTATAAATTTTTACCTTGCCTATTTGTATTTCAATTTTTTTGTGTCTCCCGATGCCTTTAATTATGAAAGTCGGATTGGTATTTGAATACCACCCCGTGGCTGTATGTTGGCGGCATTGTTTTTATTATAAAGCCTGCCGACTATTGATGTTGAAAACCCCGTGTTCATAGTTGTTATGTCGGCCGATGTTATTGGAATAAAACCGCGACTATGCTTTAGCCGGCATGTTGTTTAGATATCCACCCTTCCGACCTTGGTCCGCCGGATTGGTTGTATATGTCGACCCTGCCGACTTGTAATTTTTTTCTTAACTTTTCTTGTTCAGGTTGCAAAGGGCAAAGAAGAAAGCTCTGAAAGCTCTTAGTCCTCCTTCAAGACCTCCTCGTGTTGGTGACAAACTCTTAACTTCAAGACATCGATGGGCATACGTTGTGGCGGGAACGACAAAGATCCGTGTACCGAATGATGATTATCAACCACCATCGGAACCCAATGATTCAGACGAGACTCCAGATGAAGACCAATCAATTCCATCCGGTAGAAGAGGTGACGATGATGATGGTGATGAAAGAAATCTGGCTGCTGGAGGAGGTAACAATGATAATGATGATGGTGATCAAGACATGCCTAATGTTGGAGGAGGTAATGATGATGATGATGATGGTAATGGTAATTGAGATCAAGGTAAGGATATTCAGGATGAAATTGTTGAAGAGGCAGAGGAACAAGAAGAAGAAGAAGAAGTTGGGGAACAAACCCAAGCTGCAGGTACTAGTGTAACCGGGAAGAAGAAAAGGGTTATCACTAAACCAGCTAATTCCCACATGCCTCACTCTGAATTGAAGGTTAAATTGAAACCAAACGAGCTTCCCCGGGGGACCCCAGAAGATGGTGGACATGTTATTTTGGATACAAAGACTCATGGGCATGTGAAATCCAAAATATTATCGTAAGTAATCTCAACCCGTCTTTGTTTTTCATTTAAGTGTGTAATTATCTTAAATTTGCGTCAAGTGTTTGTATTTCTTTTCATTTTGTGTTTTTGGTATTTAGGATCACAAGCATGCTATCCGTCTCATGAGGCGCCAAGCTTCATGTTCAGTGACTAAGACTTGGGATCTTAACGATGAATGTGAGGAGGTGCAAGTGATTGTCAAAAACTCCGGGTTGTGGCCTGCGGTGGAGAGTTCAAATGTTGAGTATGATAGAGTTACTGTATCTGCATTCTGTAAGAGGTTCTACGGAGATACCGATACAATGTTATTCCCATTCGATGAGATGGCGATTGACCGGTTGTCAGCCGACACAAATATAAATTACACTTTCTTACTACTCAAAATATATAATGAAGCAAGGGCAAGAAAGGATCGTTCCCACAGAGAGGTCTTGGTTGTCAATATGTTTCGGTATCCTATAAGTAACACGAGGGATTTCTGATTATGTAAATAAAAATAAACAAAAAACAAATAAAGTACGCAAATCGAGGATGTGATATATTGGATAAAGGTTTCATCTTCAATTGTAAGCAAGTTTTTGAATATATGAATAGAATTCGTATTTAATATCGCTATCATCAAAAGCCTAGAGAATCAAGAGAGCAAGATAATCTATTAATTTCCTAATTCATCACACACACATTAGAGCTGCGGATGTGAAATCTACCAAAAGAATAACCTAACGCCTTGCGCTAATTAAGTTCAATTCCTAGGAGCATTAAGTTTCAGAAATAGGCTAATCAATGCAACTATCACACATTGCGCATGACAATTCGGACAAAGGTCAATTTCTACATATGACTACAAGGATGTATCACTACAACCTAGAATCATATCATGCTACTCGTATCAAGGTTATCGCTTGATGAAAAACCCTAAAATAGCTATAGATATGGATGTGAGTTCAATCAATTCTAGACTTAACTAAAAAAACATTCAATCATATTGCAATACATCGATCATACAATTATTATAAACCGTAGAAATCAAACAATGATTTTAAGAGAAAACTAATTCATAAAAATCCATAACTTGTTTTCAAAATCCAACTACATCTTTAACCAATAATAAAAACTTAGTTACTCATGGCATAGGAGTTCATAACAAGAAGAAAGAGAAAACCTATCATGTTTCTAAACCCTAGAACCAAAAGTATGAGTTCTACCTAATGGAGATATTAGGTTTTGAGAAAGAGTTTTCTATATATATGCTTCTCCTATTCCAAAAGGATACTCTTTCCAAATTTAGGTCAAATCTTCTCAAAACCCATCTCCAAGAGGTCCACCAAGCCCATGTGTGAGAAAAACCCATGTAATTATGTCAAAAAATCTTCACCGGAAAACTGGTATTGTGGTCGGAAATCGGCCGGAGAGGTGGCCGGAAATCGGCTCCGGTGACCGGCAAAGTCCACCCGGTCACCGGTCAACGGGTCAACTCGGGTCTAGTCAACTGAGTGAACTCGGTCAATCACCGAGTCAGAACGAGTCAGTTTCTTACTCAGCTGAGTGGGCTGAGTGGCCAAGGCCATTGCCATCTTGCCAAGCTAGAATTGTGCTGCACCATCATTGTGCATCAGTGCTTCCCTTCCAGCCATCTTGGCTATGCAACTTATAATTCCGGCCTGCAATCTCAGCTTTGCTCTCAACACCAACATCATCCTATCTCAAGCACTCAACACCATTTCAGTTCCTGCAATCTCATTCATTGCAACATCCTTTGCTCACTGCCGCATCCATGTCCTTGCCAATTCAACCACTCTGCAATTCTTACTTAATTCTCAATTTCTCCATTCCAGGACCACCATAAACATACCCTGTTCATTCATCTCCATCTTAGATTCAGCTGCACCTGTACCTAGTCATCCATTGAGTCACCACCAACACAGTCCCTGCTTCAATCCAAGCAAAAACTCAACAGCCATCTCCACTATAATCACAAATTCCAACCATAGCAGCTCCAACCTCAGCTATAGAGCTTACATTCTTTCCCTGAACTTAGTTGACATCACTTCACTGCCATATCTTGTAGCTCCAGTTCCCATCATGGCCTCAAAATCCACCAATACATTCTCTGTAGCTCAATTGTAACCTCAACATCTCCCTTGCTCTAGACCTCAGTTCCTCCATTCTCAGCTCTGCCTGTAGCTTCTGCACTTCATTCAAACTGACTGCAACAGCCAAAACAACCATCAGAACTACAGCTTCAGCTCTAAATCATCTCATCATGTGCCGACCCATAGCTCCTTGTAACTTCAATTACCACCTGCAATGCTTGTAATATGCATCTGAGCCTACAACACACCTCACAGTCCACCTGCAAAATGCATCACAACATGCAATTCCAGTTCAATACCAAAACCAACTGCATCCAATTGTAACTGTAAGCAACAGCTGCATCAACTTTCAACGATTCGGCTGCTCAGATGCAACTCATTCTGCAGTCTCACAGCCAACCTCCACTTCAGCTATGAATTCCACCAGTACTCAAAAGCAGTCACCAGCAAATCCCATTCGACACACTCTGCACACACCAACTTCCACTAGCAACAATACCAGCTGATGCTCCCACACAACAGCCCAGCACCTACAGTTCGAACCCTGCAACTACAGCTGCAAGTTCTAACATTCATCACACTCCATGAAAATCACCAGTACCCCGGTACTCCGCAATTCGGACTCAACCCCTTCAAGATGCTTCTTCCATTCACTGTGCGAGAACTCGTAGCTTCACTCAGCAATATCGGTGACATCACTACTGCAAAGAGTTCAACTCAACCATCAACACAACATTCATTATTCCAGAGTTAAGTTTCAAACCATATCGGCTATTTCACAGAACTTCTTGATCATTTCAGAGTCAGTTAAACTTCTCTACTTTTCAAATCGAGACCAACCCATCTTCTTACTCACCACCAACTGCTTTGTGCACTGATTCTCATTCAAATCCAACCACCAGGCAAACCCATTTTCGATTCATCATTTTCTTCTTCTCAATCGATTGCAGACGAGTTTCAATCTTCTAAGAACATCACGGTACCACGGTAACCCTAAATTCCGTCCTCAGAACAACCTTAAATTCCGTCCTCAGAACAACCCCTTTTCGATTTCCAGCAACCCTAACTTCTTCAATTCTTCATCTCTTTCTATCTAAATACCAGCATAACACCCCTCTGAATCTCAATACCACCAGCAACTCAACTCATTTCATCCGCTCAAACCCTCAATCCATTTCTACATCATTAATTTCATCTCTTTTGAACTCGAATCCGTGAACCTGAGCTTGTCGGCGAGAAAACTCTTGGCAGCAACGAATGGGTTAGCTAACTAAGATCTAAGATAATTTTTTTGTTATTTTAAATCTGAACTCGGCCTGGCTTGTGGGTTAAAGAGGCTGAATGGATTAAGACGCCCCACTCAATGGTTAAGGGCTAACCAACTGAAGTAACAATCCCTTAGTAATTTCATTCCCACTGTCAGTTCTGCGAGACTGACAATTCAATTCAATTCAGTTAACAAATTCCGCAACTCTGGTATGCTTCAAAAGCTCGCGGCTTCTTCATATGAAGTCGGAATGGGCTCATTCTTTCACCGTTGGCTTCGTCTTTTCGTCCTCTTCAAGTTGATGAGATGATATCCAGGATTTGAGCAAGTTCCACTTCTTTTTGCTCCAGTGACTCCAAAACACCTATATAGCTCAAAAGCAAATATAAGATACATAATTCACAAGGAACTCGCAAAGAAAGCATAAACAATAAATATAAAATTAGGTGTTTTACAACACCTATCAAATTCCCCCACACTTAGACTTTGCTAGTCCTCGTGCAAATCAAACAAAACAATTCTATAACATACATATAACTCTGTGTCGTCGAGGCTACGGTCACTTTTAGCATAAATAACAAGCCTTTAAACCCCTAGGTGTCCTAGTGGACGAGTTATATTCTCGTGAGGGTTTACTAGAGATATACCCACAAAACCTATATTTCCAACTTACTATTTCTCCGTAATGATAGCATCCAACGCTCTAAGAAGACATAGAGATTCTGCACACTAGTCATAAGAAGTTAGACACATAAATGAACACAATCTCATCCTGAAAAGTTGAGAGAGAAATAACCATCCCTTCTCGAAAGAAATTCGGGTTCGGAGTGATCAAAAGTCTCGACTCTGCCTCACAAGAAAGGGTTTTATGATATTGCTCTCAATAATAAATGACTTTTTATGGGTCGCACATGTGTCCGGGTAGGAATGAAGAGAGAATCCTGCGACACGTTGAATGGTAGGAAGGCAAAACCCTCCGAATTGTTTTGAAAACCCACATCTTTTAATATTTTGAAAACCCATTTTTCTGACGATCTCTACGAAAGGAAATCAACCACTTAACGAAGGTGGGAATATGCTTACTTACCTCGTTATCCGTTCGGCGTGCAGCTAGCACCACTCTCACAGCATCCATAGAAACATCTTCGGTCTTCTATCGGTGTCTTCATCTTCGTCTTCGGTCTTCAACTCTTGATGATAACTTCTTGAACTTCGTAGAATCTTGACAATATAACTCTTTTCGTCTAATTCCTTGTCGCTTGAAACTTCATTATAGATATTCCTTCTTTCCCTTGGCTTTATTGAGAGAATACAAAACTAAAAACAAACTATACAAACCCAAAATTTAATTTAATTTAATTTTTTTTTTTTTTTTTCTTTTCTCTCTTTTTTTTTTTTTTTTTTTTAGACAAGAGAAAAATAAATACAAAATAAAATAAAATACAAAGGCCATGGTGTAAGTACTTTACCACTTGATTCTTCACAACTTATATGTCTTGATATCATAAACTTCTCGAACTCTCATCCTTGATAATTTTCACTCTTGTACAATAGTCTTCAACTTATAAAAGTCGCTCCTTGTCTTGTTGCTTTACTCAAATCGAAATCTGCTCATTTTAATCTTGTTGCTTGTAAACCTTTGAACGTCTTCAACTTTCCTTCAAATTTGTGATGCTCCTCTTGTTGATGATGATGGTGTTTCTATGGACCTGTTGGTGTAGAGAGAGATAAGGTGGATGGTGCTAACTGCGAACAAGATTACAAGTGGTATGTAAGTTAGCAATTCGATGTCACCATCATGATTGATAAAAATAGCACTCAAGAGATCAAAATAGTGCTTCTATGGTGGGAGGTTGGGCAGCTCACCATTCTGCCCGGAATTTACGTACGGTGACACACACTCTAAAAGGACAAATTTAGACAGGTACAAAGAATTGAAGGTCGGTGCCTCACATTATGTAACATGGGTAGTCTCCACTATAGGGGGCCACTACTCTAATACCGAATTCAGTCTGCACCTTATTTGCCACTGGCATGGTTAAATCCAACTTTAACTCTCATACAATTAAGAAACCCGATCATGTTCTCTGTCATCTCTAAGTTCAGTCACTCTTATGAGATTCTCGATGTAATCTTAGCGACATGTATACTATGTGACTCTAAACTAACTACAAGTTGGAGTTTTTATTCACTAATTTACACAAAAGTTGAAAATTTCAAAAAAAGTTACAACGCAAATGCTTAACCACTCCCCCACACTTAAACTTTACATTGTCCTCAATGTAAATTGAATCGTCCAAAGAAAGTCAAGGTGGGAAATTTTATAACAATATGCGATAAGAACAAGTAAAAATAAGAAAAGAAAAACAAAAGATAAGAGATACAAAACCTATGGGTTGCCTCCCATGCAGCGCTTGGTTTAAAGTCGTCAGCCCGACTATATCCTTGCAAGATTCATTCCCCATATACCAATAATCTGAAAAGTTGGGGATCCTTCCATAGAACCTGTTTTGGAAACACTAGCTTCACACAAATATTAGTAATATAAAGCAAAAGTGAAGCTATGAACCTAGGTAAAGTTCCCCCACACTTATTCTTGTCCACACTTGGAAGTGTATAAAGAATATAGAAGTCGGGTACTTCCACGGTTTCTTGTTCCATAACCTGCATAGTATGAGAATCAAGTATCTCTAATGGCGGAAATCGAGAAACAAAGTCATTCAACAATACTCTCGAAGCAAATACATTCAAACCAATAAGAGGTAAAGGAGAAGAAACAATAGGTAAAGGGTTAGATAAACCTTGCACAATCTCTTGTATCATGAAATCCTCTTCATCCTTGAAAAACTCAAGTGAATTATTCACCTCTTGTATATCATGGTCCTCTATCAAACCTTGCAACCATTCTTCATCCGTTTCTGCCTTAACCAAAGTATCGACATAAACATCATCATTACAATCATTTGCAAGCTCAATTGGGTCTTCCACAATATTGGTCATACCGGTCACATTCTCAACACACTCCTCTTTGTTGTAAGGCACATACTCTTTTCCGAATGCAATATTGTCCATAAGAAATTTCTTTAGAACACTCCTTGCATCATCCTCAAGCTCTACCTTTTGAATAGGTCCTTGATCATTATAAAGATCAATGCTCGAGTAAGCTACACTAGTGTCATCATATTCCTTTTCAACTTCACCTTGATCGCAAAAAGACTCCATTGTACACTCCTCGGGGATGTCACCATAAATTGGTTCAAACGATGTATTTTCATAATAATCATCATCACTATCATAGTCAACATAAGATTGGTCCTCGCTGAATTTAGTGTTGCTAATCTCGAACTCATCCTTTTGAATAGGTGAATGATCATTATTACAATCAAGAGTTGAGTTAACTACACAAATATCAACGAAAGTCCCCAAAGGTTCGCCTTTTTCAACATAATTATTCATTTCCTCTATGTATTCATCAATGCACTTTCTTACGTCGGAAACACCTCTTTGAAGATCTTGGAGTGATCCATCCAAATTCTGAATATAGTGTTCCATTTGTTGGTAAAGCTCATTCGACAAAGAAAAAGTAGAATTACTTACTTCAGTATTGTTAGGCCAATTATCTTCCCTTTGAATGGGTGAATGATCATAACTAAGATCGAAATTGGGCCATACATACTATGAGCACATTCGATCGATGAAATTGGTTCCACGCTTGGTTGTCTACGAATTGACTCCATCTTTGTCCATAAATTGTTGCATTTCATCTACCAAACTAGAAGAAATATTAATAGGAGCACAAGTATCATCCCCTCTTTGTGGTTGCTCACTTACATACCCACCATAAGAAGGTTGGAATGTATGAGAATAACTAAAAGGGTACGTGGAGTATTGACCATAACCAAAGGATTGGTTTTGATTATACTCCCCGTAAGGGTGATAGTTGTCATATTGTTGAGGTTGAAAGACGTATTGATTGCTCCAATATGCTCCGTCCATAGATATAGAATTGGTACAAACGAGATTCTCAAAACTCGGTTAAGAACCAAATAATAAGAAACAAACTAAAAACAAAAATAAGAAACCAAAAACAATTAACAACCGCTGCCTCCCCGGCAGCGGCGCCAAAATTTGATCGGTTGTCAGCCGACACAAATATAAATTACACTTTCTTACTACTCAAAATATATAATGAAGCAAGGGCAAGAAAGGATCGTTTCCCGAGCAGAGGTCTTGGTTGTCAATATGTTTCGGTATCTATAAGTAACACGAGGATTTGATTATGTAAATAAAAATAAACAAAAAACAAATAAAGTACGCAAATCGAGGATGTGATATATTGGATAAAGGTTTCATCTTCAATTGTAAACAAGTTTTTGAATATATGAATAGAATTCGTATTTAATCTCGCTATCATCAAAAGCCTAGAGAATCAAGAGAGCAAGATAATCTATTAATTTCCTAATTCATCACACACACATTAGAGCTGCGGATGTGAAATCTACCTAAAGAATAACCTAACGCCTTGCGCTAATTAAGTTCAATTCCTAGGAGCATTAAGTTTCAGAAATAGGCTAATCAATGCAACTATCACACATTGCGCATGACAATTCGGACAAAGGTCAATTTCTACATATGACTACAAGGATGTATCACTACAACCTAGAATCATATCATGCTACTCGTATTCAAGGTTATCGCTTGATGAAAAACCCTAAAATAGCTATAGATATGGATGTCAGTTCAATCAATTCTAGACTTAACTAAACAAACATTCAATCATATTGCAATACATCGATCATGCAATTATTATAAACCATAGAAATCAAACAATGATTTTAAGAGAAAACTAATTCATAAAAATCCATAACTTGTTTTCAAAATCCAACTACATCTTTAACCAATAATAAAAACTTAGTTACTCATGGCATAGGAGTTCATAACAAGAAGAAAGAAAACCTATCATGTTTCTAAACCCTAGAACCAAAAGTATGAGTTCTCCCTAATGGAGATATTAGGTTTTGAGAAAGAGTTTTCTGTATATATGCTTCTCCCATTCCAAAAGGATACTCTTTCCAAATTTAGGTCAAATCTTCTCAAAACCCATCTCCAAGTGGTCCACCAAGCCCATGTGTGAGAAAAACCCATGTAAAATTATGTCCTAAAATCGTCGTCGGAAAACTGGTATTGTGGTCGGAAATCGGCCGGAGAGGTGGCCGGATATCGGCTCCGGTGACCGGCAAAGTCCACCCGGTCACCGGTCAACGGGTCAACTCGGGTCTGGTCAACTGAGTGAACTCGGTCAATCACCGAGTCGGAACAAAGTCGGTTTCTTGCTCGGTGAGTGGATAATTTGAGTGGCTAAGGCCATTGCCATCTTGCCAAGCTAGGAATGTCTTTGCACCATCATTGTGCATCAGTGCTTCCCTTCCAGCCATCTTGGCTATGCAACTTATAACTGCAATCTCAGCTTTGCTCTCAACACCAACATCATCCTATCTCAAACACTCAACACCATTTCAGTTCCTACAATCTCATTCATTGCAACATCCTTTGCTCACTGCCGCATCCATGTCCTTGCCAATTCAACCACTCTACAATTCTTACTTAATTCTCAATTTCTCCATTCCAGGACCACCATAAACATACCCTGTTCATTCATCTCCATCTTAGATTCAGCTGCACCTGTACCTAGTCATCCATTAAGTCACCACCAACACAGTCCCTGCTTCAATCCAAGCAAAAACTCAATAGCCATCTCCACTATAATCACAAATTCCAACCATAGCAGCTCCAACCTCAGCTATAGAGCTTACATTCTTTCCCTGAACTTAGTTGACATCACTTCACTGCCATATCTTGTAGCTCCAGTTCCCATCATGGCCTCAAACTCCACCAATATATTCTCTGTAGCTCAATTGTAACCTCAACATCTCCCTTGCTCTAGACCTCAGTTCCTCCATTCTCAGCTTTGCCCAGCTTACGCACTTCATTCAAACTGATTTGCAACAGCCAAAACAACCATCGAACTACAGACTTCAGCTCTAAATCATCTCATCTGTCCGACCCATAGCTCCTTGTAACCCAATTACCACACCTGCAATGCTTGTAATATTCATTGAGCCTACAACACACCTCGGTCCACTGCAAAATGCATCACAACATGCAATTCGGTTCAATACCAAAACCAACTGCATCCAATTGTAACTGTAAGCAACAACTGCATCAACTTTCAACGATTCGGCTGCTCAGATGCAACTCATTCTCCAGTCTCCCAGCCAACCTCCACTTCAGCTATGAATTCCACCAGTACTCAAAAGAAGTCACCATCAAATCCCATTCGACACACTCTGCACACACCAACTTCCACTGGCAACAATACCAGCTGATGCTCCCACACAACAGCCCAGCACCTCTGATTCGAACCACGCAGACTATAGCTGCAAGTTCTAACATTCATCACACTCCATGAAAATCACCAGTACCCCCAGCTGCAATTCAGCTCAACCCCTTCAGTGCTTCTTCCATTCACTGCTGAGAACCTGTAGCTTCACTCAGCAATATCAGAATGACATCACTACCTGCAAGAGTTCAACTCAACCATCAACACAACATTCATTATTCCAGAGTTAAGTTTCAAACCATATCGGCTATTTCACAGAACTTCTTGATCATTTCAGAGTCAGTTAAACTTCTCTACTTTTCAAATCGAGACCAACCCATCTTCTTACTCACCACCAACTGCTTTGTGCACTGATTCTCATTCAAATCCAACCACCAGGCAAACCCATTTTCAATTCATCATTTTCTTTTTCTCAATCGATTGCAGATCGAGTTTGATCTTCTAAGAACATCACAGCACCACCGGTAACCTAAATTCCGTCCTCGAACAACCTTAAATTAGTCCTCAGAAACAACCCCTTTCGATTTCAAGCAACCCTAACTTCTTCAATTCTTCATCTCTTTCTATCTAAATACCAAAGATAACACCTCTCGAATCTCAATACCACCAGCAACTCAACTCATTTCATCCGCTCAAACCCTCAATCCATTTCTACATCATTAATTTCATCTCTTTTGAACTCGAATCCGTGAACCTGAGCTTGTCGGCGAGAAAACTCTTAGCGACAACGAATGGGTTAGCTAACTAAGATCTAAGATAATTTTTTGTTATTTTAAATCGAACTCGGCACGGCTTGTGGGTTAAAGAGGATGAATGGATTAAGACGCCCCACTCAATGGTTAAGGGCTAACCAACTGAAGTAACAATCCCTTAGTAATTTCATTCACACTGTCAGTTCTGCGAGACTGACCATTCAATTCAATTCAGTTAACAAATTCCGCAACTCTGCTATGCTTCAAAAGCTCGCAGCTTCTTCATATGAAGTCGGAATGGGCTCATTCTTTCACCGTTGGCTTCGTCTTTTCGTCCTCTTCAAGTTGATGAGATGATATCCAGGATTTGAGCAAGTTCCACTTCTTTTTGCTCCAGTGACTCCAAAATACCTATATAGCTCACAAGCAAATATTAGATACATAATTCACAAGGAACTCGCAAAGAAAGCATAAACAATAAATATAAAATTAGGTGTTTTACAACACCTATCAGCGATAACTCCCGATGATGCTCATCAAATTCTAGGCCTCGAGGTTGAGGAAAAAGCAGTCAGTGAGGGCTTCGATAATAACATTTCTTGGGAGGATATCTTCAAATTGACCAACACTTTGTTCGGTTGGGATCAGATTAAGACGGCGTCTATGCTTGCGATGAAGGATGGTAATCTAAGCAAGAAGTTTAATCGAAGAAGCCGAGGGATACATTATGCAGGACCAAGAAAATCTTTGATGAGGAAGGAAGGGTGAACCCCGTCGAATCAATGCTACCGCGTCAACTTATTTGCTATACGTCCCGGGAAGATGTATCTTCCCGACAGATTCTGAAGCTTGGTTGACGCCGGTTATTTGCAACTCTTGGATCCCTTAGATAAGATGCATGAGTATTCTTGGGGTATCTGCGGTGGTCGCCTTCTTGAACAATGAGTTGACAAAGGCTTCAAGGGCAATGATTGCGCAATTTAACAGAAACATATGTCTCTTCCAGGTAATTGTATTGTCTAAATCATTTATATTTTCCAAATGCTTGTAATGTTTGATTCTTACTAAACTTTGTGTTTGCATAGGTTTGGATATATGAGCACTTCCTTACTTTGGTGAAAACCAACTCCCACGTCAAAGTGAATGAAAAGCTTGCGATTGATAAGCCAAGAGCGCAAATATACAGTTTTAAGGGTGCTCAGGAAAAAGATATGCCGCAGCTGCTTATTAACGTGCAAATCGCCTTGGACAAATTGACTGCGGATGAGGTAATATTTGATCCTTACCGAGATGCTAGAAATCAAGGTTTAATCCAAAGGAGAGATGATGTTGCATTATACTATGGACCCTTGTTGTTCTCCCATGGATTTTCAATGTACGATCCACATCGGGTAATGCGACAATTGGGTTATGTCCAAGAAGAACCCCATTTCGATCTTGAGCCTTTCTTTAAAGTGTTGAGGGAAGACTGCAGCACATCCCAAAAAACTATTATCGTCGCTTACGCTCCACCCCCAGCTCTAGGACATTGGAACGGAAGACTTGACCGTAAAGTCGATACGAGTCTTTTGGATGAGGTGACCGAAGGTCATGAAGCTCAGGACAGATACATATCGTGGTACTTGGGTTGGGCTCGTCCTACTGTGATTAGGGAAATGTTTGGTGAACAATTGGCTCGTAAGATGAAGATGGCATCGAATGACTCAACACTAGTACAAATCTTCGCATAGGCCACACTTAATCACCGTGTCCATAGGCTTTTGGCCATGGATTTTTTTCACTCCAAAAATGTGGCATCAGGTGCCGTGACAAAGAGGTACCTTTATGGCTACATAAACTTTGAGTGACTATAAAGTATGATTTACCATGGCTAAAACCCTATAACCGTGTCTATATGATACCCATCTCATTTTTTTATAGTTAAGCATTTTCCCTATCACCGTGGCTATACGAACCTTATAGACACGCAAACTGATTTAAACGTGACTTAATTTTACCTAAAGGCCACATGGAATTTATTTTAACCGTGGCCTACATGATCAATCAGACACGCAAATTTTTTTGTACCATGGCCAATTCATCGATTCTGATTACGCTAAATTTCTAGCACCATGGCCATAAATATTCTAAAAACACTTAAACGTGGCTATTATTTACCTTTAAGGCACGAGAAATCCGTTAAACCATGACGATAAATTGTTTATGGACACGATATATAATTTCCACGTGGCTATAAGTTTACCCTAAAGCCACATGAAATTATTAAACCATGGTCATCACTATCATTTAGACACACAAAAATTTATTTTAACGTGGCCAATTCATATCATATGGTCACGTATAACATTTAGCACCATGGCGATATAGGAATCACCTATATTGGTTCCAAAATAAAAGGAAAATTTCGGAAAAGAAAATAAGAATTCCTGAAAACAAATGAAAATAAAATATTCAAGAAAAATTGGATACATTTGGTTGAAAGATTCAATTTATTAATGTCATCACATCAGAACTATACGGGAATACACACCAACAAGACTAAAAAGATACTCAAACCGTAACAATTAAAATATAAAAACACTACACTAGGAGACATCAAACCATAGGAATATAAATACAAGGAATGGTTAACTAGCTCGAGAAATAATCTTTTGCACCGTAGTGTGAGAATCACCTTCGTCTTGTTAGTCGGGTGCTCGAAACCATCAATCCACCTAACTATAAAACATAAGACCAACTGGGAATGGTGCAATTGATTTAGCCGAACTTCCTTGAATAACCTCACGATTATAAAAAAATCACCGTAGAAGAACCAATTTGAAAAACCCCAGAACAACAGATCTCCTTGTCTTTTCGGGTTGTACTTCAATTACAAACATTGAAGCATTTATCCTTATTGAATTTAGGCCATATCGCCGGCCCAGTAATCCAGGTGAGTATATAGTAATCATCATAGCAAGTCATCCCACCTTTGGTAATTCTGTGTTCCATAATGCGGTGAATTTTTAGATACACCTTAATCAGAACTCTAGAGGTTCTAAGCAATTAAAGAACACATGAGATAGGACTTACCTTCAAATCATACATGATCCGACCACATGGTCCCTCAAGCAACCAACATGGTATTCCTTGCAAATGGAACAATTACATGACTGTACAAGCAAATATTGAAACTGAAAGGGACTTTGAAGACTACTTTTACCCCTTCTATTTGTTCTAACATGGTATTCCTTGCAAATGGAACAATTACATGACTGTACAAGCAAATATTGAAACCGAAAGGGACTTTGAAGACTACTTTTACCCCTTTATTTGTTCTATCTGCACTCTTCTGGATAAGTATCCAATCTTGCAACCGCATTTCTTGGACTCTGAGTTGTTGGAGGATGCTACAGCCAAGACCTATAAGAATCAAACATATGAGCCATCGATCGAGTTACTAACTCTCAGAAACTAAAATTAGGGAATGGTTTTGAATTGCAACAAGAAAAAGTAGAAAGAGCAACAACAACAACTACTTTAGAAAGTTGAGGTAACCATATAAATGTAACCTTGATTATGGTTACAAATGTGCTTCCAGTAGGAAACTTATTCCCATACCTGCAAATGTACCAACAAAAATGATTCGGCTCAACAAAATTACTTCTGCAGTAGATTCCAAAACCCAATTCTCAACCTTTATTGTGGTCAATCCACACAAGTGTGACTACTATCAGAGCTTAACATGCATGGCAGAAGATATAATTTGTTTCCTTCCTTGTGGGGTACCATTATCGAATTGTTCAGCTCCATGAGAAGGCAATGATTATTTTTCGCGCAGAGATCACCAAAGAACTGCTTGGATTATATTCCCTATGTGCAATTGTTCCTGGACAAAGAAAAACATGAAGGATTTAGATGAATTCGTAAACTGAGAAAAACATTTTTGGAATTGTTAAAACTCTTTCAATGTGTGCATCGCTAGCCAATGTCATTGTTAAATTGAATGCATTTCATTCATTGAGCCTGTTTTCATGAAATTGCTTCAAAAAAATTATTACAGGCAAAATAGAAATTCAATGATGTAGCTCTGAACATAACAACATAAGTATACTAAAAGCAATAATCGAAGAGGGTTAGTAGGATCCATGTCTTCATGCGACTTGAGGGTTAGTAGCTTTAGAGCTCTCAATAAAGTCTGCCTGCAAAAAAAAAAAAAAAAAAAAAAAACATCTCTCTCAAAATTTATTATACATTGCGAGATCTAAATGTAAGGTTTAATTCAAGATTTTCAAACTATTCAGGATTCAAATACCTGAATTCCTTAAATCGACTCTATATTCCCTTATGTGCATCTCGGATGCGAGAAAATAAAATTGACCATCGACAAAAATTAGGTATTAAAAGATCTACATTAAACAACAACAACACGTAACATTATCATAGCCATCACCGGAAAATCCCTAAAACCCAAAACCCAAAATTTGGTACAATAAAACTAAAAGAAAAAAAAGGAAAAAAAAAACATATGTAAAATCCTTCCATTAGATGAAACTAACCTCAAAGGAAATATCTTTCGATATAATAACCTTCTTGATTAAATTTCATCCAAATAAAACCTTTGATTCATCAAAGAAAAAGATGGACAGAGAAAACTGAAAATGGTATAATGGAGACGTGATAGATTATACCGAGAAGAAGAAGTAGGTTTTTAAGGTTTTGATTTGGAATTCCGAAGACAAAAGATTAAGCTGGATCTGTGAAGAGAAAGCTATGAGTCGCAGTCTGCGACCATGGCTTTTTCTAGATATTTTGTGGAATGAAAGAGAGTGCGAGAGAAAATTATGCTAACCCTGGTAATTTTGACGCGTTCGTTTCGTCATTGAGGAAAACGTGGGGGTAATTGCTAGGTGCGTAAACAGCACCTTTGATTGACTTAGTTGACTACTTAAATGACTATTCCATTTGGGTGCGTTATTAATATTATTGACATAATACTCCAATTTGGATAAGTGACGTGTTTCGCCCGGCCAAATTGGGGTATACAAAATTTAAACACATCCAAACTAGTGTGCTAAGGGTGTTTAAAAGGTGTTAAAAGACCATATTGCCCATACTATTAATACAATAAAACAACCATGCCGACTAAAACATATTCAAAAACAAAAATCAAAATCTTTTTTCAAAGCTCTAATTATACATAATAAAAAAAAAAAAAAAAAAAAAAAAAAAAAATCAAAACGAATCAAAAGTCGACAGGGTATTTTTTTGTCGACCTTGCCGACTAAAATATAATCGTCAGGGTATAACCTAAACACATTATTAGTATTAATTAATCAAGGGTATATTAGCCATTTTAAAAATAAATGGTTAATGGTTGTTGTGTTTTACTTCATAATGACCCGAGTTTTATCTTATTAAGTATACCCCAATTAATCTGGGTATACCCCAATCTCGCCAGGATGTTTTGTTGGGGTCCAATTTGTGGATGTGAATATTGTCTAGTCTCTATCAAAGATGGTCAACTAATTTTAATAGTAGAACGGAACCGTTGGAAAATTGAATCCAATTTTTCGTATATGAATGGAAAAAAATCATCTAACTAGTACTGTACTGGATTTGGATGTTGGATTGTATCAGTAGTTTTAATCTTAACTTGGCGTATTAGTTAGGTTAAGTTAGTTTCGAGTTGGAAACTCAAGGAAAAACAAGGATACAAACCTTTGTAATTCATATTGGAATTCAAGAGTTATATCCCTTGAGAAATTCTTGGAGCATCATGGTTCTTCATTGAAGAGGTAGTAATTCTTCATCGAAGAGGTACTAGTGATTTCCGTAAATATTGTAGTTTATACACAAAATTGCCAATAAAAACCGAATAAAATTGGATTCAATTTATGGATAACTAGTCAAAGTAAGTGCGATCTAATGACATTGAGTAAAAAATTAAGATAATTGGATTCAATTAGGATGATAATCAGTGATAGCAAGTCTCGTACAGTGACATCGAGCATGAACTATTGATTTTGATGGAATAAAGTGAAATTGAATACAATTGTATCCAATGTGGATATAATTAGTCAAATAAGGGTGATGATAGTGATATGGTAAAAATTGAGTAAAATGGGACTGAATTAGATAAAATAAGGTAGATAATTAGTCATAGTGGGTCTGGTTTAGTGATTCCCAAGTATGACCAAGTGATTTTGATCGAATGAATTGAATTTGAGTAAAATTGGATCTAAGCTGTGGATAATTGTTCAAAGTAAGTTTGATGTAGTCACATTATGTAAAAATTGAGTATTATTGGGTTATCATAACATTGAACATGATCTAGTAATTTTGGTGAAATGAAGTAAAATCAAATTATATTGGGTTGAGTTTATGGATAACTTGTCAATGTAAGTGCGATCTAGTGATGTTGAGAAAAAATTGAGTACAATTAAAATGAATTGATGGAGTTAGGCTGATAATCGGCCATATTACTAGCTGTAAGTGTGATCTAGCAATGTTGAAAATTAAGTACAATTGGAAAGAATTTGATATGAAATCGGCGAACAATTGATTTCAGAATCAAATGAACGCTTCTCAGAAACACCTCAGAAATTTATATATAAGCATGCTCAATGACATATGATGAATTTAAAGTCGATGAATCTTTTTGAAATGACTATGTGGTTCTTTAAATGTATCCGACAGGACCAAACGAATTACAGATAAACAAATGAATCTGTCTTACCGAAGGATGTACTAAAAATATAAATTCGCCATTAATAATCACGATATCTCATATGAGTCCATTTCATACTAACACGAAGTTGGATCACAATGAAGGTTCTGTAAAATTGAACCACATTGCAAAAATTTTGATCATCTATGCCGATTCACTCAACATATATCAAATGCGATCCGTATAGCATTTATTCAACCAATAGGAAATTAGGAATAGAACAAACTGCATACGGATTGCCAACTCATCCATCAGAAAGGTAAACTTGCCTTCACAATTTCGTATGGGGTGCAAAAAAAAAATCGAAAAATTTTAGAGGGAAAAACATAGCGGCAAATTTTGGCGCGCTAGTTTATTCCCCGCCCTAACAATTTTGGGGCAAAAACATTCGGCTTCTCTCTTCTTCCATTTCTCCATCATCACATCTTTCCGAAAACCGCACCGCATCTGTTTTTTATCTCTACTAAAAGACCCTATTGAAAACCCCAACATGTTAGGCTTGGTGTCTTGCTCTCTTTTTTACCTGTTCAACTGCGGCTTTTCCAACTCAAAAACTTATTTCTTCATATTTCTGCTTTTCAGTTTCCTCGTGATTTAATCTAAGATCTCTTCCCATTACTGATTTCGATTTAGGGATTTTTCATTAATTTGTCTTTGAAACTTTTAACTCTGTGGATTTGATGAATTAGGTTTCGATTGTCTTATATACTTGTCTTGCTAATCTAGGTTTTGTTATGTTTGTATTATTTGGGCTAATCATTCTTCATGAACATTAAAGCTCGTTCTCGACTGATGTGACTTTGCTTTCTTAATATTTAGAAAACAGCGAGATCCCAGCTTTCTTAACTTTGCTTTCTACCTTGTCCTTTTATATTCTCTTAACTTAGATAGGTAGGAAAATGCTAGTGCTACCGTGTGGCTAAAGTAGTGCAAACTTAAATGGGTGACCATTTGATTTTACTAGTCTTTTTGGTTTATGCAAAACGATCTTATAGTTTTCTGTGTCCTTTACTCCTCCGACTCAAAATCATTCCCGATAATGGTTCACCCGATTCACGAAATCGTGGAAGCCAAGCTGAAGGAAAGTATGTGGTTTCAGAAAATCTGTTATTCAGATAAGAAGGAAGTATTTGAAAAGAGAGAAAGGTATGGATTGTACCTGTGTAGGTCTTTCCAGATGATTGGACAGGCCCTGATAGCGTTATGTGTTCTTGGGTTTGGTGTTTTTATTTCACTAGTCGGAAGTACAGTTTGTGCATTGCTATCCTTCGTTTTTCCTTCTTCATTTCACTTGATATTCCTTGGATCCTCTCTAGCATTGTGGCAAAGAGCATTAGATGTCATCATTTTGTTTTGTGGACTTTGTTTTGCTATTTATGGCACTTACAATGCCATTGTTGGTAGTTCATTAGAGTACTTATTGGAAATGACACTTTGATGTCTCATCCGTTGGCATTTGGAATGCCTCTGCAAATGTTCAGAATTATGAATGTTCAAAAGCCAAAAATGTTGACCTATATTTTGATTTTGGCTTGAGCTTTTGTCCAAAGCACCAGCTGGAATAGAATGAAATTTAGTTGACCGCGCTTATTTATATTTACGCTCCAATTTACAGCTAGATAGTTTAGTTGTAATCTGAGTTTACATGTGATATGTGATTTTGATATTGGCCTTCTTGAGATACCAGATTTCGATACATCATTAGAGATGTAATTCTTCGGAATGTTGAACACCTACTCTTAGATGATTGCTTTAAGTATTCAGATGGTGTGAGTGACGTTTTTCTGTTGATTGCACTCGTCGTGTTTGACAAAATTACTCATACAAATATTTTTTCTTTGATTTAAAATTGTTTAAGTGAACTGCTCATCTGAATTACAGTTAGAAACACATATGTACTTAACATGATATCATTTTTTTTATTCGCAGAAGGGTAGTTCTGGCGAACACTGTGAATATAAGCCCTCTGCCACTACTATTGGTTGCTTATGTTATTGAGTCTACTGCAATTGTGATATTTGTATCTGTTTTAGGTTGCTAGTAGTTTCCTTTAGATGATTCCTTGTTTTTTTTGTTAATATTAAACTCATGGGTTTGGTCCGAAATTGCCAAAATCATAAAATAAGCTGCAATTTGCGCATTCGTGAAGGATCAGGTCGATTCCGTGGATGTCACTTTCTTAGACACCATGTTTATTGGGTTTTAAAATGTGTTAATATTTTTGGTGTCATGGGTTCCACTACTGGATGTACTCCCAGTGAACCTGACTGAATCAAACTTCATATTCTATGGTAGTTAATATTAGTTGATTGAGGGAAGTTGATGAGGTGAATCATGTTGACTGAATATATTAGATAATAATGTCTCTTCTGTGTTAGAAATTGAATCGAGGCAACTCTTTGGAAGGTTAAATTTGAGCTAGAGCTTCTCTTTTGTTCTTCTCTGGTGTTAGTTGATACTCTATGGAGATTTAACTAACTTATTGGATATATTCTTGCAGGAAAATCACATGCAAAACAAAGAGCAGTCAATTGCGCTTAATTGAAAAGAAAAACAAAGGTGGTTCTTTCTCGGCTCAATAAAGGTGTTAGTTGATACTCCTATTCATAAGTGGATTGGACAGCTTTGCACAAGAGCAGTCAATTGCGCTTAACTGAAAAGAATAACAAAGGTGTTAGTCGATACTCCTATTACTGTTGTAGTTTATTTATCTTTGTCATTGTTCAATCATAATTCATAAACATTATTAAATTTGGTGTGAGTACATTAGCAGGGGATGGTCCAAGTACCAATGTGTCACTAGTGTCCAACTGAAAAATTAGATCTGGTTGATCGCAGTTTATGTCAACAGCTTAGGAACTTAGTATTGAACTGTTACCATTCAATTTCAAATCTTCTTTATCGTTTACAAATTTTACAGCATTTCGATAGAACGGGAAGTGTTGATTACTTAAAACATTCATTAGCAACTTTTCAATAGATTGATTGCAAGAATACCATGTTCGTTAGGGATTATATTCAGATTATATTCTCCAGCATTTCGAAAATGTTGTAGAGATATGTCTGAATCATGAATGCAGTTTTCTGTTAGGTGAGTATAGAGGCAAAGCTGTAGAGGTTAAGAACATCTTAAATGGCATTGTTAAGGGTTACTACGACACTCCTATAACTGAGAGGGAACAAGATAAAATACTTTGGCCATGGGCATCTTGTAATGAAAAACTTAGCAGAGTGAAGAGAACCCCTGCCAAGAAGAAATAGAAGGCCTCTTTCTTTGTTGTTCGTTGCTTCCCGACGTTCGGTTTAGGCTTGGGTGTAGTACTTCAGGTTGTGTTTTTTTTGTGTTTGGGTTTACTTTTGTCTAATCCCTTATTTGCGCTTTGATTTATTGCTATGTTCGCATGCTAGTGTTTGTGAATATATTTTTGGAAGTGTCGATTTAAAATCTTTTGGTAGTTTGCTTATGGGATCTCTAGATTTTTCGACAATAATGTATCGTTTATGGCACCATATCAAGTATTCTTTGATTATTACCGATAGGTATGTACCTTTGTAATTATAACTTCACTATGGAACAATGGCATGGTCATCACCTGTCATATTTTTCTATATAGACTCGGGTGTGCGAAATGACACTATTGACTCTAACCACCGACTGCACAGATCACTGTTGGGTTTCAACTGTTTTGATATGAACACATATTTATTAGTCATTGCTAGGCTTGTATTTCTGAATTGACTTATCAGTTTCTGCTTTCATTGAAGTGCAGCTGATGTAATTGATCTATTGGTTCTCTTTGCGTTTCAGAATGGTTAAATCCTGGATGAGTACTGATAGAACGAACAAACGCTATACAGAAGGAGTCGCGGCATTTCTGCGGTATGATGTCAACCATGTTAAGGAGGAGGGTGAGACATTTGATGAATTTCTTTTAAGATGGTAAAACTACCACAACACTTTTAAGATATTAAACCACTGAATTAGGACCCAAATTTATTTGGCAGTTGCTGCAGTTGTGTAAAGTTATTTGCATATATGGAATAATGAAACACTGTATTATGAGATTTTTTTATAAATTTAATTTGATGTGTTTTGGAGTGGTTCATTGTGTTGTAAGAAGCTTGCCTCCTTCTTCTTCTTCTTCTTGAATTTTCATAAAATTTGAGCTCGTTAATTACGTATTTTAGAGAATGCAGAGGTCATGCACACATCAATATGCATCAGCAATAAGTTATAGTAATTGAGGTTCTCCCTAGCCAGGTGGTATACATTATGTTGTGGCTGTCAAGTTGCCAAACACTACCTGTTATCTGTTATTCCTGTACAAAATTGTCATTTTTTTATTCAAGCTAGACAATCAAATTAGAATATGAATGCAGATATGCTAAAGCTCATCAAAGATGTTTTTCCCGAAGAGCTGGTAATGAGCTAATGACACAATGCTAAATTTTATAACCAGAACATACAAAAATTTGTTAAAGCAAGAACTAGAAAATTGTCAACTCGTCATTGGACATATATCTAACACTGTTATATTCGTTAGTACAATGTGAGCGCATGGTTCCACTATTGCCAAAAAATTAAGAGTTCACCCACAGTGTGGTTGTACTTTGATGAAGTTTGGATGCCCAAAAGTCCTCTTGTTTACTTGTTACATCAATCATAACAACAAATTTTCAGCAAATTTCCCTGCTCCGAAGCTCTGACGACCGACTAATTTGAGGTTCTAAAGTCCTTGTCCAGGTTCCGTTACTTAGAACGCCTATTGTCACCCCGATTTGGATGGCCATGTAAAATTCTTTCATCTGGGTTGCAGGATGTGCCTAATGAACTGAAGACTACGGTCACATAAACAAAATCTTTGTGGTCATATAATAATCCTCCCAAAAAAAAAAGTGGTGTAGCCATATGTTGATCTTTTGTCACGTTTTCTAAATGTGTCCATTTCTAAAAAAAAAATATACTATGGACACAAACAAACCAATGTGGCTAAATAAATCTCTTTTTCGTTCTGAGTTAATAGGTGTGTCTATCGCCATCCTACACGTTTGACACATACATAATTGCTTAATGTGGCCATATTCGCATCTACGGCTACATGTGATGGTATTAGACTGAAAACCATGACTAAATGACTCCCTATGGCTACAATTGATGGGTTTATGATTAAACCCATGACCAAAAGGTGCACTATAGCTACAAGGTAATACAAAACGTGGCTATAGTTATGCGATAACCGATGAGCCACGCAAATAACCCGAAATGTGGCTAGGTCAGAAACCCAAAAAACGTGTCCTATGTGGAGGTTTGTACTAGTGCAACAACAATTCCTAACTTCCTTGTAAGTATTTTGGGGTAGCTCTTACTGTTTTAAGATTACATTATCGAATAATTATATTAATTGTTTGTTTAACCGAAAATAGAAGGGGCATTTGAAGACCTTTGTGAAGTGTTGTTGTGTTGCGCGAAAAGATGAGAGCCTTTGTCGATTGAAAGAGCAAACCAAGCACATTCACTATGCTAGCAATCTTGACAATGAGGATGCCTATGAAATGTTCAAGCAAGATGATGCTGAATTAAAGAGGAAAGAAAAGTCCAGGAGGGAAGCACAAGCCAAGATGAATGCTGACAAAAAGAGGGCTCGTAGTGGTCGTGGTGGTGAAGGTAGTATTAGTGCTTGTGTTCCTAAACGGGGCCGAGGTCGTGGTCGTGCTCGTGGTGAATGAATCGTTTCCTAGTTTACTTCTTTATGTTGGGTTGGACAAATGTTAAGGTTAATGGTTGGACAAATGCTTTTTTATGGTTTATGGGACATGTTTTCTTATTTTGGACAACAAGTGTTTGATTTCTAATTGTTGAATGAAAGGTTTGTTTAGCTACGTAAAGTTTCAAGACAAATAGACGGCATGTTTTTTTTAATTCACCATGCCGACAATACTAGGGCCGGCAAGTTTTTGAAGTGTCGACCGGCCACTGCCCTGTCGAGAAAAATGCTTGCATACCAGGGTCGGCAAGTGAGTCGGATCATTACCAAGCCGGCGAAGATACAGCCGTCGAGTGTATTATATTTTGAACACGCCTAGGCAATTTGTTCTGAGAAAATACCTTCTCCCGATGCCTAAAACCATCATAACGCCGGCATGATTTTAAATTTATACCTGCCCACCATATCATAGCCGTGATCAAATTTCAAAATACATTGCCGCGTATTGACGTAAGAAAATGATTTCCAAAACCATCATAAGTATAGGCATGGTTTTAAATTTATACCATGCCCGACCATATCATAGCCGATCAAATTTCAAAATACATTGCCGACGTATTGACAATGAGAAAATGATTTTGATGCCCAAAACCATCATAATGCAGCATAGTTATACACTTCTCACCCTGCCGGCCATAAGTAGTCGGCATATTGGGGATAACAAATCTCGCCGGAGAATTCAAAATTCAAATTTTTGACAAGTACAATTTCATTGATTGACTTGTACTTGGGCACTATAACGGCCAAATTTGGGTACAATCCTATAAATACACTACTTCTCTCTACAAAACAACATACAAATAGTTCCATATACTATCCAAAGCTCATATCATCATACAATCCATCAAACTCACCCAATAGCTAAAAAACAATGAGTTCATTTGATTCAAATGAAGATTTGGCAATCACCAAAGCATGGTATGCGGAAAATCGACTTAGACGTCAATCCTCCAGAAAGGAGGATTCCACAACCTTTGGGCTAGGGTACACAACAAATTTAGCGGCGAGTTTGGTAATCCTAATGGAAGAAGTATTCAACAAGTCCATGAAAGGCACCTAGTCATCGAAAAACGCGATACTTGCTTTTGGCTCTCCAACCTCGGATTTTAACACTCGCCCCTTCACCTTGTCCATTGCAAAATTTGTAAGCAATTTTTGATTTTTTTTTACGCAACCTATGTTGTTTTATCTTCAATGAAACACCACTAACATATGTAAGTTTGTTTTTGTGTTTTTGTAACATGAAGTCGTGAAAGGCGCTACATTGGACTTGGAGAAAAGGGGAAGCATTCTCTTTTGATGCAAACTATCACTTCTTGGCAGAAAGAATCCCGAAGGATAACATGGAATACTTGGATGCCGTATCGTCTTCGGATGAGGAAGATTGATGGCTTTAGCAGTTTTTGTATAGGTTTTGTGGGTAGACCTCTATGTAAACCCTCCGTTTCAATCAATGTAGTAACAAAATTTGCATGAATAAAGTGAATTAGATCTTCCAATATTCTGTTTTCTGTTTGGTACATGTAAATGTCGGCAGGGTTATAAATCCTTAACATGCCGGCTACACATACGTCGGCGCTGTCATAAATTACATGCATGCCGACTATATTATAGCCGGCGTTATAGGAGATATTTACATGCCGACCGTAAGAAAGTCGGCATAATCATCATTCAAAGACCCTTTCCGCCACAAAACAGTCGGCCTTTTATTCATCCAAGGACCATCAGAAGCTAAAATTGGCGGCATTTTATTCAAACAAATACCATGCGGCTATGTTATAGGCGACCTTATTCAAACCTGGACCACTGCCAGGCCTTTCATATTTTCAAAACAAAATTTTGATGAAATCGAACTCATAAGGCGGATAAAAGATTTAATCTCCGAATTCATAATTTCAAAATTTTAATCTAAACTCAATTAATTAACCTAATCAGAATTTTTAGTGTTAATTAAACAAGGGCATTTTAGCCATTTTCAAAATACAAGGTTAAGGGGTGGCTTGGTTTTACTTCAAAATAACCTTATTTTGTCTCATTGGGTATACCCCAATTAATCTGGGTATACCCCAATCTCGCTAGGCAAAAAAATACAAAAAAAAAAAAAATCAAAAAATAAAAGATCAAAAAAATTAAAAAATCAAAAAAAAATTAAAGAAAAAAAATTTAATTTAAAAATTTAATTAATTAAATATATTTATTTAATTAATTAAAGGGTAACTTAGTAATCTCTACCTTTTAGGTCACCCCTTATAATCATAGGGAAGGTGGCCTAATCAAATCATGGTCCCCTCAAAAAAGTCATGGTCCCAAAAAACTGGTTCTTAAACAGTACCACGAAACCCTTAATTCTGTTCTCTTCTCCACTTACGTAAAAACAAAACAAAAAAAAAAGACAAACCCTAGCGGCTAGGTTACTGTAATAACATGCCAACATGTAACAGCCGCGACTATGTATTAACCGTGATGCTTAGATGCTAACATTTCAATAAATTATCAACCAAGGTCGCTAGGACGCGATTATTGCATATCATTTACGGACGATCATGAGTTCAAAACACAAGCTCTAGATGCCAACTATAAGTTTTATTTTATAGATACATAATTTAGGATCGTTGAACTTCATGATTATCACACAATAATATACAAACAGAGTTTATGGAAAATACCTAATCCCTAATCTATCGATGATCAATTGGAGTAGCAGTAATACCTTATGGAGGTCATGGTTTCTCCTTCTTCACCTCTTACATTATGAATAATCAATTCTCCGAACCCAATACCGATGGCTATTGTGTTCCTCTTATAGGTAGAAGGAGGACCAAGTTCCTAGGGTTTACTTATAGCATTATATCTCGACCGTCCATCAAAGAAGAGATATTAGGAAAAAATCTGAAAAATGATAACCAATATAATTTAGCAATAATCCATAATTAACCAAAATTATTACATGGCCCAATGGAATATTTTAGAAATATTCTTACACTAAAGCAAGACGGCATGGTTCAGCTAGTGGCATTGTTTTATCAAAAGTAAGAAATGCATGCAGAACAGTCGCTCCACCTCTCAACGTTTTGAAAGGCAGCCTCTCATCCAATCAAGTGATTGCTCCAGCGTACGAGAGGATCGGAAAGTTGCCATACGAGCAATTTGTGCTTCCATCTACCAACAACTTTTCCTCCTTCCTTGATACCCAACATTTCCATGATTTCTTTCCCATCCGCCAATGGCATTTTCGCACACGTTTTCGAGACCTAGTTTCACAACAGCATTTTCAACTGTTGTAAACAAGGTTCTGCGCATGTCTAATTCAATCTGCTTGTGCTTGTCCGCAGAATCGTCATCAAAATTGATGGGGTAGTACAATAATGTCGAAATCATCAAGGCAACACGCCACCAACTCAAACTCTCGGCATACTTTTTTTCCTTGATATTGATATCCCGTAAAAGCAGTCCTGTCTGTACTCGAAGATTTGCAATTTTTTCACTTGGTTTACCAGCTGCGTTACCTGTATTGCTTGATTCTGTTAACAATGGGATCAATGATTTGAATCCTTCCGATGCTCTGTGTAATCTTCCAACATTTGTAGAACCAGTACCCTTTCCTCTAATTGGAAGAAGAAGTGCTGAATGCAAGTAAAGCCCTCTTTGCGTATCATGAATGCTCGATAATCCAATTTTATTTAAGAGATTCCATGCAGCATCTAGATAAGCAACACAAAGACTGTCAGATACCTTTGGCTCCTTAGGAGAATGAAATACAACCCAAAATAGCTGGAACCTGCATACATCCATCATTGCTTGAACCGGTCGATTTCCAGACATGATGAGATTGATTTCGTTACCAATTCTGTCCCTGCTTATTTTATTTTTCATAGCATCTCTGACTTGATCACTTGCAGCTGCTTCCTTCAACCGCTCGTCAAGTTCAAAACCGAACCTCGCAGAAAACCGAATAGCACGAAGTACTCGTAATGGATCATCTAAGAATGTCTCCATTGGATGTAATGGAGTGATAATTTTTCCTTGTTTTAAATCTGTAATACCTCGTCCAGTAAAATCTTCGACTACCTTTTCCTTAATATTATAGAACATGCTGTTTATTGTCAAATCCCTTCGGTACGCATCTTCTTTTGGAGAACCAAACTCAACTCTGGGAATGCACGTTTCCGAACTGACCAAGTTTACAAAATCAATCTTTACGCCAAACACTCTCATAATTCCTGTTGTAAAGTGTTTAGAATTTTCAGGATTGGATTTAACAACACCAACCTTTGGCTGCTTCTTTTCTTTCAGGAAGACCGAGTATTCGTTAATTTTATCACAAAAATCATTTCCCTTGATATTGTCTAGTGCGATATCAATGTCATTACTCTCTTTCCCTAGTAGCTTATCCCGAACCCATCCACCAGCAACACGAAGTTGAGTTTGGAGGTTGTGGTGATCAACAACTCGTAATAACCTGTCGAATATTTGCATCTCTTTATCCGTCAGCTCGATTTTATCTTTGAGCTGTATAGATAATGCTGTTTTCGTTGATGAAGACATTTTTTTTTTTCCCGTGCAACTAAAGATTTGTGAAATCCTTAACCAGTCTGAGAAAGACTGAGGAAAAAAAAAACTAATACCGCGAAGTGTAAAAGAAGATTAAACAAGGAACAATATATATGCGTTTCTGTCAGAATTATGGAAACCCTTTCCTAGTCCTTTCCACGCTAAGTTATGGAAACCCTTTCCTAGTCCTTTCCACGCTAAGTTATGGAAACCCTTTCCTAGTCCTTTCCACACACTAAGTTATGGAAAACTATTCCAAAAGTGTTTCGTTCAAAATATATAAAAATACCCAACAAAAAAAAAAAAAAAAAATCTATATATACTGTTTTTTTGGTTTGCAATAACTTCAAATCTAACTCCAGTGAAGATTACACGACAGGTAAAACAGCAGACAAATCTACAATGGCGTCAAAGAGAATTCTAAAGGAATTGAAAGACCTAGAAAGAGATTCATCCATTTCTTGCAGTGCTGGTCCAGTAGCTGAGGATATGTTTCATTGGCAAGGCACCATAATGGGACCAACAGACAGCCCTTATGCTGGTGGTGTGTTTCTCATCGACATTCATTTTCCAACAAATTACCCTTTCAAGCCACCAAAGGTTGCTTTCAAGACGCAAGTTTTCCATCCAAACATCAATAGCAGCGGGTGTATCTGCCTCGACATTCTCAAAGAAGAATGGAGTCCAACCGTTACCGTCAACAAGGTGCTTTTGTCCATTTTCTCACTGCTTACAGATCCAAATCCTGATGATCCCTTGGTCCCTGAGATTGCGCACATGTACAAGACTGACAAAGCCAAGTATGAGAGGACTGCCAGATCTTGGACCCTGAAATATGCTATGTGATGAAATACTATGAATCCGCTAAGTCTAATGTCCTATCTCCATTAGATTAAAAAAAAAAAATCCCATATATATGTTAAGTACTTCGTTTTATCTTTCTCCATCTTCGTGCCTTTTTTGATCTTTACTTTATGAATCCGCTAAGTCTACGTCATATTCCGCCCTTATAATAGGAACCGAAGGAGTAGTATGAAAGTCTTGGTTTTTCAATAAATAGTCTTTGTACTCTTCAATGATCGTCATTTTGGTTTTTGTTTTCTTTTACACGACATGTTATCATTATGTAAATGTAACCACCAGTGGGTACCTATTCCATGATCATTAGTTCTAGATTCACTGTTAAAGATCTTGGCATCACATAGTAGTACTATTGCCGATCTGCCGCGAAAGTTAGATACTAGAAGTTGGCACACAACTTCTGCATTTTAACTTGAAGCCACATTCCAAATAGAAATCCCTTGGGTTTTTTTAACATCGCAAAACTAAAAAAACTTCCAACATATCCATGTATACCCCCAGAGGGGTAGTATTTCAGTATTACACGGATTTGGATTCCAGAAAGTGAAATTCATTCTCCCTGTAGTAATAATATGTTAATGTGATTAGTGATTACTTTACTTGAATATAATCTGTAGTACCAAAGATCTCAAGATCAAGTTGTAAAACTACATCTCGACTTGTAATCGATGTTTTTATTAATTTGTTTGCTTCGGGACCTATTTTTGGTGTGGCCAACTTTCTAGCAGATTTGCATCCTTTGTGGGACGACACAACACTAAGGTTAAAACTAGAGCCAGGGGTCTGAAGTTTTGCCAAATTAGACTGTCAGTACCAAACCGGTGCCTGTCCTTGTTGAAATGGCATGAGCAGTCAAATATTCAGCAAAATCAGAGAAAAAGTGGGGGATTTGTAACTTGGAGTCTCAGTTGGATATGGGTCAATATGAAATGGATGGCCAGTTTGTAGTTTGCAACCAATGAACAGTGAGATTCTGGGTATAAGACTTGGACTGGCTCTGGCCAAGATGAACTAAAGAAATCATCCTAGTTTCAGATTATTGATTTGCACCCAGTTTTACGAGGAAGTTGTTACCTGTCATAGTCTCAACAACCTTTCTCCAACTAGTAAAGCTTGAAGCAACATCCTGTTTCTCTTCATTGTAAAAGAGTTCATTACTCCAGTTTGTTTTCTTAGCCACTTTTTTCTAGTTATACTACCATATTAATTAGTTGATAGCAAGGCCGGCCAAGGATACCATTTAATTTCCAACCTCATAGATACCTACTACCTCAATAACTTCTACTACGGTGCTAACATCAAAATTCAAGAAAATAACAACATGATTACGGGTTGATCCTGATCCGGCCCGTTTTTGGAAGGGTTTATACAAAGCCAACGCTAACCCAAACGGTTTAGGCAGAGGTCTTATATGGCGGATTAAGATCCACCTGCGGTCCGTGTCATAAATACGTCCCAAATCTAGAACCTTGGTCTACCTCTATTGGATTGTGAAGCTTCCCAACATTACCAAAGTAAAAAAATGTATCTTGCCACTGGTAGCAAGGATAGAATGGCTCATCACTATGCAGAGCAGCTTATCAACTTGTCACTGATAAAAAGATAAACCAATATGCAACAATCTAGAGAAGGTCACAACCAGTTCACAGAACTCCATGAGTTCCCAATTTGGAATTCATAGTCGGACGGCAAACCATATATCATAATATCATTCAAAATGCTCGGAAATGTATCTCTATTCAAGCACCTTTCAAGTTTCAACTACGGCACAACCAATTTTCCCTCTTGCCACCGCAATTTACATGCGAAAGACAGTGCATGATACAATCGCATTAATTCTTTTCTCTTTCCTTTTACAAAATGGTAAAGCTTGCTATCAATGCAGAAAAGAGAGGGAGAGAAGCAATAAAAGCTAAGATCCAACTACTTGGCCACCTAATGCCCATATCCAGAGACATGCATCCTGAGCTTGACAAACAAATACGCTTGTTACATACTACTGTTAGAATTTCGAATTGCAAAATTAAATCATCCGTGGGATACATTCTCAGGTCTCTCATTTGAGCACAATATCATCTACGCACTCAAACCCAGAAAACAGACGAACCAGAAAGCCTATCCCAAGAAGCTGAATCAGATAATGAGGAATTTCCTTTGGGGAGCAACAGCTGGCAGAAAGAAGATAAAATGGGTTGCATGGAAGAAAGTATGTAAACCAAAAAGCTTGGGTGGATTGGGAATAAGAAACCTGAAGCTAACAAATAAAGATCTTCTTGCCAAATGGTCATGGAGGTTCACAAAAGAAAAATCTCATCTTGGGAGCAGGATAATTAGAGAAAAAAGAGGTGCCAATCCAGATGACTTATGGGTGAAAGACACAAAAGATCCTCAAGGTAGAGGTATTTTGCCAGGAATTCAAAAACAAAGAGCATTAGTGAATCGTAGCATGCTGGCTGACTGTTGTTCATACCCTTGTCACAAAACATGTCATAACCTTGTTTTTAAGTGATTGAACTATTCTACATTTTGCCCTCAATTTAATTGGATTGAAGGAATTTAATTAGCAATTATATTATATAATAGAATTTATTTAAGTTGCAGAGAAAGGATAAGTAAGCCCACCTCCAAGCTTCTTGTATTGTATTGCGCTATTATAATACCTGCAGAATTGAGCAAGGAACCATATAAATCCATCATCAGTACATGACACTGTAACTTGTCTTACAAGTTTTTACTAAAAAAAAATCAGATTTTCATCTTTAATATATCAAAAATTGAAAATAAATAACAGATACATAAACATAAAATCAACAGGAGAAATTCAAAGTAACGAAGAAACTGTAAAAATTGAGTATTGTTTTTCAATAAAATATTTTGGACTGCACCCAAGTAACTTCTGGGCTACCTACATACTCCGATTGAGGGGGACCAAACCAGAAACCTCAATTTATATTGTTGGAGATCAAGTCCATGTAGTTCTCTTGCATTACATATGAACTAAAAAATAAAAAATCTCAATATTCTTTTAATCCCACAAGTCGTCAAGATTGAAATCGTCTATTGAAAAACTCAACTCTTGATCACCAAATTGATTTATCAGGTTCATGTTGTTGACGTAATCATCTTTTTGTAGATACTCGTCTTGTTGGTGTTGTACTGGAAGATACTCGTATTGTTGATCTTGTACTGGAAGATACTCTTGTTGCTCTTGTGCTGGAAGATACTCGTATTGTTGATCTTGTGCTGGAAGATACTCGTATTGTTGATCTTGTACTGGAAGATACTCGTATTGTTGATCTTGTACTGGAGCTGCTTCTACTTCCGGTTCCTGTGTTATTGGAGATGAGAATTTTGGAGGGGATGAAGTGGTCATGGGTCCTGATGGTGCAGGTATCTTACGGTTGTAATGAATTTGACACAAAACCAGTTCATGCCTCTTCTTACTGCTAACATCACCACCTTCATGACTGCCGTCGCATAGTAACACGTACTCGTACATAATCCAGTCTGTTTTGACACCAGCATGTTTCTTACTACTTGTTTTTCTATCTGCAGGTTTATTGTTTTTGTTGAAGTAGTAAACCAACGTTTTTCTGTATCCGATAATATCATCATCTGCCGTTGTCTTCCTTTTCTTACTACTAGTGTTTTCTTGACGATCAACTATTCCACGTGTAGGAGTGATTTCTTTGTCACCTTGGCTCGCTAACCAATATCCGTCTGGGGTTGTACGACTAGTTCTTCCGGTGGTTTCAGATGTTCGAGTAGTTGTGGTAAAAAAAGTACCATTCATCATCGTCCTTTCGCTTTTTAAATGTTTCTGAATTGATATGCAAAAAGAAGAAGAAGAAAGGAAACAAGATCAGGAAACATCCTTGATTATAGAAACAACGGACAGATGGAACAAGGGGAGATGTGTGAAACTGAATTTTTGATATCCTCGCTAACATTGTAAGATGCATGTACGTGGAGTTTCAGAAATTCATGCAAGTATAAAAACGTATAAAGATCAAAACCATATAAAGAACAAAAAAAAAACATGATCGAAACGAAAAGGCAGGGTTTTAAAGTAAACGTATTGCCCGACAGAGTAATCGGATTGTATTTATAAAGATCAACAGAGTTGATCATATTTGGTGGCAACTTCTGGTTCATCACCTTGGGCTTTAAATAATCCAATAATAGTTCTTCATCTGTAGGCTTAAACCTAAAACCTGGTGGTAGCATCATATTCAGTTTAACTTCATCTTCAACGCCGTTAGTCATTGTTTTCTTAATCTTCTTCTTGTTTATTAGCAACTCGCGATTCTTTAACTTTTGTTTCAGAAAACCTCTTGTATCGCCTTCTTCTCTTCTAATCAATATAATCACCGGACCTCAAATATTTATACACACCGGACCGACATCAATAGATACACAGAAGTTTTTGAACTTCTAAATTCGAGACCTCGCCGCGCCATCTGCTCTTCAAGTGGTTTTTGATTTTATTCTTGAAAGAGATGAAGATGCGGATACAGCAATCCAGGCACTTGACGCTCAATGGAATCCAAAGCGCCTGCCAACTAAGGCATATAATTTTCTAGTTCAGTTAAAAGAAGATCCTATGATGGTCTCAAGAAAAGTCCCTGGACCCCTGAAGAGTACCAAAAACTTGTCATATACATTCAACTTCATGGTCATGGAAGCTGGAGAGCTCTCCTTAAACTTGCAGGTAGACATTCAGTCCTTCGTTAATCTCTCTCTCAAGCATATCTTGTTTTGGGTCTGTTATTCTGCAGCAACATCTATGTACATGCAACTGATCATACATGCATTATCGCATAGGTCTGAACAGATGTGGGAACTGGGAAGTGTACATTAAGATGGACAAACTACTTGAGACCTGACATAAAGAGAGGAAAATTTTCCCAAGAAGAAGAACAGACTATTCTGAATCTTCACTCCATCCTTGGAAACAAGTAAGTAATACTACAAGGCTACTAGCTAGTATGATCGTTCGACATATACTGCTCATTTTGATTATAATGCGTATACAGCACCCTGATTTTCTACGTTTAACTTTGCTCATATAAAGGTGGTCAGCGATTGCAACACACCAGGACGAATGGACAATGAAATCAAGAATTTTTGGAATACTAATCTAAAGAAGAAACTTATCTAAATGGGTTTCGATCCAATGTCACATTTCCCAAGAACCGATCTTTTTTCGAGCTTGTCTCAATTGATAGCTTTGGCCAGATTTAAACAATTGATGTGCTTCCTAAAAAGGTTGATCTCACACTCATTAAGGGAGCAACTGATAAAGGAGCTGGTAATATATCTTTGTTTCTCTGATCGCCCAAGTTTTATGATATGTTGATCTGTTAATTGGGATTTTGTTAATATAGTTTATTCAGATGGAACTGTTCCTAGAATACGTGTTGTATTGGTTATTAATGTCTCTGTATTTGGGGGATTTTGGTCGATGTACCAGCACAGCCATATTCTGCTTAGATTATTGATAGCCTTGCTCTCTAATCGAAAGAAAATATGATTTTGACCCCTGCGAGCCCGAAGTGGGCCACTCTCCTATGCCTCCTCCGGAGCTATTTGAAGATCCATCCACGAAGATCTCCCATCTTTTGGAGTTGCACTCTGTAGTAAATCTTTAGGATCTGTACGGCTTTCGTCAACATCCATCATTTCTTCTATTCCTTCATCTTCTTCTGAAGAAAATTCTGCGAGAAACTCTACGATTATGTGTGACTTTGTCGAGGTCTGCACTTCGTATTTTAACCCAAACTGGTCAATGCTGGGTATTCCATCTTTCGGCCCTTCCACTCTTTTTTAATTCTTGAAGACAGACTCTATGGGGATTCTTGTTAGAACCTTGATTTTATGAGTTTGGAAATAAGTCCGTAGATTTTGTGATGCGTAAACCAATATCAATATTAATTTTTCGATCTTTGGGTAATTTCTCTCAGTGAAATTGAAAGTTTTGTATGACATAAAATGTGGTTTTCCACCCCTTCATCTACGCAGGCTAAAAACGCAGTATGGTGCTTTTGTGTTACCGCGAGACAGATCAACTACTCCTCCCCGGTTCCGGTTTACGCAAGATTGATAATTTGATAAGGTGTTCTTTGATGCGCCTTCAATGCTTCCTCACAGTCCTGCGTCCGCATAAACTTTTGCCCCCTTCTTTAGATGTCAAGGAAATGTTTGCATTTTTCAGATGACCTCGAGATAAACCTTCCTATCACGTGCCAGTTGCCTGTTTCAATTACTTACATCTTTCATAACGTCATGAAGGCATTTCCAACATGGTATGTACCTTAGAGTTGATCTACCTCTATGCCTTTTCGAGAAACAATATGACCCAAGAACTTCGCTGACTCAACCTAAAATGCATTTTAGGGATTTATCTTCATCTTATATTTTTCATCTGCTCGAAGATCTCCCTAAATCTTTCACATGATCTCCGTAGAATCCTTTATATTTTATCGACATATCATCTGCATGAACTTCCAACTTCGTGTGCTACCCATTTGCGAAAATATTCTCAACATTCGCTGGTGGTAAAAATACAACCTCACGGGAGCGAAGAAAGCCGTGTGCTCTTGGTCTTCCATATGCTAATGGTATTTGATTGTAATCCATAATATCCATTCATGTATGATAGCCTTATATATCCAGTCCGTTGATTCTACCTATTTGTGGGATATTTGGTAGAGGAAAAAGTTTGTCTTTAAGGACACGTGGTATTTAGGTCACTAAAGTCGATGCATGTTCTTATCACCAGTTGTTCTTTTGAGCACTATCACCATGTTCGCGATCTACCTGGGTACTTGGCCGGATCTTATGATTCACCCGAGTCCATCATCTTCTAGAAGTTCTTTATCGATCTGCCTGCGTCATAAGTTGTTGATGTCATTCCTTATTCGTCTGTCTTCTTGGTTTAATCAGTCGGGTCTAGCTCCAATCCGTGACATGCAACTTCGTGGATCAATTCGCTCGCATCTCATCCATACTCTCGAGGCAAACACGTCGCAGTATTCTTTTTAGCAACTGACTCAACCTTGCCTCTTCCTCCTCTTCCATTTTCGTCCCAATATTTACAATTTTAGGCTCATCATATGTTCCTAAATTTATATCCTTCGTGGGTTCCACAGCTGCGAAATTCATGATTGGTTCACCCAATGGAGTCGGTTCTTACACATGTTTAATCGGTTCTCCTTCCTTCTCCGGCATCTCGCTGGGTATCGCCCACCCTTCTTTTGCCTTTGCCATGTATACCATTAGTTTTTTTCCCTTCTTTGAATCTAGCTCACCCTTCCTTCTTTCCTTCCTCCTTTTTAGCCTTTCCTCGTAGTTTTCGATATCCTTTTCGCCCCAGTCCTTGGCGTCTCCCCAATTTCCTTTTATCTCGCCAATCCCACTTGGCATTGGGAATCGGATCGCTTGGTGATAAGTCGATGCCACACCTTTTATTCCATGGATCCAGGGCCTGCCCATAGGTGCTTTCCAACAAGAATATGGTGCAAGGACTTCCACAACATATCAACCACAAAGATGGAGTATGTGAAGGTTGTGCACTTGGGAAACAACATCGCCAACCATTCCCAAAAGGTGTAGCATGGAGAGCAAAAGAACTCATTGTTTTGGTACATACCGATGTGTGGACCAATGAAGACACCAACTCATGGAGTTAATGGATACTTTATCTTATTCATTGATGATTTTAGTCATTATGACTTGGGTGTACTTCATGAGGCAAAAAAGTCGAAGTTTTTTAGCATCTTCAAGAAGTTCAAGAGCCTTGTTGAAAAGCAAAGTGGTCACTACATCAAAGTTTTGAGAAGTGATAGAGGCAAAGAATACAACAACAAAGAGTTTGATAAATTTTGTGAAGATGAAGGCTTGGAAAGGCAACTAACCGTGGTTATACTCCTCAACAAAATGGTGTTTCCGAGAGAACCAAACCGTGGAGATGGTGAAGTCCATGCTTCATGTTTTGGGCCGAAGCCGTCAACACCGCCGTCTATTTGATGAATAGGTGTCCAACAAAAGCCGTATGGGATAAAACTCCAATTGAAGCATGGGGTGGAAGAAAGCCATCGGTAAGACATCTTAAAGTCTTTGGTAGTGTGTGTTATTCTCAAATTCCAAAGGTGAAGCGAACAAAGCTTGATGAATCAAGTGAGAAGTGTATATTCATAGGGTATAGCCTCCAATCAAAAGGTTATAGGTTATATAGCTTGAAGAACAACACAATGATCACAAGCCGAGATGTGTTATTTGATGGAAGGAGCTTCATGGAATTGGGAAGAAGATAAAATTGAGAAACACAATTATTGTTGATGAAGAGCAAGAAAATTCAGCAACAAATGCAGTTGAAGAAGGTGAAGAAGATGAGGAAGAACTACCTCAAACACCTCCAAATACAAGACAAGGAGCATCTCCAAGTATGCCTCCAAGTACTAGTGCATCAACATCACCACCACCACGACCAAGGAAGATGCAACGGTTGAGTGAAGTGTATGAAAGATGTAACTTTTGTACGGTGGAACCTGAAAATTTTTAAGAAGCATCAAAAGAACCGGTTTGGATAAAAGCTATGGAAGAAGAAGTTTTTGTCATTTACGAGAACGATACATGGGAGAAGGTAGCAAGGCTAAGTGACAAAGAAGTTATTAGTGTGAAGTGGATCTACAAGGTGAAGTACAACGCGGATGGAACGGTTCAAAGATACAAAGCAAGGTTGGTGCCAAAGAGCTACTCACAACAACCCGGTATCGACTACAATGAAACATTTGCACCGGTTGCTCGTCTTACACCATTAGAGCCTTGATGTCTATGGCTTCCCAAAAAGGTTGGTTACTTTATCAACTTGATGTCAAATCAGCTTTTTTGAATGGAGAACTCCATGAAGAGGTCTATGTAGAACAACCACAAGGTTTTGTGGTGGAAGGAGAAGAAGATAACGTGTACAAGTTGAAGAAAGCTTTGTATGGCCTAAAGCAAGCACCAAGAGCTTGGTATAGTGAGATAGATGGATACTTCAAAAGTCAAAACTTCAACAAAAGCAAGAGTGATCCTACACTATATGTGAAGACAAAAGGTACGTCTATTCTCATCGTTTCCTTGTATGTTGATGATCTTATCTTCATGGGTAATGATGCTCATATGATTGAGCAATTCCAGAGAGAAATGATGATGAAATATGAGATGAGTGACATGGGTTTGCTCAAATACTTCCTTGGTATTGAAGTTCACCAAAGAGAAGATGGAGTGTTCATTTCTCAAAAAAGTATCTTCAGAAAGGTGTTGAAGAAGTTTGGTATGCTTGGTTGTAACCCCACATCTACACCCTTGTGTGAATAGAAACTCAAGAAGGATGATGGAGGAAAAAGGTTGATGAGACTTACTATACAAGACCCGGGATATTATGTTTGCTTCAAGTATGCTTTCTAGGTTCATGAGTTCACACAATCACTTACATCTTGGCGCGGCAAGAGGTTGTTAAGGTATATACAAGAGACAAGGGTTTGGAATCATGTATTCAAGAAATTTGGATGTCAGAATTAGTTGGCTATTGTGATAGCGACTTGGGAGGTATATTGATGACATGAAGAGTATATGAGGTTATGCTTTTCTCTTGGTTCGGGTATATTCATGGTCATCGAAGAAGCAAGAAACCGTAGCTCAATACACGTCGAGCGAGTACATTTCATCAATAGCTACATCATGTTGTATGGCTAAGAAGAATCATGGAAGACATTAAAGAGAAGCAAAGATAGCACCGTAATTTTACGTGACAACAAAATGAAAGCAATAGCTATGTCCAAAAATTAGGTGGAGCATTGTGAAACAAGGCACATAAGCTCAAGTACCATTTTCATTTTGAGTATTGTTGAAGATGGTGAAAGAACTCAAGTATTGCAGACGGAGAAGACAACTTGGTGGACATATTCACCAAGGCACTTCCCAAGAGTAAATTTCAACATTTGTGAACTACTAGGGTAGAAGAGCATCACATTAAGGAGGAGATTTTTGAGGTTAATGTAATGTTCCGGTAATGTCATGACCGGATACATTGTCATGACAGCAGGATCGCCCATATAAAACATCCAGAGTCATTCTCTTTTCTCACTTCTACGGTAGTGTCATGACCCATAGCTTTACCATGACACAATGCAGCATTCAATCCTATTTTGTAATAAGTTGTATGGACAAGAGTAGTCCACATGTAACTCTTCCCTTAGGTCTTATATTGACCAAGTGAAGAAAGAGAATGTAAGAAGAAGATATTATTATACGGTAATGAAAATAAGTGAGAAGAACTTATCAAGTTCCCTTCTCCCATTAACAAAATCAATCATAAACACCTCCTTTGATTACCCAAAACAAACAACAAATATTTTTGTAATGTGGAAATTTCAAGGGAACCGGTTTGATACCTCTATCTTCCACAAACCCATCATTAAGATGGTATATATGTATAGCCCAAATTATAAGATCCACGGTTAAGAATAGTTGCTCAGATTAGATTTATATTTTCAGATTTTCAGATGGACGGATTTAACCTTTATCCCTAATCTATAATTAACTAAAAGAAAAAAAAATAAAAAAATCACAAGCTTACGATTAAATATTTGTGGGGGAGATTTGCAGAGAGTTATTTGTAAGATCTTATATTAACTGGAAAGGTCAACCAAAATTTTGTCGTAAAATTTCGGCAGTTGGAGGTTATTGCCGTTATTTTCGGCCGGTTAAGGTTATTATTCACTTATTTTCATTGATTGGGAATCAGTCTCAGTCTCTTCCTTCTTTCGATCTCTGATCACAAAACTTTCTTCTTAACGAAGATTGAAGGATTAATCATATTTCATCTTAACGAAGATTGAAGGTCGAGGAAGGATTGAGTAGTGTGAAGTTCACATTAGTCCCATCTCAATATGAAAGTTTGCCGTATATCAATCATATTTCATTGTCAAAGGAGAAATTCATCCTTGCCTATGTAGCATCTTTATCAAAAGAAAACCTACATACCAACAATTAATTATATGACCAGGTGAGAAGATTCAAGGGCGGATAATCCAAAGGTATCTTCAAATTAGGACGTCATTCGTATTTCATGCTTTGGGTGTTGTGCACTTTTTTTTTTCTGCAATTTCCCAATGTACATCTTCTGGTCTCCATTGTGATTGGTCTCGAGTTTGCATAACATACCAATTAAAAGAAGGTGATGTTGGGGTGAAAGTTGTTGTTTATAGGGAAAATTGGGAATATGTCCCGTTTCGACTAATTTGTTTGGGAATCTATCCCATAACAGAAAAAAATTAAAATCTATCCCGAGAGAAGAAGAAGAAACCGTTAGATGGTTTAATATACCCACATGTGCGGTGTTTCACGTGTATCAATTTTACATTTCACCCTTACGATTCATGCGAGAATATATTCTCTGCCAAGAATGAAATCAAAGAGAAACTCAAAGGATTGACAGAGAGAAGCGAGACCAAGAGATAGAAAGAGCTACCAGTGAAATGGTGAATATCGATTTTGTTTATGTGTTTTGGGATGAAAATGTATGATTAAGGAAGAACTTGAATCTCAGAGACATTGGGGTTTTTTCATCATCAAAGTTGCAAAAACTGCTCAAATCAAGATCGTGGTGACTCAAAAACTGGTAAGAAATGCCAGCGAATTCCAATTTCGTTGTATATCACATCTAATTTGGTTAACTTGTGCTGTAATCGCAACTTTCAGTATAAAGTTTATGTGATTTAGGGTTTCAGATTGAGGATTTGTTTCAAACATGAAGTTTATAGGTTAAAGAACATTACTTTATCTTTGATTATTAATTGTTACCTGTAATTAGGTCGTATAAACATAGATGAAATGTTAAATAATAGCCTGGGGTATCATTATAAAAAGCTTCCAGTATCATTATTTTCCAATTCAAACTCTCTCTATATGACTCAATTAAATTCTATCCACTTTTAATAATGTTGAACGTATTGTCATAGGTCAATCTGCAAGTAAATAAGCAATTACGTTTTCAAAGGGGGGTTCCCCAGAACTACAAGGATGGAAACTTGTATTGTGTCATAAGGTTTGCTAACTTATTGATTGGAGGGCTTGCAAATTTTTAATTGCCATAACCTAGTGGTGTAATTTACTTTATGTGAGCTGGTACAATAATATGTTTTGCGTTGGATTATATATACCGGAACCAGTGCATATTCGTAGGCGGTTTAAATGAATAATAACCCATTTCAACCAATAAGTTATGCATATTCTTAGGCGGTCACTTATGTTGGGATTGTGTCTTAAGAACATTTATCTTCTAGTTGTGATTCCTGATGATTATTTGCATTTATGCTGACATATGCTTGATTTATTCATTAATATTGTATTTGAGTGTCATAAAAGAAATGCATATTGGCAGCGACAATTTCTAGTTTTACTGTCGTTCATATTCTCTGACTGGAAATTGTTTGTCGTTACTTGTAAATGTAACGTACACCAACAGTGGGAGGAGCCAGACGGGTTATTACTTTCGACTGACATCAACCTTTGAAGCGTGCCACCAAGGCTTTATCTTTGCTTCGTGTGCTTGGAATTTCGTTAAATACTGCGATTTTTCAGTTTTCCATTTCATACTATTTTTTTTATTTCCTTTCAACCTATATTAATTTTTCTTCTTCTTTGTGCAGGTTTCAAATGGATATACAAAAATAGTGGAAGTAAGAAAATGGAGCATTCCGTGTCAGATTTGGTCAAGGAAAAATGCTCAGAAGGTAGTCCGAGGGTTCTACAGAATGCAACATCACACTACATGTTGGTTGACTCATTATAGAGAGCCTATTGGAAGACACCTTGACAAACTTACCGTCGGTTCGAGCGAAATGTTTGATATAGAAATCTGACAAACTTTTGTTTTACCCTGAATTGTTGTGCTGCGGTTAGGCCTGTTTTTCTTCCATCCGAGTTCTAAATGTTCAGTGATGTTCGGCATTTCAGGGTGATTATTTTTTATCAATACACGTATGCTATAAATTTTAACGTCGTTGTGCATATTCAGGTTTTGTTGCCAGCTCTACAAAATTAACACAGCCCTTCCACTACATCTTCTAAATGATTTTATGTTAAGTATGCAATAAAGTGGTTTAATCAGGAAGTTCATCATAACTCTACACTACTCTACCATGGGAGAATACTGACTAATACTCCAAACTAGTCATTAAAACGGACTAATTGGGTATAATATACGCCTGACAAAAGGTTAGATTTGGAACCATTCTAACATGCCAAAAGCATACGTGCTGTCAGATCTAATCCCCTAGGCACATAGGGCAAAAATGTGAATGTGAAGGGTAAAAGTAATAAAATTAACACATGTGTACTCCACACATGTGGGCTGTTAATAAGTTAACAGTTTTTTTCTCTAGGATAGATTTTCTTTAAATTTTCATAGGATAGATCCCTAATAAAATTAGTGAAAATGGGACATATTCCCAATTTTCCCTTGTTTATAACCTTGCAAACAAGGAGGTA
>JAJJWW010017248.1:0-20578 GCA_023531295.1 Papaver armeniacum
GTTGTTTCGACTATTGATATACGATTTGAAAGGGTAATTAGCCATTTTATGGGTACGTAATGTCGGTTGAAGGCGTTAAACATAGCACTTCTTGGGAGGTAACCCAATATTCATGCGACACGGTAATATCTTTCCTTAACTCTTTTACTTCAAATGGTATGATTTCTCCTTGTTCATGCTTTTAATTTTATCTTTAGAACATTGAGGACAATGTTAGATTTAAGTTTGGTGTGCCTTGCCCTTTAGGAATATTGTAACTAGTCTATCTAGAGACAGAAAATTCTAAGTTTGGGGGTAGTAATCGTCAAGTATCCCTATTTGAAGTCCCTAACTTGGGACTCGAGCCTAGTGTGTCCGAGGTATTACACGAGTCTCTTAGACTCCACAACCCGATCCTCCCGATACTATCCAGGAGGAAATCAAACTATTTGAGACTCGTTATTTGGGTAAATCCGTTTATCAAGACACTCATATGAAGCCCAAGTGGGCACCACGAGAAAAAATCCAGTTGTCTTGCAGAAACCTTAGATGAGGATGTGCTAAGTCTATTCATTTTTCGATTTGGTGGAGTTGTCTCATAATTGTGGCAATTTTAATTGATTTTGATGATCCCAGTTGTTTCGACTATTGATATACGATTTGAAAGGGTAATTAGCCATTTTATGGGTACGTAATGTCCGGTCAAGACGTTAAACATAGCACTTCTTGGGAGGTAACCCAATATTCATGCGACACGGTAATACATAACTCTTTTACTTCAAATGGGTTTCTCCTTGTTCATGCTTTTAATTTTATCTTTAGAACATTGAGGACAATGTTAGATTTAAGTTTGGGGTATGGGAGAAACTTTTAGTTGCATTGATAAACTCCGAGATCCTAGAAATTTATGCGTATTAAGGATGGCACTAACCAATCTAAGTGGATGGAAGCATTTTGGTTGTAGGAGTTGAGGAACCAATCGATTAGATGGAAACATCTAAAGAGTCTATTCATAAAAGCACAGAGCTCGGTGTTAGAAATAACATGATAGTTTCACCAATCTCGTTGAGTCCTTTTCACTACATTTTTATTTTTGTTTTGTTTTTAAACTATGTTTCTCTAAGTGATTAGGTGGGGCCCACGAATCAAGTTGTTACCGATGCTAGGGTGAATTAGAGTGATTGAGATACCACGAAAAAAATTAAAAAAAAAAGAGTTGAAAAAAAAAAAAGTTGAAGAAAAAAAAAAGTTGAAAAAAAAAAAATTGAATAAAAAAAAAGTGAGACCGGACCATCCGACCAATAGGAATAAATTAAATAAAGTCGACCACTAGAACCCTTGTATATGCCAGTTGTGTTGACCTAGAGTTAGGTTTATTGACCACTTGGTTTCCCTTGTATATGCCGAGTGTGTTGATATTAGTCGACTAGTATCTCGGTCCATTAGGATAGGTTCATTTTGGCGGAGGCCTGAGGTAGATATGGGAAACACCATTCACTTAGTAAACATCAAAACCATCTATGTTTTTCTATATCCATCTTCTTGATCTATCCATGTGATTAGTTTTGACTCGGGTATTGATGTCCATAGTCATTATCTAATTAGAGCTGCGTGACTTATATATGAATTTTAGTATGCTTGAGTGCAAACTCGTGTATGCAGCAATTGGAATTTCGCATCGAGGTACTTCCTCCGTAATAAATAAGTATGCCAACCAAGGAGATTCTTTAGTGCCTTCCAAGGTTCTGTGTAATTAGTTAGGGTGCAGGTATAAAGGTTTTGTGGGTACACCTCGGTAAACCCTCCAGAGACTATAACTCGGCCACTAGGGCCACCTAGGGGTTTAAAGGCTTATTGCATACGCTAAACGCAATCGGCGATGCCTGCGACAGTGAGTTAGGATTTTATTTTCTAGATTTGATTTACTCGAGGACGAGCAAATAATAAGTTTGGGGGTATTTGATAGACACATTTTTGTGTCTAATTTGTCTCGATTCTATATATTAATAGTGCTCATTTTTGTACTTATTATGGTATTTTATGTGTGTGTAGGTATTTTTGGCCAATAAACATTTTTGGAAAATCGCTCGAAAAGTTGCTTGGAGGACACCTACTATTCGGACCATCGGATTGGATAAGGGTAACCAAATTACTAAGGGTAACCCAGCGTTATTTACACCCCAGGGCATCCCAAAGGCATTTTGCTAAATGCACCCCTACTCTGGTTAGGGGCCACCCATCTTCTACATTCAAATTCGAGAAAATTGGCGGGAAAACATTCTTTACACAGGAGAATTAGGGTTGATGATTTAGACCAGTTTTAGCGAGATTCAATCGCTGATTTTCATGGGCTAGGCCTGTTAGATCAAAACAGGGTTCGTATGGGTGTTTGGGTCGATCAAATTGGGATGGAACTCGAGTTGGAAACAAAACAGGGGAATAAGCTTACACGGTCCCCTGTATGGTTTATTTTGGAATTCCAGGAGATTAAAGACAAGATATTCTTCCCAAAGATACGTATCTATCTAAGGAAGAGTTTGGGAGGATTTGGAAAGCTTGGAAACGCGTAAAACGATTCGGGGGAGAGATTATTGCCGTGACTTCACGAAAGAAAAGAAGAAATTTAATCGGGTTTTAAAGGGTTTGGAGGTGTATAAAAGGTGTGCTCGAGTCCGAGAGAAGGGTATTGAAGTTTAGAAGAAGTTAGGGAAGTTTAGAACATCACGGGCCAGAAATCGAAGTTGCGGGGTGGAGTTCTGGCTGGTGTAGGAGGAAGAACACGAAGAACAAAGGCCCTTCAAGGCAGTCGTTTAAGGAGTCTTAAATACAACGACAATTCAATGGTGGTTGCGACAGTTTCTGTACAGTTTTCTTTTGTAACTTTCAGCTTGCCGATGCTACAAATCGATTTGTGTTATTATTTTCATCCGTTACAAATCAACTTTTGGGCTATTATTATTTTGAGCAAGTGATTAATATGAGGAGCTAAACCCCTTTTTGAGGCGACGGAGGAAGCTATTTTCCAACAAATATGTGGTAATATTTATTTAATTAATTTCTGCAATTCTTTTATGATTATTTGCATTGAATCGAAATTAAAAAAAAAAAAATTTTGCTAACTCTTTGTGTTTTCACTTGATGGTGCATGCTTAGCTTAGAGCTCTTGATGTTCCATGCTTGAGATTAACAACTAGTATTTCGAAAATCTACTATTGGCAATATTTAAGAATCAATTGAACGTATGAATTGCATGATAATTATTAATATTGAGTCACATAAAAATTGGAAAATAGTGGAAACACCGAGTCTCGGTGCTTTTTAAAAATTTGGTTACAATTTATTCTGAGTTTTCTAGTTTTATTTGAGTCTAAAAATCCTTCACAAGTCTGAGAGGAACGACATTTTTCTTACCACTTTACTACAACTTTCAAAATCACATCAAGAGGCGGAATATTCTTTCCTCTGAAGACAAAACCGTATTACATTTCCGGGCGGAACCGACTGATCCCCTCCCTCACTCTCCAGATCGGTCAGAAGAAGTGGCGCATGCTTAAGAGGACTCCTCCTGGCAGAGACTATCGTGAAGAACTCATCATCTACGTTTGGCTTGGAATTGTCAACATCTTTCGGTACGACAGAACTTTTATCAAGTGACATCATAATGAATACTCTCCCACGCTATAATGGAACAATATGAAGAGAAATTATTACGGAAAGTGCACAAAAATTATTTTTCCACCAAGATGCAAGCCAGTTTGTTTCAAGGTCGTACCATGCAGCATAAAATTCTTGTCTGACCGAAGAGGTGCGCCCCACCATTGGAACCATGCACACGGCCACACCAAAACAAGGAGTAAACCCTAAAAACTAGGCTTTCGTGGGAAAGGGATGGCAATTACTATCGCGAGCTTACTTCGCACACTGAGTTGAGTCGGTCAACATTACTATGGTATTCATGCCTAAGTACTACTACAATCTCGTGCAAAACATATCTACGGCTAGGATTCACACCAACATTTTATACAAAGTCATGAAAAGGTACGCCTACAACTAAGGTTTACACCAACACAAAAGAAAAGAGAAAACAAGTTAAAGAAGAAATATTGGAAGGCATACCTGGGATTTGCTTGTCCGTTTTGCTTTACTGCTACCACACGGCTGGGATAAAAAAAATATAGGCGTGAAACGAAAGAGAAGCCGGACCTCCTTTTATATATACATGGTACGTGGGAGTTTGAACAAGGAAAGGATTTCCTATTTTGATCCAAGAAACGAAAAGAGGAAACCGCTCCCGCAAAGACCAATTTCCACGCCCAAGACCGCTCACGCCATGCCTTGGCCCCACACGCTAAGCCATCCGCTCCATTTGCCGGGGCCCCACCATGCTTAACCGTCCGTGTACACCTAGCCTTGTCATGGCCGCACCATGCCAGGCTGCCCGCTCCATTATCACGGCCCTATCATGCCAAGTCATCCACGCATGCTTTGCCTCTCCAAGCTGTTTGAGCCGTGAACCTGCAAATACCGATAAATTTTCCTAAGACCACTCCACCTCTTGGCCCCACGTGCCAAGCCGTCCACTATGCTTTTCCTTCCAAGACCGTGCCCGTTTTTCCTCGGTGATGTACGGCCATACCAAGCCAGCAACTTTCGTCTCACCACTCCACGGTCTGCATCCCCAGTACAACTTACGCAGGGCCGCCAACACCAGAAGCAAGAACTCTCTTCACCCTTCAAAAAGGTTAGTCGGATTTTCCTGACCATCTTTGCAATGATTTACATCTTGATTCCGTCCTTGTCTGTCACCATCATATGCTTACCTCGCAACAAGGCACCTGTTCCGAGCTAACCAGGAGACTTAATTTTGATGGTGGTTTTTAGCTTAGGGGTAAAATCGTAAAACCCTAGTCAGACAGTGACGTCACAGAACTTGAGTAATAATGTTCAAACCAAGCACATTTATTGAACCCTTTAATTTGTCTGCGAGAAAATTTCTAGGGTACCTTTTTTTAATGCAGATTAGGGTTTCCACAGATAACCAAGCACAGACCAAAACCCTAATTCTCACGCCGCATGTGCCAATGGCTAACCAACCCGACCCACAACTACAAAATTTTTGCGCCAAAGCATGCCAACCATGCTAACCGCACCCTACGTGCCAATGGCAAACCATGCCAGCCACACCTACCGCGCCAAGGCATGCCAACCATGCTAGCCGCACCCCAGTGCCAATGGAAAACCATGCAAGCCACACCTACCGCGCCAAGGCATGCCAACCATGCTAGCCGCACCCCAGTGCCAATGGAAAACCATGCCATCCACACCTACCGCGCCAAGGAGTGCCAACCATGCTAGCCGCACCCCAGTGCCAATGGCAAACCATGCCAGCCACACCTACCGCGCCATGCCAAATGCACCTTGCCATGGCCCCATGTTAACCTAGTCGCGCCACCTTGCTGGACTTCCCTACGCGGCTACCAAAACGAAGGCATGCGACAATCAACGGTCGCCCTTCAATCCCAGGAGCAAATCCTAGCCGTCCGAGGTTATCAAACGACCTTCGGCCCAAAAACCTATCTTGGTCACGAACCAAGCCAAGCTAGCCACGCCATGCGCCCATGGCAAACACTTGGCCCCACATGCCAAGCCAAACACGCCTTGCCTTGGACCTAGCCAAGCTAGCCGCACCATGCGCCCATGGAAAACCCTTGGCCCCACATTCCAAGCCAAACCGCACCTATCCAAGCTAGCCACGCCATGCGCCCATGGCAAACCCTTGGCCCCACATTCCAAGACAAACACGCCTTGCCTTGGCCCTATCCAAGCTATCCACGCCATGCGCCCATGGCAAACCCTTGGCCCCACATGCCAAGCCAAACATGCCTTGCCTTGGCCCTAGCCAAGCTAGCTGCACCATGTTCCCATGGAAAACCCTTGGCCCCGCCATGCCAAGCCAAACCACACCCTGCCTTGGCCCTAACCAACATAGCCGCGCCACCATGCTGGCTTTCGCTACACGGCTACCCAAGTGAAGGCGTGCAATAATCAATGGTTTCCTTCCCCGAGAAGCAAATCCTAGCCATCCATCTCGACAACGCAATGGTAACCTTTGGCCGAATCCTAAGTTTGGCCACGCCAAACCATGCCAACTAACGCCACCATGGTGGCCTTCCTACGCTGCCTACCAAACAAAGGTGTGCGAAAATCAACGGTCCCCCTTCAATCCCAGGAGAAAATCCTAGCCATCCAAGGTCACCAGACAACACATGGTAATCTTTGGCCCGAAAACCTAAGTTTGTCCACACCAAACCATGCCATGCCAACGACATGCCAACCTAGCCGCGCCACCGTGTTGGCCTTCCCTACGTGGCTACCAATATGAAAGCGTGCAACGATCAACGGCTATCTTTCCTCTTGAGATGCAAAATCTCGACCGTCGAAGGTCACCAAGCTAGCAAGTCTCCCAAGTACGATTTGCTAGGAAAGAACAACATGCTACATGTTTTCCACAAAAACAATTAAGAGATCAACACATATGACAAACTGGGGGATCCTCTTTGGGTATTAGTTTGGCGGTTTACAGCGTGCGGCGTACACTACGCCCTTTATAAGGAAGTGTCATAAGGGTGAGGCGGTTAGTAAATACAGGGAGTTAATGGTGAAACGCTCTTGGGACATCAATTCCATACGTTAACAGTTTTATGGAACATCAATTCCATACGTTAACGGTTTTATGGAACATCAATTCCATGCGTTAACGGTTACCACCTCCTCCCATTTACTTACCCATTATTCCATTCCTTAATGAGACCAAAGTACGTTTCACTTCGACTTGTATAAATAGGTCCTACCTATTTCCACCGAAAAACAAGTTCATTCGGGAATACACAACACTCAGAAAATACTCGCTAGCTTACCATTTGTTAGCCTTCCCACTTTTCTGATACAAGTCGTAGTAACACACCTACTTCTTCCATAATCAACTATTCTGGTCTCATCACTTTCCTTGCTTCCCTCCCCAAAACCAACCCATTTTCCTTCACTTTGTGACCGAAGCAAGTTTGGAATGGCCATTTCTTGGTTTAGGCCGGACTTGTACAGATTGATCTCTCGAATCTAAAGTACTCCCTTGCAGTACATTGTTTATGGTTTAAATTGTTTCTCACTCGTACACCCAAAATTACCGAAATCAACAGAAACCATTTTCACCTACAAACAACAGCATACCGCTATTATGGCTTGCGTTGCGCTATTATAGCTTACGTTGCGTTATTATGGCTTCGCATTGCACCATTATGGTGGAGGACTGATTTGGCCTACAACTCTGCGACGCTCAATCATTGTGTTTCACTTGCAGTACCGTAATAGCTAGCCATAATTCATTTCTCGCGTTTCTTCTTCACACCTTCACAACCACCCGATTGATGATCCAGAGAGTTCACATACTCAACAGAATACACGTACATAGTCAACAAACCACACATGCATGCAGGTTGCAAATTATTTAGATATGATCGTCCATGTACTGATTATTATCACATATACAAAAGTACCGAACACGTAGAACTCACACAAATCGACCTATTGGAATATAGATAGGTGAAGAGTTCACGTCCTCGATTTGCAAGAGGAAGAATTTCTAATGATCAATAGGAACCGGAGAATCCTCCTCAAGTTTCTTATAATCGATAGTCCAACTCAGAATACTCCCATGTTTCTTAGCCTCGATATAACTTCGACACCAGAAACTCCTGGGGTTGCATTCGGAAGGTCTTCGTGGTGCTTCCAAATTTGGTAATATTTGTCAGTATTACAGTTAGCCTCCGATTCAGTCCCAAGCTTTTTCCAACTAAACCTGAGATGGTATGATGTTGAGCCATTCTTAGTACCTGATATTGGTTGTTGCCCCAGATTCATAGGTAGCTAGTGTGCAAAACAATGGCAGAAAAATATACCTGGCTTGATTTTGATAAATTGATCTCATCTAATTGAACGAGTTTATATAGAAATTAAGGAAGCTGTAGCATCAAATGAGGTTCCTACTGCCATTTATCAAGTTGATTAAAGTGAATGAGATCAAACAGTGGAACTATACAGTGGGGTAAGTATTAGGCATTTACATGTGAAGTCAATATCTAACAATCAAAAGATAGAATTGGTGCTTTTATCTAACAATCAAAAGGTTGACATCCTCTCTAGTTTATCCTTTGTCAGCCCCATTGTGCGGCCGCGCGCCGTATCCACTGGCACTGTCTATTTCAAATGATATACAGTATCTTAACATTTTGTCAGGGAGATTTCCGTTCGACTTCTGTTCATTCCCAGAGGCTGGAAATAAAAGGCAGCAGAGACTCTTCATCGAGTTGCATGCGGAGACGAACCCATAGTAGGTAAATTTGACGATTTTAACCCGGAATTGGGTTCATGTTTGTCTACCTTAAGGTACGAAATAGTGTAGTTCATTTGCTAATTAAAAAGACAAAACTACAAAGTGTAATGAGTGATAAAATGGGATGCCGAGATTATAAAAACATTTAAAAATCAAGCAAACGATAAACCGCTCAAATCTTTAAGGCCTAGAGGTGTAAGTGGGCCGACACTGCCCATCACATCTCATTAAAATGCGAGCCTACTATGCTATGTGTCGTGCCAGAGATTAAGACGTGCCGTGTTGTACTGTGCTCGGGGGTGTTTTGTGTTGTGCTAGGAAAATAGTCGTGCTATGTCATGTTGTGTTGTACTTGGCATATTTATTTTATATTTTTCAAAGTAAATATTTTCCAGATATTTAGATATTATATATGTTGTTTTAAAAATAACTCGACATAACGAACATAAAATGTCAAAAAAATGGCTATAATAAACGTTCTTCTGTGAAATATCTACAAAATGTATTGTATTGTACCGTATTTTGTAGTGTTGTTTGCGTATTGTCGCTTGCAGCGTGATGTGCCATGTTGTGCCACATGTCGTGTTATATCACTATGCAGATTAGTCTGGCCCAACACAGCACATGAAGCTACCGTGATGTGCCGTGTTTGGCTAAGTCACGTCCTGGACTGGGCTCAAATTTTAGCATGTTGTGCTCGCGCTGGCACTGCACAATTTACACCTCTGCTAAGGCCTAATCAGTAAAACAGGGGAAGATAATCTTTTATTTCAAAAAGAAGAAAATAAGTAAACAAACCACAAATGCTTCTATGCACAATAGCTAGATTGTGAAAACCATATGCAGTTCATGTAGTTAATCCAAAGACTAGTGGACATGGGAGTACTGTGAGTTGGACTATCAAAGACTAGTGGACATGGGAGTACTGTGAGTTGGACTATCGATTATGAGAAGATTAACGAGGATTTTGGCCCATTCACGGTTGATAGTCCAACTCACAACGTTATCATGTCAATTAGCCTTTGGTTTAACACAAAATTGGTTAAAAAGACCAAAATCAACAAATTTTGGTTGAAAAAGATATCTAGATTTTGATACTGCTTAAATGGACAAAAATACAAAAATAGTCAGGATGTAAACAATTTCATCCTACCCATTTTCAAATACTTTTTCCTTTTTTAATTTACATCAGGATGTATCCAGTTTCATCCTTGCTATTTTTTAAATTTAAGTCAGGATGAATCCAGTTTCATCCTTGCTATATTTTTTTTGTCCATTTCACCCATACTAATTTTTACTCGTCCATTTAAACCAGGTTTTAAAAATATTTAGACAAATAACCCATTTTCCGTTGGTTAACTGCAAAAATTGTACGTATCAAACTTCTTGTATTTCTTCATCAGGTCTCCTTCGACGTCACCATAACGGATCGTCCTTGTTTCATCGTTGTATGTTATATTCTCAAGAACAATTTTGTTTCTACTTCAAAAGACGTGAAACATTATACGTATACATGTAAGAAGTCTATGTAAACCCAAAACATGAAAAGAATGCCAAAAATCATTTAAATTTTAATTAATTATGCATGATGTTTCTGTTTCAAATTGTAATAAATTCATACTCATTATAATTCCATTGCTTGATACGCCCCGAAGTAGTTTCATGTCCTTCGGTCACTTCGACGCCATGAATTTGTGGGGATTATATTTTGGGCCATTTTTGGTAATTGATGTTGATTGTTTCCCTATGTATATATAGGTAGTTTGCGAATTGTTAAAGAACTATTTTTTGGGGACCATGGTTTTTTTGAGGGGACCATTGTTTCAATTTTAGGAGGATATTTAGAAGTAAAGTGAAGCCACCCTTATCCACATGTTTTATTTAATGACCAAAATATTCTTATATTATTTTATTTGTATTTTTTTGAAAAATATTTTTTTAAATAAAAATCTAAATTTTTAAAAAAATATATATATTTTTTTTTCTTTTTTTCTAATTAGCTTTGGTTTAACAAGTACAAATTCGCAAGTGTTTTTCTCGCAAACCCTTTAGCGATATGCAAATTCATAGGTATTTTCCGGCAAACCCATTGCTTTTAATTTGTTTTTGATTGAAAAAATCGATTAGAAATCATCAAATTAGTTTTATTCGGTTAGGAGTAGTTTAAAAAATTAACCGAACTCACATATGAATTTTGAAATTACCATAATAGGAAGATAATCATACTTGTATAGCTCCGATTACAAGTTTCCCCAGATTCAATCTTTGCCAAAATCCTTAGGTTTTCAAATGCACCGACACTACCATAATCCTTAGGTTTTGGAATTTTGGAACTCATATAATCTAAGTATCCAAAGTTGACTACAACAATCGGGGACACTACACCTAAATGTTCCTAATTACAACAATCGGGAGTATATGTAGTCCATCATTAACTTACTTGATTTTATCTTAATAGTGACCTCAAAATGAGATTTTCCTAAAATCATACATTTTTGAATTTTGAAATTCCAGGTTATGATTTTTATAATAGGATTTAATAAATATGGAAGATAATCATACTTGTATAGCTTCCGATTGTTACACATACATAAAATTTGGTAATTTTAATGAAAATGAAACCCTAGGTTTAAAAAAATGGGGGTTTTTGTGACTTAAACATAGAGCATCTCCAATATAGTCCAATTAGATGGTGTCATCATTTTGGGTATCAAAAGACTAAAACGAATTTTGTTGAACGATCCAATTTTAAGAACACTAGACAATTGAACTAATCCGGTTTTTGCAAGTGTTCCAAGATACTCCCCTCGGTAAGTATTGAGTTTTTAATGATCCCACTATTATAGTGACCTAGTTCAAGAACCAAACCAAATTTTCTTCCGAATTTGCACAATTTAGTTTTTAAGGCAAACAAGGGGAAAGTATTTTTAAGCATTTTTACAATTATACCCTTAAATAGTGAAATTTTGAAATGATTTATCTCTCAAACTACCACTTATAAATGATTGCAAAAGATCATATTTTGGATGTTCGCAAACTTCGCCTTGCATGTACTTTTTTGATGGTGTTATTTTAGGTTTTCACTTCACAATGTATGCAACCTAATCAAGTTTGAGTATTTTAGTGTCTTTGTCATTTGTTTGACCCGAGTGTTAAACATTTCGTTGATACAGAAGTAGCAAGAGAATTTCATGATATGGAATAAGGAGCATTCAAACCCTTCTTCCGGATGCTTTGATAAATCATTTGTATCCCATTCCAAGTACTATCAAATGATTTTTCCTCATTAAAGAGATGTTGCGGTTTATTACGATGATATAAAAGTACTTCCATGCATGTATGTACTATAAAACAAATATCCATGTATGTACTATGTAAACATTTTTTTTTTTGTATTCGTTACGTTATCATTTGCATTTTATTCATTAATCCATTAACTGTGGGTCTTCATCTAATTGTCTTAACTTATATGGTCTTTTTGTTCTATTTTTGAACCATCTCTCAAAGCTCTTAAAGATAAGCTCTTAACTTTGTGAACGGGGCATCGAGTTGATTGTTTTCATCCGAACCACATTCACTTTAGTCTTGAGTTCTTTAACTTGTAAGTCTATAGTGATACTTGTATACCATTGAAAAACATTTTTGCAAGTGTTCCAAGATACTCCCTCCGTCCCACTATTAAGTGACCTAGTTCAAGTTTGCACAATTTTTAAGGCAAGCAAGGGGGAAGTATTTTTAAGCATTTTTACCTTTAAATAGTGAAATTTTGAAATGATTTATCTCTTGACCACGGAAAAACTTCGTACCATTGAAAAACATTTTAAAACACCTACGTAACGAATATAAACATGACAATCAAATTATGCATATTTCTTATATTTCTTATAATCCATTAAAAGGATAATTTTAGAAATATCTCCTTGTTTAGTGATATAGGTCACTTAATGGTGGGACAAAATCTAAAAGTAACTAGGTCACTTATTAGTGGGACGGAGGGAGTATGATTTAAGTAAACAGGCAGTTCTTACATAAATTGGAAAAATGCGACAGATACGAAGGGAGACAACAAACCAAGAGAGACATTTATGACATTTTTGCAGTTAATTGATTAAAATGGTTGATGAGATCAAACTCAAATTAAGCATATAGTAGTAGGGTAAGTTCTACGCAAGCAATTAAGTAGTCCATATTAAACAATCGATACATGTTGCTAATATTCAAAGAGATCCCAAGAAAAATTCAACTTATCTTGATGAATTAATCTTAGTTGAATGAGTTTATGTAGGAACCAAGTATTAATAAATTGATTAAATGCTGATTATACAATGAGAATGAGTTGTTACATATTTCTGTTGTTCTTGGGACGATAAAATTCGGAAAACATTTGTCCAAAAATTTCTGTTGTCAATCAAAGATCTTGGGACTTAAAAATAAAATATTGCATCTGTAAAATAAAAATAAGAAAAAATATTTGAAAGTAAAATACTTCCATTATTTGAGTTGTGATACTAAACACCTCCTTTTCACCGGGAAATTTTGATTTTGGAATAATAATCAATAAAATACTTCCATTATTTGAGTTGTGAAGAAATCGTCACGTGATGATGACATGACAGGTTTTCAAGGTTTTAAATATCCAGAGCCTATCCATCAATTATATTCGCGATCTACATTCAAAGTTGCCCTATAAACATTTGAGAAAGCTATTAATAACATTGATAGAAAGATAGTTCTTACAGGGACAATCATATACCTTAAATAGGTAATGATTAACACACACTTCTTTCACACACTCACAATACAAAACAGAATAAGTCAAGTCAACTAGTGTTGACTTGACAAACATATCTATACTTCCTAATACACCCCCTCAAACTGATAAGAGCACAATAGCAGTTTGACTCAAAAAACAAAATATAAGGAAACAAATGCATAAGCAGAAGAGCAGCATCTTTGAGAATATCCAGCAACTTGTACTAAGCAACTCCATCAGTAGAAACCTTCTGCAACTCAGTGTCCATGAGGGATGTCAATAACCTTGAGAAAGTAGGAGAGCAAAGACCTTTTGTAAATATATCTGCAATCTGTTCCTCACTAGCAATATGTTGAAGCTTTAGAAAACCTTTCTCTACCAGCTCCCTTATAGTATGATATTGAATCTCTATATGCTTTGTCCTAGCATGAAAAACAGGGTTAAAAGCCAAGGAGAGAGCACTTGTATTATCACATAACAATAGAGTTGGAGTATCAACCGAAACATTCAACTCAGATAACAAATCAACAATCCACTTTAGTTACAACAGAGACATACACTTGTATTGACCTCACGGTGAAGACTTGAAACAAAGGGGATGCTTTTAGAGGACCAAGACACTAAATTCCCACCAAGAAACACGCAAACCCAGTAGACCTCCTTGTATCGGGCATCCATTGTCGAATCGTATAAGCTTTTAAATGTTGCAAACTATCTTTCTTCAAAGTAATGCCTAAACCAATAGATCCCTTCAAAAGCTTTTAAATGTTGCAAACTATCATTTTTCTTCAAAGTAATGCCTAAACCGTTAAATACACAGATATCCCTTCAAACCTACAACCTTGAGATTAATGACACGAGAAAAGAGTATCCTTTTAACTAAATTAATGGCCATAAACGAAATGAATGAATGGGTACTCGATGGATTTGGGGAGAATGCATAAATTGAGATACATAATTTATTTCAAAGTGGGTTGTATCTTGATTAAATGTAATGGAAAACATATATCGAGGTCTTGATGGATGATAGGCTGACTTAAATATTGGAGACTTCCTACAATTGTGGAGTTTTCTCATTATATGGATGCATGACTTGACTTGCATTATCTAGTTTAGTTCCATCAGTAGAGAAGGTAAAAGAAACCCTTGCACCCTTTGCGAGAGTGGGTTTAGTTTAAACAGGCGGGTGGATATCACAAGGTTTGCAATCAATTTATATTAGCCTTTGTCAACAATTCCGGAAGATAATGTATACTTTTGAGGGTGTCTATCATCATGTATAAGACAATTGAATCCGCTTTTTCTCTCTCTAGGAATTCCTTAATTTTTTCCATCACGGGATTCCCAAGAAAATGAAAATGGGACCCAATTCTCGGGTCTAATTCCTTCATCTTAAATTCTTTCTTAAGAGATGTTATTAAATTATCAATCAAAGTGTATAATCAAGACAATTGAACTTCCCAAGAAATAAACAATTCCTTCATATCATCGGAATAGAAGAACTTCAAAGATGCAATATATCATCCACATAAAGTAAAAGAATAAGCATTCCATGTTGAGAACAAAATACAAACATAGAATTATCGGACATCGCCTTCTTGAAACCATAAGAAACCAAAAAAGAACTGAACCTATGAAACCAAGCTCTAGGAGCCTGTTTCAACCCATATAAGTTTTTCTTCAAATGGCACACAAAATTAGAAGGATAATCAGGATTTGTAAAGCCTTGAGGCTGTGTCATATAAACATCTTCATCTAAAAACCCATGTAGAAAAGCATTACTAACATCTAATTGCCTAATCTGCCAATTATAAGCTAAAGCCATACAAAGAACAATCCTCACAGTTGTTGCTTTAACCACAGGGCTAAAAGTCTCATTATAATCTATACCATCATGTTGATCATATCCCTTAGCAACTAGTCTAGATTTCAACCTTTGTCAATTGTACCATCGATTTTGTTTAACTTTGTAAACCCATTTTGAACCCAAAATATTCATATGTGGTTCGGAGCAACATACTCCCAAGTATCATTCTCTCTTAAGGCCACATACTCATCCTTCATTGATACTTGCCACTTAGGATTAGTCATGGCTTGCTTAAAAGTTTTGGGCTCGAGAGAATGTAGTTAATAAAGATGTATACACATGAAGGAAGTGGATACAAAACAGAACAATGAGAAACATGATCGGGAAAATCTTTGGTTTGGTAATACCTTTCTGAGATCTAGTAACCATAGTTGAAGAAGGTGTAGATCGAGAAATAGAAGGAATTTCAATGGGGCACGTAAAACTCGAGTTTAAAGAATAATGTGGAGAAGAAAAATAAAATTGAGTTTCATCAAAAATAACATTCCGAAACATATGACTTTTTAGTTAAAGGATTGTAACATTTATAACCCTTGTGTAATGGGCTATATCCCGAAAAAAACACACTTCACAGTTTTAGGAGAAAGTTTATCAACTCGCATAAGCTAAATGTGGATAACACACGGTGCCAAAAATTCTCAAAAAGAATAACGGAATGACACCAAACAACGGTTCAAAAGGAGTTTTGAAGTTCAAAATTTTTGTAGGTGTTCTATTAATGAGATATGATGCGGTTAAAAATGCATCATACCACATTTCTTTAGGGCAAGATGCATTGAACAACAAAGCATTCCCCATTTTGTAATGTGTCTATGCTTTCTCTCGGCTAGACCATTCGCTCAGGGGTTTTGGACAGGAAATTCTAAGACTAATACCACTCTGTTCAAGAAGAACTTTAAATTGTCCTTTAACAAGTTCAGCAGCACCATCTACTTGAAAAGAAACAATTTTTGTGGAAAACTGATTTTCAGTATGCTTTTTAAAATGAGCAAAACACATAGAAGCATCAGATTTCAATTCCATTGGATAGATCCAATTTAACCTACTATAATCATCAATAAAAACTATATAATATCTATAGCCATGTAAAGAGGGAACAGTTGGTCCCCATACATCACAATGAACAAGAGATAAAGGTTTAAGTTCATGTGAATCAGATAATTGAAAAGGTAATCTCTTGCTCTTAGCAAGTTGGCACGGGTGACACAAAGAAGAAGAGGGAGGTGTTGATAAAACAATTTGTTTAGAAGTATGTAATTTTTGAACAATAAGCCTAGATGGATGACCTAGCCTATTATGCCAAACTTGAGAAGGAGCGGACAAAGAAGCAGTTAAAGAGAAATTTGGAGATGAAAACAGAACAAAATGATATATGGGATACAAATTATTAACTACATTTCCCTGAGCAAGCAAGACATGTGTATGCAAGTCCCTAATCTCATAGCCAATATGAGTTAACTTAAAGTAACAATGGTTATCTCGGTAAACTTTGCTATTGTGAGAAATTATGCTTCATATCCGGAACAAACAAGACATTGTGTAACCTAAAGTTAGTTTTAGGTGTTTGAAGAATTGAATTTCCAGCAGAAGAAATAACAAGAGACTTACCATTTCCCACTTGTAATGTCTCCTTGACTTTATAACTAGAAGTATTCTGAAGAAGATTATCATTTCCAGTCATATGCGCCGTAGCTCCTGAATCAGCTAACCATTGAGGAGTCTCAGAAGTAGAAGGACCAGAATAATTTGAAAAATGTATAGTGTCTGCCTCAGATTGCTGTTGGTGTTGTTGCTGAGCCACATTTGCAGAACCATTGCTTGATAGAGATGTAGGTGGATAATACCTAAAATGACACCTACTAGCATAGTGACCCTTCTTCCTACAAATCTGACACTCAATTTGAGAGAAATCTCTCCTTCCATTTTGAAGTACCAGGATGAAGAAGCTTTTAAAAACCACTTGGCTTCCAATTATTTTGCGAATTCCAATTTTGAGTACTCTTATTATTATAACCACGGTATTTCAAGTATTCTTGTTTTTGCCTCTTCCATATCCATTTCCATTATTATTACCATTCTTTGAATAAAGACCGAAGGATTTTGAGTATCAAATGTTAAGCTAGTATCCTGATGTTGGTCAAGAAGCCATTGTTCATGATTGAGCAATCTTGGCTTTATTTCAGCAAAAGTAAATGGAACTTCTCTATTTTGAGCAGAAATCACAAAACTATCATATTCCCTTCCTAGTCCATGTAGAACATACATCATTAGATCTGATTCACACACTTTTTCTCCTATTGCAGCTAAAGAATCAGCAATTGTTTTTAAACTTTGAAGGTAAACTTGAATAGTAGAGTTACCTTTCTTGCAATTGTGTAACTGATTTCTTAACATACTCTTCCTTGCCATGAACTGATTCTTAAAGTGATTTCAAGAAAAGACCATATCTCACGTGCAATGATTGGACCCAACACATCTCCAACAACGAGATGATGTAAAGGTAGCCTTCAAACAACTCATCACAAAACTATCAGCCTTCTTCCAATACACCCATTTAGGATTAAGAGAAAGAACTCCATTAATAAAAATCTGCTTATGTGGTTCAACTTCTTCTCCATTAACATATCCATATAAAGAAGCAAAATATAAAATCAATTCAAAATAATCACGCCAGAGAAGAAAATTTGTGGAATCTAATTTTAAAGAAACAAAATTTCCAATATTAGTAAAAGGTATAGTAAAATTACCATCAGCAGCGGAATTATTAGCCATATTTCTTCTTTCCGTGTAAGTAATGACGGACATCAAAGATTTTAGAAAAGATTATTAACCAGTATACAAGAACCCTAATTTTGGATCTTGAATGATTATTGATATAAACGATGAATCTGAAAAAGGTATTGATAAAACTTGTTGGAATGATTCAGTAGACTGCATAAAAGGGTATTGATTAAAATTTGGTGCAGAAAGATTTGAAGAAATTTTAGAATCGATGGATCAACCTGAATGATACCATGAGAAAGCTTGTAATAACATTGATAGAAAGATAGTTCTTACAGGGACAATCATATACCTTAAATAGGTAATGATTAACACACACTTCTTTCACACACTCACAATACAAAACAGAATAAGTCAAGTCAACTAGTGTTGACTTGACAAACATATCTATACTTCCTAATAACATTTACCCAATCTAGATTCAAAGTTTTCCTTAAAATATTTACCAAATTCATATAAGATAAAACAATCACACCACTAGACCTGGATTAGCAACCTTTCATAGATTTTACAAACACAAAGGGACAAAGCTACCAGAGAGGCAGAAGCACCATAAATCAAAAACCAAGAGAGCCCTTTAAGACATTTTTGTAGTTATTCCACCACCCAAACAAACTCCAACATATATAAGAAACAACACTTTGAAACACGATACCTCGTGATGAAGGTTTTTATTGACATTGTACACAGAGACTAGAAACGCTCGAATGACTTAGGCTTATTATACGCCTTAAAACAGAGCATGATAATGAAAAGAAAATAAACAAACCAAACATATGTACATGCATGCACATTACTTGAGTGTGGAAAATCCACATACTATTCATTATCCCACAGACCATACAACAAGAACGGATCAGACTGTTGTTGGATGTATATGGGCTCAATTTATACTTTCGTTTTTTTTTCCTTTTCAGGGAACTACCATCGATGATGGGAATTTATTGTAAACTGCAAATGTAAGAGTCTAAGTCTTTGATTATCGACTGGAAGAAACCTAGATAGTGAAATGGAACTGGAGAATCTTCGTTGATCTTTTCATATTCGATAGTCCATCTCACAATACTACCATGTCCATTATCCTTTGGCTTAGCCATAAGAATTGCAGAAAACTTCTTATATTTCTCCATTGCCTGTCCTTCTAAGACATCGTAACGGATCGTCCTCGTTTCATCATCATATGTTATTTTCGTGTGGACAAATTCATTTTTACTCTCTGCATACACAAACATAATAATAGTTATAAATGTAGGAAGTCTATGTTACCAAAATCATTTAAATTTGATTAACTTTAAGCAATCTTTGTTTAAGGATCGTAATCGCATACCAACAATATAGTTCCATTGGATGATACAACCCGAAGTAGTTCCATGTCCTTCAATAACATTGACACCAGTGTAAATATGTGGGATTGCATGGGGAATGCCTTCATGTTGCTTAAACATTTCGTAGTATTTGTCAGCACTGCAGTTAACTTCCGATTCAGCCACAAGCTTCCCAACAAGACCTGAAATGCTATGATGTTGAGTCATTTTTGGTAATAGATATTTATTGTTGCCTAGATATATTGGTAGTTTGCAAGACAATGACATATATATTCGTGTTTGATTTTGATTTTGGTTAATTGATCTTAGCTAACTAAGTGAGTTTATATAGTTAATAAAGTATCCTTAAACTAGGTCCCTTATGGCATTTATCTAGTTAATTAAAGTGAGTGCGATCAAACTGTTGAACCATATACAATTGAGTAATATAAATATTAGGCAAGAACATGTGTAGTCAATATCTAACAATCAAAAGAACATGTAGCAGCCAATATCTATTACACAGTTAAAGCTAACAGTCAAAGATAGACATGCATACTCGTTTTTTAATCCGTGTCTGCCCCATTGTGCGGCCATCATATCAACTGTCCATTTCAAATGAGGTTTCTGCTCGAGTTTTGTTCATGCGCATAGGCTGGAAATAATAGGCAAAGACTCTTCATCGTGATACACGCGGTCCATACGTAAATTCGGCTATTTTCAATGTTTTTCTTCCTTCAAATAAGAAATAGTATTGTAGATCCATTGGCTGATAGCTAACCAAATAAAATTGTTCATGCGAGCATTGCTGATGGTGAGTCTAAAACTTTATGACCGGTCATTATTTTAGGTACTCCAAAGCAAAATCTTAATAGGGGACTATAACTAATCAATTCATTTCACAAAGATAACTCTTGCAATTTTCTGTCATGAGCTAAGATTTTTCCGAGGTTTTCATGATAATTCTTACTTGTTTTTTTTTTGAAAAGAAGATGGTTGCATCCTTGCAGCGCAAATAACCGGCAATCATGCATCTTTCTAACTTTAGCACTTTGGTAAATGGGCTTTTCTTAATTGTTTATACATTTTTTTATATGGGCTCTAACATTAGAAGTGGAACGATTTTTTTGGGGACTACTTCAAAATTGTGGGGCTATTATTACTTTTTGGGCTGGGATATTAGAAGTAATCTTGAGTCACCCCTTATATATTTTTTTAATACCAGACTTGCCCTTGATAATGATTAGTGAGTTAATTAATGATTAGTGAGATTAAATTAATAAGTTGATTTTTTCAAAAGAAGAATTATTGAGAGGAGAAGAAGAAGATGAAGATGAGGGTTTTGGAAGAAAAAAGTTAGATCTTTTCTTTAAGAGCCACAACAAGAGTATGATGTTTTGGGTACTCATGGATACTTCAAATTTATTTAATCGTGCTTGAATTGGCCAAAACATTCCTAAAAAATGAACAATTTACAAATTGATTTAGGTTTGGTTAACAAAGTC
>JAJJWW010017249.1:0-213546 GCA_023531295.1 Papaver armeniacum
GCCTCCACCATTTGCAGCTCGGGTGCGATTCTTCTCATCTTTTGTCGGATAGGCTTGAACTTTGGGTTTATCCTTAGGTGATGTGAGCGGACTTAGGTCAATTCCTTCCATATAGTGCATTTGCAGGCGAATACATCCATGTGTTCCTTCAAAAGAGTTGTCAAGCTGCTGGGATTGCTCGTTTGTCAAAAGAGTTCCTATTCTTACTATTTTTGGCTCTTCCTCGGTACCCAGTTGATTTGCCGAAGTAGGTTCTAAGGCCGAGAAATTTTGCTTTGGTTCGCCGTGTCCTTGGCTCCTTTGATTGCTATAAGATTTCTTTCTCGCCATCTTCATAAGTAGCGATGGCTTGTGACATCACCTTTTCCAACTCTTCTCCCGCCTTTATTTCCTTAGACTTGTTCTTCTCTTGGCGTTTCCTCGATCGCCTCTCCTCATTTTGTTGGACGTATATCTGCACGCTTTGCCTCACTGCTGGGGTCGCCTAGCACCTCCTTTATTCGTCGATACGATGGGAACCGCAATCTTTGATGATAGGCGAGGCGACTCCATTGATTCCCGCAATCCAAGGCCGACCCAGAATCGCCTCGTATGGTGACACCACGTCGACCACGCAAAAGGTAGTGAGTGTTTCGAGGAATCCCTCCCCGTCCAGGGACTGCGGGGTGACTTCTCCCTTTGGCTAATCACGTCGTACCGTTGAAGCCGTAGATTCGAGAAGGTCGGCAGGATCGAGGATGTCATCGGACAATTCCATCCTCTTGAAAGTGTCATAGAACGGGACTTCGGTGAGTGCCCCTCTTTCCATTAATATCTTGCGTACTCCCCATTCCTCGATCGCGAGTTACTACTAAAGGGATCCCCATGTGCTTGACCATTTAATGGGACGTCTTTGTAGAGAAGGTGATCGGTGCATCATCCATGGTTCCATGGGCAAGGTTTTGGCCACACTTAATATTTCCTTACCCGTCGATCCCTTTTATGAATCCTCGAGGCGATCCGGATTCCCAAATCGAACTCTTGGGTTGCCGGAGTGCGATATGGTGTTGCGGTATTTGGGTGCCACGATTGATTCTTATTTGGTGTCTTGGAACGTCGGGTTGAGCGGGTGTTGGCGATGTCTTGACGAAATGCCGTAAATATCCATCTCGGATTAGGTGTTGGACGATGTATTTCACCTCCAGGCAATCATTAGTTGAATGGCCTCGAAACTAGTGGTAATGGCAAAACTCACAGGTGGTTCCTTGTTTCGTCGATTGAATTCCCGAGTCTTAGGATATCGGATGTCATTCCTCTTCTTGACTTCCTTGAATATCTCTTCTAATGGTGCATTTAGTGGAGTGTAAGATTTAGGTTCGTGTCGAGGCTTCTTTCCTTTCTAGAGCCCAAACTCTTTTGTTTTCCCCATGATCTTTGTGTGCTCGGTCTTTTCTCAAGTCGTTTTTGGGCTTCTCGTGGGGTTGCCTCTATGGTGACGCTTGCTTCTTGTATTCTTACGCCTTGTGCCGCTTCTGAATCTCCTCTAAGGCGATGTGGTGCTCCACGCATCTTTCGGATTTTCTCTTAATGTTTTCGGTTTCTCGGTGTACATTGCTACCCAAATGGGATCTGTTCTCCTGATGGAATTCTCTAAAACCAGATATGCGGTGATTGAGGCGGCACCTTCCGATGTCGATTGCATAACTTTCTCCACACGTCCGTTAAAACGCAATGGTTCCATGAATCTTCGTGCAAGTGTGAAGAGCTTATTGACCTTGGGCCGAGCAATCGTTATGCATGTAAGTCTCAGAAGGTTTCCACCGAGGACTCCATAGCTTCCAGCGGATTCATCGGGCAAGGTGTAAAAACCAGCTCTTTGCCTCGTCCTCCAAGCTTCTTGGGAAGAATTTGCACATGACCACATCATAATTTTTCAGCTCGTAACAAGGACATGATGTACATTTTAATGTGTTCTCCGCGTCACCCGTGCCGTCAAACCTAGATGGGAAAATCGGCAATGTACACTTGGGCGGGAATGGAGCCGATCCAATTCCTTGGTATATGGTATCTTCTTAAGCTTCATTTGATTCTACGCTAGCTTGTCGTCCTCGTTATTTCTGTTGGTTTTCGACCATCTGCTCAAGTTGTTCGATCTTTTGATTGGTTGTCGCATTCGTACCCCCATTGGTTGCCTCTTCCTCGGTCGAAGAATCGTCGGCTGGCCCATACCCTTCTCTTGGTCGATCAGGGTCGGGTATGCGTTCTCGGCTCGGAGATGGGGGTGGGGTATTTCTTGATGGGGTGTGGTTGCTAGAAGCGCCTCGGCTCGATGATCTCTCGACCCCGCAAATGTTGGAGGCGGTAGTTTTCATGTTCTAGAGCTAGGTTTCTCCTTTGCGGCTCTCTCATAAGGTCTTCTTGCCTTATTTGGCTTGCCAATATAGCAAGTAACATTGGGTCAGTACTTTCATGGCTAGAGTGGCCATTGACTTGGTTTCCTGTCACATTGGGTGGTGCGATCGGAGGCCTTGTCGAAGGAATAACGGGGGATCGATTGGAGCTACGGGATGACCAGCCGCTGCTGGGGGAATGTCTCGGTTGTGGTCGCCCCTTGCTAAGTGCACTCACCTGAGTCTCTCACCTTCTCGCTCTAGGTCGTGCAGGTACTCTGTTGGTTGCCTTTCTCGCCCTCGTTCCTCCTGTATCGTCTGCACTTCCTCTTCTTCCTCAGTATCCGATGCAGTTCGTCTATCTATCATGTCGTCCTCATTCCCTTGCCCCATTTGGCTCGGGATAATCCTCAGCATTCTTGGAGGGAGATCATCGTCTCGGCCTAAATCGACCTCCTCGTCGACGAGTAGTCATGCCTTTGGGGTGCCCGAGGCTCGGTCGGGTTATTTGGCCGATGATCTTCGTGTCGGGAATCCGTGAGTCCTTATTGTACACTAGATCCCGTTGTGACTCGGTTCCTTAGGATTCTGCTCGTCCTGGAGGTACTCGCCATTGCCTTCGGTACTGCCCTCGTTCCTCGGCTCGCCTGCCCGTTCGTACCTACGTCACCAAAGCATACAACACTTACTTCGAATTTGCTTCCGAAAAGGTTAAGAATCAAGTACTGTTGATTCTGTAGTGTAAGGTGGAAAAGGTTTTCAAGTACACTTCCATTTATCTTTGGTGTGTTGATCACGGCGAGTCAAGTGGTTTTGACCATAAAGGACAATCTTTGAAAATTTGTCTCGACACGTTGCTTTGATACTTTCCCTACGCATTAATCATTATTTGTCCTAACATTCCATGTGCAGAAGTCATTAATCATCCGTGTGCCAAGTTGGAAGATTTCTTTCTTGACTACAGTTGATGATGCGATAACCTTTACCAATTGTTGTACCGATCGTCTACTGATGCTGTGAGGCTTTTAGTGTAGGATCAAGATGAGGCTTGATAATGAAGCGCCCACTAAAACTCCTTTCATCCATAGTTTCCGGAAAACTGAACTCGATGATTTCAAGTTAGTCTTGCCTCCACCACTGTCACACTTTGATTTAGCTAACTAGAAGATCCAAATAACGAATCAACGTTTCACCTTAGCTTCTACCGGTCATCAAAAAGATGATCCATACGGGGAGCTTTGAGGTGTCATTACGTTTTACCTTAGATTGACGACAAGGCGACCTTTGGACTGGAAAAGTTTTAAAACCCTTATCTTTACGAGATTAGTCAAACTTCTTAGGAATCCCTTATTCATAAGGTAAGAGATTTACCGGCTCTTGTTTGATGGGGTTAAGACGATGAAGTTAACTAAACAAATTTTTTCCTTTAAACCAAGTTTAGTGAGCCTTTCGTGAATTCTAGTAAGTAAAAACGAAGGTGAACAACAAATCTAACAAAGACACGGATTTTAACCATTAGAGATGAAAAGAAAAAGGTCGGCAAGGTGGAATTTCATTTTTAGCTTCTACCAACATCAAAAAGATGTTATTTCGGGAGCTTATTGATCTTTCTTACAACTTTGCTTAGACGACTTAGAGAAATAGCCTAGTTTGATGATTTAACCCCGACGACTCGACTCTAATGAAAACGGGGAAAGCGGTCAAAGCTTGACCAAAACAATCCTACCTCAAAACTCAACAAGGTTTGGCTAAAACGAGGACAAAATTTTTTCACAAATTATGCCCTATCAACCCTCTGAACCAAAAGAGTTTCTCCCTTAGATTCAACTAACACGCATGGTGACTTAGGAGCTTGGATTTCTCTCTTTGGTAACCGATTTTCAAGGTATCCGAAGATGGTACACGTTCCCCTTAGTTGGCGCGGAATGTAGATGTAGAAAATCCTGCTACTACATCCAAAGATCTATGCTAAGAAGTAAATAAACAAAAGACATAGAAGAACACAAGATGTAACGTGGTTCGGCATGATTACCTACGTCCACGGGGGTTAAGGGATGATCTTATTACTTCACACAAGATTACAAGGATCAAATATGCTCAACAATGCTCACAAAACACTCAGCACTGTTCTCTTACTTCTTTTCTTTTCTACCCCAAAAAATCCTCCTCTACCTTTTTGATCTATTTATAGGCCAGGTGGTGATACATCGATATTACGGTGTTGAGCACGGTACATCTTCCCGGATGTTCTTCTCGGGAGACTTGCTGGTGCCTCGGTCGATCTCTCCTTTTTCTTGAGCCGAATCATATAGCCGAGTGGTATCATCACCCGATGTCGTTCGTTTGGTAGAAGTGATCGATGTCGCCCTTTAGATTCTTGGTCGAAGTCTTGCTTGGACGACTTCTCTTATCTCTTCACCAACCTGTCGAGGCATTAATTGTCTTCGAACTCGATGGGTGTCACATCGAGCTTTTCTCCCTTATGTTGGCTTTTCGAGCTGTCCCGTTTCCTCTTTCCTCGCGCCTGACACTGGTGGGGTGATTCAATGCTTCAGTGTTTACTTTTCTTGGTGCGCCCTTAGCCGGGATGGTTCCACCTAGCTCTGTGGATTATTTGCACCTACATTCCTAAAATTTATGTCCTATATTCTATTTTTTATCTCATCCAAAAATACTTGAATCAACTTTGTTTATAGTCATATATTTTTGATTCAAACTCTTAAATATATCCTTCAATTTTTATAATTATAAAATTGTTTTTAAATATAACCAATCAAAAATCTTAAATGATATCTTCCTCAAATAAGAAACAAATCTACTAAATCAATCTATAAATATTTTTATTTTTATCTTTTATTTAAACGTATTAAATGGTATCTTCCTCAATAGGAAACAAAATTACTAAACATTCTATAAATAATAAAATTATCAAATAAGTATTTTTATTAAATGCTCCATATACCTTTCAATTTTAGTAATAACATAGTATTTAATAGGGATAGTTTTGTACACTCCTCCAGTCTCCTTAATATCTTGACTTAGTCAAAGCGGACTAATAATTTAGGACGTAGGGAGTAACATTTATTGAAACATATATTGGGTTTTTTTTTTTTTTGTTCATCAAAAAACATAGAACATATACACCTCACCTGAAACCTGTCTAATGCCCCATACCTTTCAATTTGTTGTAATGTTTCATATAAAAAAGTTGCATACTATTCACCACACAAAAACTGAATCAATAGTTGCAAATTGGTGCCACCACTTTGTTTGAGTCGATGCTCGGTTAAAATTGATCGATTTGGTCGCACCAACTTGATTCGATAACGGTCACATTTTAACAGGGACAAAAAAACGCTATAATTTCTCAACACTATAAATTATACTCAAGTTAAATCTTCTCTACTCACAACAACTTCATTCTTCTATATATTTTCAAAGAAAATTCATTCTTCTCTACATCTTTTCAACACAAATTTAATCTTCTCTACATATTTTCTCGCAAACCCATTTAATTATCATGTCTCGGTCACAAGATATTGGTCGACAAATTAAGAAATACAAAACCACCTATAAGTAAACACGGTCAAACTCTACCAAGGAGACAAGAAGATTCAGGTGAAGATAACAATGCCACTCTACTATCCGGTAAGAATTAGCATCCGGTAAAGGTCACATGTCTACAAAAACAGAGAGATATATTTCTCTACAAAAACCAAGAGGTGATTAGTATAAAATTCACAAACTTTATCAAAAACTTCCTCATGGTGTTAAAGCTATTGTCGATTGATTTCCGGGATTACTTTGAACTATGTAAGAACGCATAAAAATTCACCCAATTTGGTGGGTATATTGATATATAGAGCGTTGGTGGTATATTACACACACGTTTCATTTTCATGATTTCAACATAGGTATGTTCATATATTTTGAAATTATATTTTTATGTTGGATGAGACGAGGAATACAAATGATATGAACAAATTTAATTTTTACGGGCATAACTTCATTAGATTTGTATTTCCTACTTGGGATACCTTTCGAGGTAGGAGATGATGTTTCATTTCACCAATAAAGATGTTTAAAACAAAATCGACACAAAGATGCACTTTCATTGTATTTTGAGATAACAACACGACAAAATCATAGAGGTTTAAGAAGTGGTGGAATTCCAAATTCTGGTTTAAAGGCATTTATATTCAACGAGTTGGATGGTGGTAAAGATCCTGATTGACAGCGTATGATTGACTAGAGATACATAAATTGCTAAGGTATTTATGTTATGGGTACTTGGTTCATGTTTTTCCCAATTCAAACTCAATTACTCAAGTGGGATGGCTAGAGGAGTTGCAAAATATGGAAAAGGTTCCCAATTATGATTGGGGATCCGCTATATATATATTAGCCGAATTATACGTTTGGCTCGATATCGCGTGCTTAGGTGCTTTGACTATTGAAGGCATAAGAGGCTTCGTAGAGGTAAATACAATAATACATTCCTTTGGCTTTAAATCGATTTACGTTTGAATTTCCTTTGTATATTTTTTACTTCAGTTTTGGTAGTATGCATAATTTAATATTGGTGTATCAAGACTTTATGACTACACGAGGAAATATTTCACAATCATAATGAGGTATGAAGGTGGTAATTGTATCCAAAATAAAACAAGAATGAGAGAGATGACATTCATATGTGGAGATACCAATGCATGATTATGAACAAACAATGTTATCTGAATGCCATATGTGGATTTTGAAGACTTCGCACTAATATTCCCAAAGGATCAAAGAATTTTTTTCACTCATTGCATGGTGTTGTACAGATCTGTCAGTAATATTGGTGTTCATTTTTCGTGGGAGAGATGTGATATACGATTAGTTGGTCGAGTTGGAGACCCACATAAACCTCCTTGTATATCTACTTGCAAGGGTAGAAATATGTAAAACTTAAGAGAAAATGGTGGTTAAGGTATGAGACTAAATTCAACCCTTATAACGAAGACCAGTACGACCAATGGTACAAGAATGTTACACAACTATGGGATTGGTTTTGTCGCAATAGGTAAAGCATTACCAAATTGGATATTCCACCACATGCACCATCAGTAATTCCAACTTTCGCCAGTTATCATACAGCAGAGCTTCATCTTCGTCGACCCCTTCAAAACGACGAACTAGATCTTTTCATCATCGGCATGGTCCGATTTGCGCTTTGAATTGGGAGCTAGAGACTATTAATCTTGACGGAGAGCGTTAGACGCTTCCATTGTGTCACAAGGTCTTGACCGTCATAATTTTTATACAGGCACGTCGACAACTCAAAAACAATTAATCAAATAATTGAATCAAATGTGTTGAAACCTTTGCTCGGTCAAACTCGCATGCGTTGCTATCTCAAGCATGTTTGTCAATGGTAGTGATCAAAACTATAAGTCTTGATTTCTAGCTAGCCTATTTATAGATGTCTCGGATTAGAACATAGAATGTGTAGTTGAGCTTAGATTTCGACGTTCATCATTTTAAGATGAAGAACTACTAAGGGGATCTTGTGGAACTTCATCGACAAAGGTATGTGGAGACTTAAATTCATTTATCACTTGGAAAGTCTATTTCTACTCTATCTTCTATATTGAGACATAAGTCGTATTACGATATAGTTTTCTATATACACATTTGAGATTTCAGTGAGTTTATCTTGCTTACATATTTCTCAAAATATGTGTTGGCAAGCTTTTAAGCCCGACCAAGTTCATCTTATATCATGTGAAAATTGAGGAGTAACATCTTACATGGTTTGCGTGATATAATCATTTGGTGTTGTCTTGGAATGTTTCGTAATGATTATTTCAATAACTTGAAAATTGCCTTGATGCTAATAATGTGTGAAAACGGCTATTGTCATCCTCTAAGAAAGTGTCAATGATTTAAATAAGAGTTTAGAACACTTAACCATTATTGAATATGTCATGTTGTGTACTCTTGCACATATGTAATGCATGTCAGGAACCATAGTATGCGCACCCGTTTGCGTACTGTTGGTTTGAGAAATCCGGGAACCTAAGTATGCATAACCGTTTGCGTCTTTGGCGTACATGTTCATATCGGAGAATTTATGTTGGGATTTGAAGTTCGCGTACTGTTTGCGTCACCGGCATAACCCAATCTTAGCCGGGTATTTCAAGTATGCGTACACGTTTGCATACTTGAAGGTTAAAGTTCTAAAATCAGTTTTAAACATGAACATAAACTTTTATATAATAAGGAATGAAATCTTTGCAAAAAGTGGCTAAAATGTTCATGATTAATTCGAGTGAATCAAACCGATTTTGCTACAATTGTGTTCTTGTATAATTTTATGAGAATATAACAATTGAACAACTCTTTAAGTAGTTTCACTTGAGTCATTTGAATTAGTTATGGTTAAGATGAATAAGGTTGATATGAGAGTAATCATATGGCCAACCTCGGTTAACTATTTGTGAACCAACATGGTGTACACGTTTAGGTACGGTTACATAAACCTAAATGAGGTACATTTCATTTGTGTGTAACAATCTAAGTTCGATCTAATGGTTGAAAGATATTAGCTTGGTTGAATCAAGTTTTTCATCTAACGGTGAATGTTGAATGCTTTGTTACCAAGGTAACTTGGATTGCAAACCCTGATTTAATAACTATATAAAGGAGAACTCTAGCAACTGGGAAACCTAATCCCCACACCTTATATGTGTTACTAGTTGCATAACTAGAGTCGATTCTCCTTTAACCTTAGGTTTTATCGAGACCTCAGGTCAAAGACTTCATTGGGATTGTGAAGCCGGACCCAACTATTCTTTGAAGTTTCATGTTCTGATCATGCCCGATTTTATCGTATTGAGTACAATTGAAATAATTGACTTGATATTAATTTCTCCGATAGGCAAGATAAAAGTAATCACAAACATCTTCGTCTCATCGTTTGTGATTCCACAATATCTTGTTTCGCTAGTCGATTAAGATTATTGTGAGGTGATTGATAATACTAGACCGTTCTTCGGGAATATAAGTATCTAGTATCAATTGGTTCCTGTTCACCTTGATTTATCAAAAGACGGAACAAAAACTCTTGGGTATTTCTGTGAGAGACATATTTATTCAATCTATAAACTTTTCTGTGTGAGACATATTTGTTTATCAAGTCTTCGACTTTGGCTCGTAGCAACTATTGGTTGTGGATGAGATCAACTAAGGGAATCAAGTGCGTAGTATCTGCTGGGTTCAAATACGTAAGGAACGCAATTGTACCTTGAATTAGTGTGATATTTATTAGGGTTCAAGGCTAGAGTTTGTAGAGGCTTAATATAGTGTGGTATTCAATCTGGACTAGGTCCCGGGGTTTTTCGCATTAGTGGTTTCCTCGTTAACAAAATTAAGTATACGTGTTATTTCTTTTCCGCATTATATTTTTTATATAATTAAAATATCACAGGTTATGCGTTAAGATCAATCAATTAGAATATCCAACCTTTGGTTGTTGATTTACATTGATTGAGACTTGAACATTGGTCTTTGGTACCGTTCAAGTAACTCCTCTTATATTTAATCGTGCTTTCATGATTTTCATTTCTTGATTGCGGATTGAATTAAGAGTTAGAGATATTAAGCTCTTTGATATACTTTACTCTAGATTGAATCTGATTTGTCTAGTTGATTCTCTAGAAAGTGTATTGGAGTAAGTCCTCTCAGTTATTGCCAAACGAATTGTTGGGTGTGGTTATTTAGAACCCCGCATTTTCAAAATGGAGTTAAGAGATATTGAAAACATACGTGTATACCTACAACAATTGCAAAAAATTGGGGAGACCATGAACTTCAGTCCTAATTTATCTTAGCGCACAACAACTCCATATTCACAGGAAGTAGTGCTAGAAACACAAGTACCTCTTGGGAAAAAAACTCCATATTCGTTCAGTGTAACAATCTTCGTATCATCAGGCCAGTCAACAAACTCCCCAAGGTTATCAAGATTACATTGGAGATCATTAAACTTCGATGGCTCTCTAACGGATTCTTCATATCTATGGTTTGTAAATCAAAATGAAGGGCGTGATGTTGAAGGGTCTCATCCTGCAGGATTATATCGAGGATTTGGGAGTTTGATGCGGGAGGGCACATATAACAAGAAGCTGAGTGGAGCCGAATAGTTTTTTCAATACCCAAAAAGAGATATCAAAAATCCTTTAAGATTGCGTAATGAGCGTCATAAGTAAAATTTGCCTTATCCAACATCAACATTTTCTCACCCCTAAGTCGATAACGATTAACAAGCCAGAACAAAAGCTATAGATTCTCGACTTTTTTTATATTCTCAATTCGACAAAACAACCTAGCCACATATGGTTATTGGGGTTACCAGCCTGTATCATTGTAGAAGTTTTCATATATTCTATGGATATAACTCATACTCAATAACTCATTTTGGACATCGTTTTGTACCCTTTGTAGGATATAAAGCTACATAGTTTAAACAAAGCGACAAATCTTCGTATCGTAAATTCTGCGGGACGAATATACGGTTGAGCCATTACTAAAAAAAAAAAAAAATTGGGTGTAAAAGGATGGTGTGGTTTTGAAGTTTAATTCGATTAAATTTACGGGAATGGTAGTAGCTATTGGATAGATTAGCCGTTGCCAGTATCAAAGTAGAAGCTCGGCTCATTTTGGCCGATCGTTTTTTTTGCTCTAGGTCATCTCAAATTGATTCGTTCGACTTAACTTTGAAAGCAAGATGGACAAACCCTTTTATCCGAGGATTTGTCCATCCATTTTACTCGTTTATTTGTCCCATTTGTCTTCGTATAATAATTAAGTCCGTTGTTTGCGCTTCCCACTGGAATTTCTCTTAGATAAAAAGATTCAATCTGGTTTCTCTTAAAATCTACATTGGGATACCTTTTAGGGTGGGAGATGATGTTTCATTTGACCAACAAAGATGGTTGGAAGAAGAGTGACACCAAGATGCACTTCCGTTGTATTTTGAGATAACAACACGACAAAATCATAGATGTTTAAGAAGTGGTGGAATTCCAAATTCGGTTTAAAGGCATATATATACAACGAGTTGCATGGTGGTAAAGATCCCGATTACGCAATTTATGACCAGCTAGAGATACATAAATTGCTAAGGTATTTATGTTATGGGTACTTGGTTCATATTTTTCCCCCGATTCAAACTCAAGTACTCAAGTGGGATGGCTAGAGGAGTTGCAAGATATGTTAAAGGCTCCCAATTATGATTGAGGCTCAGCTATATTAGCAAGAATCGTACGTTTGTCTCGATATCGCATGCTTGGGTGCGCCAAACATTGAAGGTATAAGGGGCCTCTTAGAGGTAAATACAATCATACATTCCTTTGACTTTAAATCGGTTTACATATATCTAGCAAGTTAGACTAAATATAATGACTTTCCTTTGTATGTTTTTACTTGATTTTGGTGGTATGCATATCTCAACATTGGTGTATCGAGACTTTATGACTACAAGAGGAAATATTCCCCAATCATCGTGAGGTTTGAAGGTGGTAATTGGCATCCAAACCAAAATAAGAATGAGAGAGATAACATTCATCGTGGAGATACCAATGCATGATTGGGAACAAACATAATGTTAACTGAATATCGTATGTGGATTTTGAAGACTTCCGCACTAATATTGCCCAAAGGATCAAAGAATTTTTCATTCCAACGCATGGTGTTGTACATTCCTGTCAGTGATATTGGTGTTTATTTTTTGGGGGAGAGATGTGCTAGACAGGTTAGTTGGTGAGTCGGAGAGCTACATAAACCTCCACATATATATCTGAGTAAGGGTGAAATACATAGAACTTAAGAAAATGGTTGACAAGGTATGAGACTAACTTCACCTCTTGTAACGAAGACCAATCGACCAACAACACAACAATATTACACAATTACTATGGGATGGATTTTGTCGTAATAGGTAAAGCATTACCAAAATTGGATGTTCCACCACATGCACCACCAGTGATTCTAACTTTCACCGGTTGTCCTACGGCGAGAGCTTCATCTTCATCGGCCCCTTGAAGAAGAAGTAGATCTTCTTAAATCATTGGCAATCTCGATTTGCAGTTTTGAGTTAGGAGCTAGAGACTATTGATCTTGACGGAGAGCGCGTTAGGCGCTTCCATTGTCTCACAAGGTCGACCTTCCTAATTCTTATACAGGCACATCTGCAACTCAAAAATAATTTACCAAACAATTGAATCAAATGGAGTTAAGAGATATTGAAACCAGACGTATATACCTAAAATATATAGTTGCACAAATTTGGGGAAATCATGAACTTCGGTCCTAATTTTCTCGGCGCACAGCAAATCCATATTCACAAGAAGTAGTGCTAGAAACACAAGTACCTCTTGGGAAACAAACTCCATATCGTCCAGTGCAGCGTTCTCAAATTCGTCCGGTCTGACAATCTACGTATCGTCAGGTCAGTCTAAAAACTCCCCAAGGTTATCAAGATTATAGGATATCATTAAACTTCGATGGATTTCCAAGCGATTCTTTATGTCTATGGTTTAGAAATCATAGTGAAGGCCATGATGTTGAAGGGTCTCAAGGCTGAGGATCATATCGGGGATTTGGGAGTTTGATGCGTAGGGAACGTGAAGTTTTAGAACTAGAGTGGAGAAGTAGTAGAGTTAAAATTATGCTTTACTTTGATATTTGTGGTGAAGTTAGAATTAGTTAATCTATTTATGCAAGCGTCACATGTAATCAATACTAATTTATCCGAGAAAGTAAATTAAAACTTAATTTGAGGCGTTCATTTGCTTAAAATTTAAAACAATTATATCAATCTCTTGCTCGAGTAGTATGTCTACTTTTCAATACCCAAAGCGAGATGCAAAAAAATCCTTTAAGATTGCATAATGAGCTTCATAAGTAAAAATTCGCCTTATCATCAACATTTGTCTCACCCTAAATCGATGATGATTAACAAAGCCAAGAACCAAAGCTATAGATTCTCGAACTTCTTTTTTATATCCTCAATTCGACAAAACAACCCAGCCACATACAGTTATTGGGGTTACCGGCCCCATTGCAGAAGTTTTCATAGATTCTATGAATATAACTCATACTCAATTACCCATTTGGACCTCGTTTTGTACTCTTAGTCGGATATAAAGCTACATACTTTCGACAAAGCGACAAATCTTCGTCTATCGTAAATTATGCGAGATTAATATACGGTTGAGCCATTACTCAAAAAAATTTGTGTGTGTTAGAGGAGGATGTGGTGTTGGAGTTCAATTCGATTCAATTTACGAGGAATGAAACTGGTAGCTATTGGATGGATTAGCCGTTCAGGCTCAAGACCGAAACTCGGCTCATTTTGGCCCGTCGGTTTTGTTTGCTCCGGTCATCCCAAATTGATTCATTCGACTCAACCGGAGGCGAGCCTGTTTGCACATCCCATTGGAGTTGCTCTTAAATAAAAGATTCAATTCGGTTGCTCTTAAAAGCTACATTGGGGATACAGTAAAAACTTGCCCCCCCCAAAAGTAAAGGCATTCACTTTTCACGTGGGTTACCATGAACCACATAGAGCTCGCTCGACTAGAGGAAGTGGGGTCGAAACCGTTGAATTTAATGTATTTTCTGCATAGGTCAGTCGGTCAAACTGTGAAAAGGCTGCAGGCCTGCAGCAAATCGAAAATCTTTAGAAATCCTTTTATCTTTTTATACCCCAAAAATTTACACCTTTATGTGTCCATGTGTTATCAAACGGTGGGGTAGGGTGAGGATAAATCTACGGTGGATAAAGTGGCCGTAGGGGGTGTAAAATGGTGGTGTAGAAAAGTGGGGATGGGAAGCAACTTCCGCAGCAAATAAAGGGACAGGTCGGACGTGATTTCAATGGGTCAAAGTTTGGGGAAATGGGGTCTCCATTTTTTACTTTTTATCTCTCTCCTCTCAAAATAGTCCTTCCCCAAGTCCAATAGAGTCAAAATCACAAATGAAGAAGAAGACTGAAAAATCTGAAACCTAAAAAAATTCAATTCAGGGTTTTTCATTTACCCAAATCTTCTTCTACTTGTTCAATTGATCATTTCAGTTTTGTTTTAATCCAAGTTATTATTGATTCTTAAGGAATGGTGATGAAAGCGGCGGCGAATCAACAAAATATGGGGAAAAAACAAGAGAGGTTTATAAATGGAGGAGGCTGTTCATCTGTATCCGGTGGTGGCGTCGCTGCTTCTGGTGGTGGTGGAGGTGGGAAATCAATGTCAACAACCAGTGGAAGTGTGGGTTCTTCTCCGTCCAGTAAAACCTTGAATAGGTTACATCATCTTGATATTCAAGCTTCGGCTGCTGATGATGCGGGAGGATCTCCGGGGAAGATGAAGAAGAAAAGGACTGCGCAAACACGGGCAGTAGGAGGAGGTGATAACAAGGCTGGTGGTGGTAGAGGACTGCGTCAATTTAGCATCAAAGTGTGCGAAAAAGTGGAAGCCAAAGGTAGGACTACTTACAATGAGGTTGCGGATGAGCTTGTAGCTGAATTTTCAACATCAACACCTGACAATCCACACAATTTTGAAGAGAAAAATATACGACGGAGAGTGTATGATGCACTGAATGTTCTCATGGCGATGGATATCATTGTTAAAGACGAAAACAAAGAGATAATATGGAGGGGTCTGCCTCGTGCTGGCGCTTGTGATGAGCTTAAGGCTGAAAGCCTTGGGCTGAAAACAGAATTGCAAACAAGGCTGCGCATTTGCAAGAGCTAGAGGAGCAGTTTGCAGGTCTTCAGAATTTGATACAGCGGAATGAGCAATTGTGTTGTTCAGGGGGAATGCTGCTGCTGCTGCAACTAAAGGGGTGTGCCGTTGCCTTTTATTCTGGTGCAGACGCGTCCACATGCGACTGTTGAAGTGGAGATATCAGAGGATATGCAGTTGGTGCATTTTGATTTTAATGCCACTCCTTTTGAGCTTCATGACGATAGCTTTGTTCTTAAATCGATGGGATTATGTGACAGTTCTCCGGAAAAGAATGAGATTTGCACTCAAGAATCTGCTTCCAACGGAGGTGAAGGTTCCAATATGGGCACGTCTAGAACTCCACAGGTAAACTGCCAAATTCCCCTGTTGCCAGGAATGCTAATATAACCATGCCTAGCATGAATAAGTGTAATTTCAGTAAGCAAATTTCATCTTGGTATTGGTGGCAGGTTTAGTTTTTCTAGCCATTTTGTGCATTTTGTAAAGTAATTTGGCGAAAAATGGTGATGAACTGCAATTTGGCTACCTCTAAATAGATAGCTATTAACCAGTTGAGAAAACGGGCATAACTCTATGGCAATTTTTCAATATTTTGAATCTTTTTATTTTTATTAAGGTGATCGAATCTTCTGTTTTAGCGGTTTGGAAATTCAACGCACTGACACTATAAGAGCTTGCTAGCAACAATGTGCACCTTTCATCTAGAGACTAGATTAGTAGAGTGCAACAGGGAAATGTCTGAATTCGCATTCGGGTCTTTGTAAGAAAGATTGGCCGGCCAGTTAAACATGAACAAGGGAAAACTAGGCTTGGCACATTCTAGAGACTAGATTAATGGCACTAAAACTAGCTTAGGCCAGTTAAAAATTCGCATTCATCTAGAGACTAGATTAATGGCACTAAAACTAGCTACAATCTGATACATGAAACCCGGCAAGTCCCAAGTGGATTCCCAAGACTAAAAAAAGACAAGATAGATAACCTCCTGTGACTAATTCCATACCCCAAGTAGCCAATATAGAGATGTGCACAACAATGAGATTAGCAACAGATAGTGAAACCTTTTACTACTAAAATTCCCAGTATTTCATTACAACCCATGATACAAACAAGATTAGAATTAAACTGTGCTAAAACTGAAAAAAGAAAACATAAAAACCCACCAGCAACAGATGATCAAGGAAGCCAAGGAGGAGAGCCACCACAAACGACTTAATCATCTCTCTCGGATAACGGGTGTTTCCCCTCTAGTATGTTTCATACTTGTTGATCGATTGGCAGAGTCGCATCCTCTGCTTCCAGCCTAAAAGCATCAGCTTGTTGATCGACTGCAGCATCCTCTCCAATATGTTTCTTACTTCTTGGTCGATGGTCAGAGCTCGTTGATTGACTGCAGCAGCTCGTTGTCTGGTTTCAGCAGTTCGTTGTTCAATCGCAACAGCTTGTTGTTAAAGTGCAGCATTTCATTGTCTGGAGCAGTTCGTTTTCAATTGCAGCAGTTTGTTGTTCAATTGCAGCAGTTCGTTGTTGGGTTTCAGCAATTTGTTGTTGGCTCTCTTTGCTTAGTTGGAGAGCCTCCAGTTGTAATTCTAATTCTTCCTTCTGGAACCGTAGCTCACTCAATCTGTTATGGTTATCCATACGGGTAAATCACGATTCCCAATCGTCGGTTAGCCTGCGTATACACAAAGAATCAATCTGTAAGTCAGGGATCACCAATTAACAAGCTGTGTAAAAATCAAAATCCTGATAAGAATCAAACAACACTATTTTTTGGAAAAGTTCAAATTTCTTGAACTTCCATTTTGGATTAACATGATTACAACAAAAATGAATTCAAAATTTGGATTCTCATACTTTTTTCTTTCTGATACGAAGTTGTGATTTCATACTTTTGAGGATCTTTTGGGAGTATGAAGCAGAGCTGAGCTTTTGAGGGGTTTGTGGTGTGGAATCTGTGGATTGAGGTTTCGCAAAGTGCTAAAGCCTGGCTTTAAAGGGGTGGAGAAGGAAACTTCATGGGTACGAGTGAAGGAAGTGTGCAGGAGACGGATTTGCTTCAGTAAAAACTAAAAAGGAAATGTATTGTGGAAGTTTGCTGAAAGGAGAGTGCAATTAGTAGACAAATATGTCACCCAGTTAGCAGCGTTTGGATGCACACTTAGAAGTTCTTTTGACTTCAAAGTCAAAAATCAGAAGTCAGTTTGGCAATAATATTTGATCGACTTCTAGAAGCGAGAAAAGTCAGACTTTTTGAAGCGAAGTCAAAGCAGATTTGTATCCAAACGCGCTATTAAGCAGTTTAGAATGAGATAAACGAGTACCTTGAATCGTAGCTTCGAGGTATGAATAGTAAGAAAATGTCTGGGCTTACCAAGCTAGGACACAGACAAAATGAGGCCCAATATCCCATATGTATACCTTGGAAATGGCTTGCCCATCACCCAATATCGCAGGAATGATTTTTGAGGACGATAAATTTTTTGAAGGGGGCTATTCTTTTATTTTGGTAGGTCGTTAAGAAGTAAAGATTCGACACCCATTATCCATGCTATTTTAATGGCCAAGATATTTTTATATTGGAGGATTATCTATCTTTTTACTTTTTTTTTTAAATTAGTTTCGATAAATGTTTACTCAATTGACACGTACAAAAAAATGTCAGTTAGGAGAACAAAATCGACACACAACCGAACTCGGTATATAGGTTTTCAAAGAAAAGTTTGATTAGGAAAAGAATTTGCGACGTAATGGAACTCAATACATAAGTTTTTATAGAAAAGTTCGGTTATGAGATAAAATTGCTACGTAACCGACTCACACATAGGTTTTCAAGAAAGTTCAATTAGGAGGAAAAAAATCGACTTGACCGAACTCAACATTTTTTCTTACAGACTAAAAGTTCGGTTAAGTGAAGAAAAATTACGACTTAGCAAGGCACAACAATTGGTGTTATATACAAAAGATCGCCTATGAAGAACAAATTGAGGTTCGGCTAGGAAAAAAACCTAGCTGAATAACGTACCTCATAAAAAAATTAAAAAAAAAGTTAAATGAAAAAATATTTAAAATAAAGCATAAAAATATAATTGAACAATAAAAAATAAAAGAGGTGGCTTTGGGTTTCTATCGGATGTTGGTTGCTTGAAAACCTGCGAGACATCCTTGTTTATGATTGGGACAATAGGTGTGATGTGTGCTTGGACGTAAGCTGGTGTATCATCTTTCACGGAAGGGGACATCCGTGCTTTCAAGCCCTCGGCCAAGCAATTAGCAGACTGTTTTCTCGTAAAAACACTAATTAATATCTTGAGAAATGGAGGCTCAGGGTTACGGTTGGCACTCTTGCTTTTACTACTTTGGATGAGCTCGGTAGTGATTAGTGAAAACGTTGATTTTCTGAAGAGGATGCGTAACTACATGGCTAGTCATGATGCGAAAGTTAGGGTGGGGATTTTCTTTTCCACATGTTGGGGGTTGTGATTCAAAGGGGGTTGGTGCTCAACTCGTAGCTAGACTTCCAACCAATTTCTTGTAATTCTTTTATTTATTTATTTTGTTGTTATTTGAGAATCTCAGTTAGATTAAAAAACTATTAAATGGAAATTAAATAAAAGAATATCTTAATAAAATAAAAAGTTTGTTAAGTAAAGGGATAATTTTGTCATTTGCTCTTACTAGGACATCCCTTATCCCTAAACAATAGCTCGCTTAATAACTTAGTGGTCCCAAAAAAATCATTCAATCGGAAGACTCCACTCATTATTCCAACTCTAGCTAATTTTGTCAGTAAATCAGGTACCTTGTTCATCTCCTTTGGTACATGGATAAATTGCCAGGAGCTAAAATTTATAAAAAATACGATTCATTGAACGCCCCACCTCAAAGGTGCAAATAGTTAAACCGATGCCATCAATTTCAATAAAATCATGGTATGAGCCATCGAGTTTATAGTAAAAAGGCCCCTAATTAAGAGAAGAGCCAATGAGCTTTGCACATGTTGCATCTTGTCACAGGTCTAATAGCGGTGGCATTTACGGCGTTTTGTTTATCCGGTATTTCACCATCTCTTATTAATTTTTTCTGGTGAGATATCACTTCCTTGGAAGATTTTCTCACATCTTCTAGTCGAAAGACACGAGGACCAAAGTAGTTAATATTGTGTATCGGTATCGCATCGGTGGGTCGATACACCTATACAAATGATTATATCAGTTTTTATCGGTGATAAATATTTATAAGTGTTTCAATCTAAAAATTTTGGTGCCATATGATGCATTGATTTTCAATATCAAAAGCCTCATGATATAACTTTTAGTCGCATTCCATCATCATTAAGAAAAATGAAATAGTTGGAAATTTCTTTCTTTGAATCGGATTGAGTTTTCAAGGTATAGAGGAAGAATATGATTCGGATAAAGAAGTACATTTTACAATTTTTTGTATCTAAAGAATTTATTCTACCAAAATACCCTTGTCGATATTATCGGTATATCGGTGAACCCGATATATCGATTTATTTGGATGATACAATCGATTTTATCGTTCAATCCTTGTATCACCGATATCGTACATTTTTTTCGGATACGATAAAAGCAGATAATCCGGGCCGATACAAACGATATTGACTACCTTGACCAGGACACAATAACTTTGTTACTAAGTATTTCTCTGCTATTTATTTCCCAAAAATTTCATTACGAGTTTTGTTCATTATGTTTATGTTGTTGACATTTGTTGCCTAGTTAAGTATTATGTATAAATTCCCTAATATTATTATATATAAAAATAAATTAGGAATGTTATTATTAAATAAAATTGATAAGTTTTATTACTAGTAGTTGATGGGGTTAGTAAAAGTTTGTGTCATTGTGTATATTTGAGTTAAAACTAAAGATCATGGTAACGATAATGAGATCTTAAGTCATTTTCTTAATTATATCATTATATTTTTCAAGATTAGTTATAAAATAAATCTATAGGATCACATGTATTCAAGCGATCGTATCTTTGGGCACGGATGCGTATGTCAAAATTGAAATCCGCTATATATTGATTGGATGTGAATGAGGGTAAAATCAGACCAATCCAGGACATGTTCCTAACTTGTTGTTTTAGACTATCGTATCTTGGTAGGTATGTAATAACATAAGGTCCTTAATGTATCAATGTCCTAAGAAGACGATGACATTTTAAGTTTCAATTGTTAACTGAAATTAAAAGTTGTTGGGTGCAATACTGGTTGGTTTTTTAGCAAAGTCTTAAATTAGCTTAAGCATTTTGGTTGAGTTTGAAAAAAAAAAAAATGAAAAAAGTATGGAAACTTCGGAAATTGTCTTTCTTTTCTACATAAAATATGTACTTCAACTTATATTGAATTGTGATTTCTTTTAAGTCAAACATTAAAAGTCTAACTTAACAACAACAAAAAAATCACGAACATAATAACATTTAAAGGTAAATTAATAATTATCCACATCAGGATCATCCTTGAATGTTAATCGGATGTAATCAACCAAACAATATACAAATATTAAATTGAACTGATATCAAACACCAAATTACAACAAAGGAATCAAATTAAATAATCAATTGAAGAAGACATATACGTAGAGACATTACCTAAATTTCTATGTGCGATACTATAACCTTGATAAACGCAATTCAATCAGGTAACTACTCAGGAGCAACTGAAATAAGTAAACGGGTTCCAATAAAGGTCACTTTATGCACCTCCTCATGCACCACATAATTATTAGCATCCATGTTGTTTTGGGTTCAAATTTCTTACTAGACAATCACCGAGAGAATAAAGAAGGTTATTTGATAGTAGTGACACATGTGGTACCTTGCCTCACGAATCTTGATCCGATCTTAGTTTTTGAAACCAAAGAATGGGTATCATCCCCTTGTTACTTTCCTCATAATTTCAAAATCGTTTGATCATCATTTCGACCAACTCTCTCTCTCTCTCATTAAGTTATCATCTTGATTGGGAGATGAAGATGATGATATTCAGACCTAGAATCTTACCCCTGAGAATTGAAATTCCCAGGTCTGCTACCATGGATAAATCCTAATATCTACATTGTGAAAGGATGGATTGAATTCATAAAAAGTTGAGATTATAGACACGAGTTTATATACTCACTCAATCCTCTTGTTTCTCGCAGACACACTCACGTGTGATTAGAACGTTTACATGATAGGATTCACACACTCACCTGACACGGTTACACAACATAATACCTCACACTAAGTTTCACCCATCTTATCTTTGATGCGGGTTTGATCAGGATTGTTGAATTCTAAGTTCGCAATTAACTTCTTTTCATTTTATTGTGTAATATATATATTGATCAATAAATGCTCCTAACGTGTTTGAAGGAAAAAAATATATTTATTAATATATATGTGTAACCAAGTTTTCACATATAAACATTGAAAAAAGTTTTGTTAATACATAAAAATTTGTTAAATTTTGTCAATAAAAGTTTGTTCTCGTATTGCACAATAAATAAGAAAACCCTCATCTTTAGGGTTGTTCATGGTCGGTTTTTGGTTCGGTTTCTAGCCAAACCAAAACCGAAACCAATACTATTGGTTCCTAAAAATCTAAATCAAACCAATCCATTAACCATTGGTTCGGTTTCCAAATGGTTCCAATTAGTTTCGGTTTGTCCCGGTGATTTTGGTTAACCAATAATTATGTCAAACCAAAAAAAAAAAAACACAAATTTACGAGATAAAAAATCGTAGTTGCCGATAGTATTGGTTTACACAAATTTACCGACAAAAAATAAAATAAAAAAATATCAAGAATAGTTAAAGCTTACTCTAAATCTAGAGATCAAAAGAAGATATATAATATATCTTAATTTAGTTATTGACAAATAAAAAAGAAGGAAGACCTAAGAAAAAGTCGAAAAGAAGAATTTGTAGTTGGGGGTGGAGAAGGGAGGCGAGAGAGAGAAGGAGAAAGAGAAAGAGAGAGAGAGTATCATAATGAAATATTAGATTTAGGGTTTCAATTTATCCTCTAAATTAATGGGTAGAATCTAATACTTGTAAATCAAATGTAGAAACTAAGTTTAAAGATTAATCGGTTTTTTTCAATGGTTTTTGGTTTGGTTTTAGAGGTCAAACCAAACCAAAACCAACACTATCGGTTTTCCACTTTCTACACCGTAACCAATCCATTAGTAAATGGTTAGGTTTGGTTTCTTCCTAATCGTCCTGGTTTGGTAGGTTCGGTAGAAAACCGAAACCATGTTCCACTCTACTCATCTTCTACAACTTAATATGTATTAACAACAAGGAACATAAAAATAAAAAAGAAGGTACATGATCATGAATCTCAAGTCGACAATCAATGCCAACCTTATGATTTTTTTGAAGTCAAAGTTGAAGTTGTTATTGCCTAGATATGTGTTGCTTGTAAAAAAAATAGAGAACAATGAAAGGGTAAGAAGAGTTCAAGTTTTGGAATACCAGGGAATATGTGTTGTTAAAAGGTAAACAAAAGTTCAAGTTTTGATTGTCAACAACCACAATAGCCATAATACTAGTAAGTTAAGGAAACCAAGGAAAGTCTTCTTAAGAGCGTAATGAATAAGTTAAGTCAATTGAAGATAAACTGTTGTTTATGGGTGGCGTTTCAAATAGGTTTGGTAATTTCGGGTGTGTAGGTGAGAAACGAATCTAAACCCTAAAAAATGCCTTTGCAGGGAGTACTTTGATTCGAGAGATCAATCTGTACAATCTTGGCCTAAACCAAGAAATTGTCTTTCCAGCTTGCTTAGGTCACAAATGAAGGAGAAGGGTTGGTCTTAGGGAGGAAGCGAAGAGATTGTTGAGACCGAGAATCGTTGATTCGAAGGTGTGGTTTGTATTATGACTTGTATCGGAAGTAAAACTGGTTTATGAGAATGGAAAGCTACCAGGTAATTTCTAGATACTGTATTGTTGCCGACCAAAACTTTTCGTTTGGTGAAAATAGGTGAAGCCTATTTATACAAGTCGTATTGAAACGTACCCTGGTCTCGTAGGAAGTGGAAAAGATTGAGTGGTGGAAGAATAGAGTAACGTTTAACCGTCGATGTTATGCTTCCATGATGAGGGAAGTGAATTCGTGTAACCATCAGTCATTACGCTTCCATGATGAAGGAAATGAATTGTTTACACCGTTACTTTTCACCACCACTAATTGTCCTACTTCATGACACTTTCTTGTAATGGGCGCATTGCACGCCGAACGTAAACCGCAGAGACCAATACCCCGATGAGTATCCCCAGGTTTGTGACATGTTTGATGTCTCGAGTGTTTTCGTGGAAAAACGTGTAGCGAGGTTGCTATGTGCGGCAAGTCAAAGTCAATAGACTTTTCCATAGGAAAATAACATGTCATGCTATTAGGCTTTCCTTGGTCGCCGCCTAAAACTTTCCACAAGTCCGTCGGTTTGGTGGCGAACTTGAATGGCCGAGATTACATCTCATGATGAAGGGTAGCCGTTGATTATGGCCACATCTTTGTTGTGTAACAAAGTGGCGCCATTAGCATAGTGGCGCCCTAACGTAGTCGTGGCGTAAGCCGGGTTGTCGGGACTTACGCAAGTCCGTGGGTTCGGTGGCGAACTTGGATGGGTGAGATTGCATCTCATGAGGAAGAGTGGACATTGATTATGGCCGCATCTTGTTGTATGCGAAGTGGCACCATTGGCATAGTAGAACGCTGGTGGAGCCATGGCATAGCGGCATTCTAATGGCATGACGAGTGGCGTAGCCATGGCATAACGGCATGTTAATGGCGTAACCGCGACATAGCGGCATGCTAGTATCCGCGGCATGGGGGCGAGCTAGTAAGCGTGGCATGGCGGCATGCCAGCGGCGTTGTGGCATGGCCATGCTGTGGCGTTGTAGCATGTCCAAAGCTAAGTTTTGGCTCGTGGCCAAAATTAGGGCTTAGCGGCGTGGTGAGGCTAGGATTTGGCGTCGTGGTAAGAATTAGGGCTTGGCGGCGTGGCCAAGGCTAGGATTTGCAAGTGGTAAGAATTAGGGCTTGGAGGCGTGGCCAAGGCTAGGATTTGGCGTCGTGGTAAGAATTAGGGCTTGGAGGGCGTGGCGAGGCTAGGATTTTGTATTCGTGGTAAGAATTAGGGCTGGGCGGCGTGGCCGAAGGCTAGGATTTAGGTGTCGTGGTAAGAATTAGGGAACAGATTGGCGTCGGATGGCCAAGGCTAGGATTTAGCGTTGTGGTAAGAATTATGGCTTGGCGGCGTGCCCAAGGCTAGGATTTGGTGCCGTGGTAAGAATTAGGGCTTGGCGGGGCGTGGCAAGGGGCTAGGATTTGGGCGCAAGTGGTAAGAATTAGGCGTGGCAAGGCTAGGATTTGCGGCGTGGCCAAGGCTAAAGTGGCATGCTACCGCGACAGTGTGGAATGTTGGCATCCGTCGGTATGTTGTTGTGGTAAGGCACGTCTGGCTTCCAATTAGTATGGTGGCACGACGAGCACGTTTGGCCTTTAATGTATGGTGGAAAGTTTGGAGGCGACTTGATTGGTTGAGGAAAGGGGCGGCCAAACATAAGGTGCGCTACACTTGGTGAGTGTGGCGCTTTAGAGCGACTTTGATTGGTCGATGACAAGTGGGGCGCAGCAAGTATGGGCCCAACCACAACTTATGTGCACGTGGTAATTTGAGGCGACACGATTGGTCGAGAGAAATAGGGTAGGTTATAAGAAGGGTGTAGCCAATGGCAAGTGGTGCCGATTGGCCTAAGGCATGGCCATGTCTCCTTTGCTGCTGCAGCTCCTATTTTTCGATTACGAGCAAGGTTTTGCACTCCGCTAATCCATGGCGGATTAATTACCTAGTTTGCCTAGGTTTAATTTCAACAAGCAAGGTGTCGATATACTCGAGGCGCAAACACTAACTTCTCGCAAGCTAGTCGAGTCAATTGATTGAATTCTATGTGTTGACATAGAGTTCTTTTAAGTTCATTGACGAGAGAGCAGCATGCTTTTTCTGATTGAATACCTTATGCAAAGACCTTATCCTTGATACTTGGACATTCGTGCTACTCTACTGCGAGTGAACACAAATCGTCAGTCCATATCAACATTAAGGGTTCAGCCGGAGAACATAGCATATAAGGCATTCAAAGGAACTTATATTAAGTGAATATATGCGAGGCGCCAAAATTCTGAACATCCAGGATGGTTGCTACATTTCGCGATCTGGATAAATTTCATGTAAGTATATTGATCGGCTCAATAAATATGCCGATGGAGAGATTAGAACTCACGGCACCGTTTCCTTACAGAGTGACGTCATATCAGATGTAAGGTTTTACGATTTCAACCCTAAGCTAAAAACCACCATCAACATTAAGTCCACTGATTAGCAGGTAACAGCGGCGTTGTTGGGGGGTAAGCATGAGATGGTGATAGAAAAGAGTAAAATCGAAAGGACGAGACGTGAAGAGATTGCCAAGGAAATTCAACATATTTTTAACGGAAGGCATGAGGAATTCGTGATCCCTGTATTGGCGACTTTGCGTAACTCCGGCTTGGCCATAGGGTGTTGGGCGAGATGGCGCTAGGTGGCTAGGTCACGGAACGTATATGGAGATGGCACTTGAATGGTGAACCGGTTCATGGAATGGTGGAAACAGCTTCGATCAGTGGAATGGTGGGGCGCTTCGATCCGCGAGATGGTGGAACCGGCTTCGATCCATGGGATGGTGAAAATATGAAGCCTGGAACCGGACACCAAATGGTGATGGTGGGCCCGGAACTTTGGCTACCAAATGGTGATGGTCGAATGCTACCAAATGGTGATGGTGATTTGGAACTTTGGCTACCAAATGGTGATGGTGGTTTGATGGCTTGATTCGTGGAGGCAGTGGAAATGGCACTTGGAAGGCTTGCTGGTTGGATAACAGGAATCTTTGGAGCATTCGCGCTAACTTAACCATGAGTCACCGGAGCCATGGAGGGTTGGCTTGACCACGGCAGTGGTCAAGTCATGGAAAGTTGGATTGACCACGGAGTCTTTGGAGCCATGGAGAGTTGTCTTGACCACGGAGTGTTGGAGCCATGGAGAGTTGGGTTGACCACACAATGTTGGATCCATGAAGAGTTGGCTTGACCACGGAGTCCGGAGCCATGGAGCGTTGTAGGTTGAGCGGCCGGTGTTCCTCGTCTTTGGCGCGTTGTTGGTTGGATCATGGAGCGAGAGATATTGGCACACTACTTGTTAGGCTATGGAGCATGAGTGTGGTGCGCCTAGTCATCTATTCCGTTCATGAAGCAATAAGGAATCCTTATTATGTTCAAACTCTAGAAGCTGCGTTCGTATGAAAAGGGGGTATCAACCCTCTTCGTTTTTGTTGTTCAAATAGGCTCCATGCTTTCATATGCAGATCTGTCTCCTCATCATTCGTTAGCGGTGGTAGAGTGAACATTAATGGCAATCAAAGCAATCTCCAATAGTTATAATCAACTTGACAAGGCAAGCCGGGAGAACTCAAGGTAGGTTCTCTCGCATGTATCCACCAACAATGCCATCCATCTTCTCCAGAATGTGTAATAAGGTTCGACTCCGGGAAGAATGAGTATCGACCTCTTTAGTAGATTTCAAAAATTTACCAAACTCCATTGCACTCTTGGGATAGATGGATGAAATATATGCTTTCGTGCAATGATCATGTCGGGCTAATCTTGGAGATTATGGTTGCGTTGTTGGTCCATCCTTGTCTTTAGGTTATCTAGTGTAAATCAACTTTTTCATTCGTGAACCTATATGGACAATCCTTGTATAACCTATACGTTAGGTTATCACGCAAATATACACAAGATTGTTTTTGTAAAAGAATGGTACTAGAACCCGATTCTAAATTTAAAGAACAAGTCTTGTAGGTTCCTTAAATTTTAGCTAAAACTATATAGGTTTAGTAATGTACAACTGTGATATTTCATTATAAAGGTAAAACAATATAATGCGGAAAGAAATATTATAGCCATCCAAGATTTTTTTAATGACAAAACTATAATCTTGTATAAAAACCCTGGATTCTAATCCATATTGAACATATACTAATTTAAGTTATTCCACCAATTACCTACTACTGCATTTCGGACTAGTTATGATAGTCTTGTTTTGATTGTATTCATGTACCTATAAAAACCCTAACAGAACACCGATTCTTTTTATGAGTTTCTTTTGTAAATCTTCCGGAAGATCGCTAATTCTCTTGAGAAGATACTCGTCTAAATCTTCTAGAAGAACGTTAATTTTTCTTTTAGAAGATGCACCACAACAATTAGGGTTTACACGTTCGTAACCTAATTGATTTTTCCTCACGAGATCACCTAGAAATAATCTAGAGTTATCTTGATATGTCAAATCTAGGGTTTATGATAAATAATCCTTTGAATGGCCTTATAAATGTAAGACAAGGACCAGAATAGGGAAAGGATTCCGTAGCACCTCGGATACAAGTTATATAACTATCAAAGAAAAATATAACTTACATGTGAATTACGATCTCCAAGTAAATTAAGTCTTCAAACTCTCGCCCATGTTCATAAAGAAAAAATTTATAAGACATGAGACAATTTTCGTAGGGATGACTTGTGTAGCTACATCAAATTAATTTTTATAATGAATGACCAAGGCTAGGTTGATAAAACTCAAGACATCTTGTCTAGGAAAGGAAACATCGAAAACTTGACCAAAATAGACACGAAATAATATTTCCGAGGTTTTAGTTTGCACAACACGCCGAGAGTGTGTGTGTTATTTCATATTCACGAGCTCAACCTTTTTCTATATTTTTTTCCGGCTTTAGCGTTTCACTCATAACTACTTCGATATATATCGAAATTGAGTGATTCTTGGCTTGTTGGTTTCGTCTACTCGACCACATTATATTGAGAATTTTCGAAGGCCAATATATGTATTCAATAAAATATATATGCATATGCATATATATGTATGTATTCAATTACTACACTTTGAAATCCGTTAAAAAATCCACTCCAATCCATTTGCCTGCCCACTTGCGGATGTTTTCAAATTCGTAGAAAAATAGACTAGACATGGGTGCATTCCCAAATCCGTCATTTGATGGACTTGGGAAGGAGATCCCAAATCCGTAATTTGTCCATCCGTCGGTCAACCCTACCCGAGAATAATATAAAAAAAAAGTGGCAAGCTAGGCCCCAAGCATAATGAAGCCCAATATCAAACATATGGAAACGTTGAGCCATGCATGGCTTGCCGATACGTATTGTATCCCCATCTTTAAGTACCAACACAACATCCTTAATATAGGAATATACATAATAATAGTTTTGCATCGATCTACATCGGGAAAAAAACGGTTTAGTCCAAAACCTGCTCAAATAATACGCAATAGTCCAGACCTAGTTGACTAGGTATAGTTTAATCCAAGAGTTGTGTAATGACGCTGCTATCCTTCCCACACTTTTAATAAAGCACACGTGCAGCAAATTGAATCAGTTTTGTAACTGACACAATGAACGTGGTTGCGACACGTTTGATTCAAAAGCGATTAAAAGCTGCTATGTAACGGACAAAACATTAAATTCCACATTTTGCTTTTGCAGACTAAAACCAGAAGAAAAACTTCAGAAGAAATTTTGCAGACAAACCCTAGAAAAAAATTTCAAATCATTGGAAACGTTTAATCAAAACCCTAATCAAAACACCTAGATAAGTTCAGTATCAGTAACATCATGTTGAAAGGAAAAAAAATAGTTTTAAAGACAAAAAAAACACCAACAGTGGAAGATTCAACATCAACTGCAAAAGAAAATCCATCAGTTGCGGTAGAAGAAATTCAAAAATCAACATCAACAAGAACGTGATCAAAGTCAGCATTAAAAGATTCAACATCAATTTCATCCCCAACTCCGTCAGTTGTAGTACCAAAGACGAGATCGAAGAGAGCGTTACAAGATTCAACATCAATTTCAGTACCAGAAACTTCAAAAACATCACCACCTAAGAAGAAATCAAAGACTTCAAATCCTTCAAAGACTTCAAAGCCTTAAACATCTGTTAAAAAAAAAGTAACAATTCAAGTCTAGTTCTGTCTGTTTTTGAGCAATTTTTATGAGATTTCCTGTATATGTGTACAAATCTGTACACCACTATGCTTTTGCAGTGATTCATGTCCAGTTATGTCTATTTTTGAGCAATTTTCTTGAGTTTTGTGGCTGGTGTGTATATACTAGTACACCACTATCTTGTTGCAATGATTCATGTCCGATTATGTCTCTGCTTTTTGAGAAATTTTCATGGGAATTGTTGCTGGTGTGTAAATACTAGTACACCAACATGTTGTTGCGGTGATTCATGTCCAGTTATGTCTAATTTTGAGCAATTTTTATGGAAATTGTTGCTTTGTGTACTTGATTGTAAACCAATATGTCATGTTATGTGAGTTTCTAAGTGGTTTAATGGTTAATGTCATGTTATATGTGATTTATAGCATGTTATATGTGTTATGGAGTTGTTTCATTTCAGTTGTGTGTACAAATTTGTACACAAGCATTCTATTGCAGTGATTCATGGCATGTTGTGTGTGTTTTAAAGATGTTTCTGTAGGAGTATACATGTTTTTACACCATCATGGTGTTATAGTGATATATGGCCTGTTGTATGGGAATTATTGTTGCTCTTGTTACATTTTTGCTTATAGTGATATATCATGTCTTGGTTTGTACACCAGCATTTTTGTATGCGTATTATGTGTTATGCTTCTCTTTTCTTATTCCCATTTGTCTATTTTTGTACTTGAGATGTGAAATTATGAGTGCTACTTCATGTGTAAGTTTCTCAAAACAATTTGTCATATATATATATATAGCTACTTTAATATTGTGTACATATTTGTACACCTAATTATATGGCGTGTTATGTGTTTTTAGATTTATTTAGCTATGTAATAGATGTACACCAATAATTGACATTGACACATGGTGTTATGTTGATTTTAGATTTATTTAGCTATGTACATAGATGTACACCAATATGCATCTATGATTGACACATGGTTTGTTAAGTGTTGATTGTTAGATTTATTTAGGTGTGTACATAGATGTACACCTACATCATACATGGATATACGATATGTTTTCAGGCCTACAATGTTTGATTTGTTAGGTTTTTGTAGTAGTATACATGCTTGTTAGTTGTCCGATTAAGGTGAACCTAATTCATTTTGTTTTCCAACGTAATTGCAAGTACTATGTCAAGTATAACATGCCATGCCCTTCACAAGGAATCAACCTGAGACTTCCTAATATACACTTGTTACTTTATGAAACGAAGTATGAAGATAACTAAACGGATGGAAAGAGATCAGCGAGAGGGCCAAAGACATTTGTCAACAAATGAGATTAAAATTGGTGGCCAAGATCCGAAAAAGTTGGAAATTATGAAAAGGTGTGGGATATAGCAAAGGATGAGGAGCATAAGGAGTGGCGCAAGAATATATGAAAACAACCATTGAAGAGGAAGAAGAGTTTTTAATCTTCACAAGATCACTTTATGAATTTCTTCTATACATTTTTAATCTTCAGACAACATTTTAAATTTCGATTTTCAACTTTGATTTAAGACTTATCAATATTTCACTATTATAAAAGACCTTGAATTAATCTTTTTATTGGTTTCAATATTGATGTTTTGAAAATAGACTTGTGTCGCACTAAGGTGTGTATTACGGGTTAGGAAATATTAAGGTGTACATGATTGTGCATAGTTTTAACGTAGTAGAAAATCGACAGGAAATGGTACAGGAAGGTGTACACAATGGTACACATGAACTAACGGAAACATAGAATAGAAAAAGTAATAACCTAGTATCAATCATTGAACAACAAAAATAAAACCTGATCAATAGCATTAGAACTGAAAAGATAGAATATTACTAAACAAAATAAACTAGTAGCATCCATTGTACAACAAGGTGTACATAATGGTACACGTGTAAAAAGACAGGTAAGAAAAGTGCACAGGAAGGTGTACATATTGGTACACATCTCCTGAAACTAATTATCCACGCCTAGAAAAATGAAAAGACATTACCAAAAATAAAAATCAAAAACATAGAATCTTTTGAACAAATCAAACATAGTAAAAAGCATCAAAGCATGAAGCGTGTAGCTCTGTTGTGGTGATTAAGGGTGAAGCACTTTGTGCACATCGTAGGCCTTCTTTTCTTCTCCCAAGCATTCTTGAAACGATGTGCTTTTCGTCTACCAGGTGGAGGAACATGAATAGGAGAAATAATCCTATCACTAGGATCATAAGACTGCGCCTTGTCATAATTGGGGATTGACAAGATGACCTCCTAGTATGTCCCGTTGTACCATTCAGTGATGAAGTATGGATCAACAAATGAATAGATGTCCTCCCTCGTAGCTTGAATGGCAGCACAAGCATGTGCACAAGGAAAACCATTTACTCGCCACCTGTGACACGTACAAGTTCTCTACAATAGATCTGAGAATGAGACAAGGGGAGACTTGACTTCATACAATATTTCAATGGACTCAACAACGGTCCAAGTACGACCAATGTCTATGTTCTCCTTTAGTATATCCTCGTATACGGGAGTGAGCCTAGTGTTGAAATTCTCAAGAACTTCTACCCTTCTCTCATAATTCTTCTTCATAACCTTCAAAAGATAATAAAAACACATAACATAAAATCAAAACATGATATAGAAGAAATACAAATAAAACATGTGTACAACAATGTACACATTAAGGAAATCCATGTGTACAACAATGTACACACAGTTGCAGAATCACGGATAAAACATGTGTACAAGTATGTACACATCAAGCAAACCGGAATCAAACCTACTTTTTAATCGAATAAAAGCGATTAAAAACTCTCGTATACATATTTGACACCCCTACATATAACAAAAGAAATAATAATAGTTTAAGATTTGCACAACCTAAAACTTGAGCGATTATGCGTGAAAGTACACATTTAATTGAAGCCAAAAATCAAATTTTAGTAAACCTAAAATCAAAGATACTCCATCGATTAATCAAAGATATAAGCTTCAGAATATTACTAGAACACATAATTGAATAAACCAGAAGCCTACGATCTAATATCAGTTCGATTTCATATCATGCAACATAACACCAAAATCAAAAGTAATCAAAATCATTCAACGAAAATCAAAAGCTAAAATATAACAAAAATCAAACCAAGAACATACAAATAATAAGATGAAACAGATCGATTCATATCATCAACTGATAAAATCAAAAAAACTAAATATTAGAAACGAAATTCAACGATGAAGCAAAAAGAGAACTAACCCGAGGTTGAATTTTGTTAAATATCAGAAACGATCAAATCCAACCTAACCTCTATAAATCTGTTAAATCACCTCTCTGAAATCTATATGTGGATCGATCTATCTCCGAACACGTGAATTCAAATCGAGATCAAAATTAATCAATTTCAAAACACTTCATCGGTAACCTGAAGTTGAATTATGTTGAAGAAACGATGAATTACAACAAATTCTCTCTGAAACTGTTAAATCGCCTCCTCAATACTTCTCTCACCGGCTCCTGTCTTGAGTTCATGTTTGAGATCTGAAATTTTCGATTTCAAATCCCGATTATATATCCTGGAATCGGTTCAAGGGTAGTTACGGGATATGGCAAGACAGAAAATCGGGATCGTTAACCACTTTTGGACTAACTCGTCCATATTTGGACTAAACTGATGGAGGCGGGGCTTTTTTGGACTAGAGAGTACTAGGCCTGAGATGAGTGGACTAAAGCGTCCCAAGCCCAGTAACTTTGGGACTAAACGTCAATTTCTACATCTATATCAGGTTGATACGTACCCGTGTAAGGATACAACACTCTAGTTCAGACTGATAAGCATTTTTAGTTATTCATTTTCCATATCATAATTCCAATAAAAAAAAAATCGTTGTTGAATTGAAGGTTACATAGATGTTAAGTACATCAAGAAATAAACAATATCAAGAACAACATACTTTAAGTAGTACATATCCGAACAATCCAACAAGGAAAAGAGAAGGAAAATCAAAAGAACTACCAGGAAATAAACATGATAGAGCCGATTAAACGGAGAAAGAACGGTCATCAAGGAATAACCCAACCAGTTGATAGAGATGATTCGAATATTTTGGTGTAACTTAACCACCAAAACAGCTAACAACATCCACTAAAATCATTGATTCGAGATCACTAAAATCACTACACCATTAACCGATACCGCGAACCATTTGTAGGACCAATACAGTTGATTCCAGATTTCGGCTCGTTGGAACAACTTTATCTCAAGGAGATTCTCGGAATAACTCTTGAAATTTAATTTTCGAATGTTAGTATATCCAACATTTTTCGCACATTGACAGAGATTTTTGAAATTTAATACCACACAAATTTTAAAAACTTCAACAGAGATTTCCGACCGATTCCAAGTGAGTCAACGGAAACTCAACCAAAAATTCCGGCCAAATTCCGTCTCCGTGAAATCAAACATTTCACAATTATAATTGCAACTGGTTGGGTCCATCTCGGCCGAGATCGACTACATTGTGTGTGACCAACCGTTCAAATATCCAACGAAGACAATCCGCTTGATTCCACAAGAACCACATTAGCTTCCATAGTCGTAGCAAACACCGAATAAAAACAAAGACGGAGATTTTTAAGGTTTTTTTTTCATTTTTATTGTTGTAATAAAATAAAATTAAACCCATAAAATAATCTGATTTTTGTTCTTTTGTTGTTCCCCATTAAAAAAAATACAGAAAATTTCATTCTATAGAGAGAAATGAATAATCCAAAGGAATCAAATGGCAAAGAAGAAGAAGAAGAAGAAGCGTTAGGATCAAGCTTAACAATGGAAAGGGTAGCTGCAGCTAAACAGTTTATTGAGAATCACTATAAAGCTCAGATGAAGAACATTCAAGAACGCAAAGCTAGGTAAGAAGAACCACACCCATAATTTCTTCAATTTATTCTGAATTTTTGTGTTAAATCTGGTTTGATTTGGTGATTTGGTGAAATTATTTGAGTTTTCTTAATTTTTGATCTGAATTTTGTTGTTGGGGCTGAATTTGATTGAAATTGTGGGTTAATTTTGAGGTTAAATTAGGGTTGAGTTAGTAATGGGGAAGATGAAGGATTCATGATTATAATGTTAGGTTATGGGAGATGGGAAAGTGATAGGAGGATACGAGGCACGCCACTTGCTGGCTAGTGTCATGGTTGGATAATAAGCCTTATAGATCTTGACATTCACCATAAATGGTGCACCATGCCGATGATTGAAATTATGGTACCATCTACATTAGACTATGAGCAAGTGATGCGCAGCCTAGCTAGGTTTGTAGAAATGGAGAAACAAAATTTCTTACAATGTTACAGTTTGTTTGAAATGATTCATTAAATGTGTGTGTTTAATGTGCATTTTTGAAGTTCTGTGTTCTAGCTGAGCAGAAATGTGACCATATTATGAATTATTCTAGACCATGTGTGTTTCTCATGCTCTACGCCAACTATGCTAGGCTGCAACCACATGCTGGCTATTTACTGGTGGCTGGTAATGTGGCTCCATATTTACCCTAAGATCATTGCATAGCCCTGCAGGGTGTACCATCACGAGAATTAGGACTCATGGATGGGTGCCGTGCCACCCTCTGAGCAAGTGGTGTGCAGTTCAGCAGAGCATGGTTGGTGGATATGAAAAACCAAATTTCCTTGAAGTCTTAGAATATGTTGAAACACTTCATAAAATGTGTTCGTTTAATGTGTCTTTTGAGGTTCTGTTTTCTAGCGACTTAGTTTGCTAATTATTGAGGCTGTTTGTGTGTACTATCTGTAAAGCAGAACTAGAGTTCTGATTCTTAAAAAATGAGCATGATAACCCTGAATTTGTGTTGCAGTGAATACTTTAGAGTTAATGACGTAATTCATTAAGTGCATGATATCCCCGATTCTCAGAAAAATGGAAGGCATAAAGCCTTGATCAAGTTTTGAACTAGAATTCCAGTCCATTAATATACACACATACCACAGCTGTCTTATTACCCTATATGTACCCAATGAACCTACCTTATTACCGTATGGTATATATAGCGTACTAAGTCCGATGGTACATATGTCAAGGGACCGGAATACCATAATGAGTTACAACGATACGCCTAAAAAAAATATTCAGCCGTATCGATACGTATTTACACGGATACGCGTACTAATACTCCCGATACTTCAAGATACAACTCAGTTAGAAAACTTTGACTAAATATTAGATCTCAATACCTTAATATTAGAAAATTCAGATATTTTACTAGATTTTATGAGAAGTTTTAACTATAGTCACAAAATATCAGTCCCAAATCTGTCCACTGATCTTGCTCTAGACTTTCTTCCTTGTTATCTAGACTTTTTCTCTCCAGTGAGGTTAATCATACATGTATGTGTTTGTTAAGTTTCTATCTTATATATAATATATTTATGTTAAACTATGATAGGCGTATTTTAGTTTTTAAGTTGGTGCCATCTAGTTTCTTGTATGATATCCGTATTGTTTGCAACACAGTTCATAAGTAGTTATAAGGCTTTAAGCCAAGTTTCTGTTGAACATTTCGAAGAACTTAGGGTAATATGAGACCGCACTTAATTCTAATTTGAACTAGTTGTTTGTGGCTGGTGACATGGTGCCATAATTACCCTTGGATCATGGCATTCACCACGAATGGTGCACCATGCCTATGTTTAGGGTGTTTGGATGGGTGTCATGCCACCATTTCAATGCAAGTGGTGTGCAGCTTATCATGGTTGGTAGAAACGAGAAACAAAATATTCTAGAATGTTACAGTTTGCTTGAAATGTTTCGTCAAGTTGTATGTTTGAAGCGTGTTAGGATGTAAAAATGTAAACAAAATGCATAACTGATAGGACACGCTTGCTCTACACCAACCATGCTAGGCTGCACGCCACTTGCTCACGGCTGGTGACATGGTGCCAAAATAACCCTTGGACAGCATTCACACTCAATGGTGCGTCATCCCGGCTCATGGATTGGAGCGAACTCACCATTACGGGCAAGTGGCGTGCAAGTGGTGTGCAGCCTAGCATGATTGGTGGAAATGAGATCAAATGTGTATGTTTAATGCGCATTCTGAAGTTGTGTTTTCTACCTGAGGATAAATGCGACATAATTTACTATCTAATGAGGCCATTTTTGTGTATTTTTCTGAAGCTGAACTAGAGTTTTGATTCTTAAATTAAATGAAAAAGATACCTACAATTTTTTTTTTTACATTGTGTACTTTTTAGTTATTACCGTAATTTCGCAAGTGCTTCAGTGATTGTTGTTTTTCATATAGCTCTGGTTTTTCTGCTGGAACAAGCTGGCCTCGCTGTTGATATGAGTTCTTTGTTTGTCTTTTGTTCAGACGTCATGTGTTGGAAAAGAAATTAGCGTCCTCGGATGTACCTGAGGAGGAGCAAGTGAATCTGTTAAAGGATTTGGAAAGGAAAGAGACAGAGTTTATGAGACTTAAGAGGAACAAGATTTGTGTTGATGATTTTGAGCTGTTAACCATCATTGGGCGTGGAGCATTTGGAGAGGTACGAGCTGTTAACACTCACCATTCATGTTTCTTAGTATATATATATATATATATAAGAAAGAATAGGTTGATTATTTGAAAGAAATTAGAGTTGGGTGCAAAAATCGATAATTTACCATATACATCATGCCACTATGAAGCACAGAATAAATTCTTGCTAGAATTCCTTGACTGTTGGTGATATGTTATTTATTGTTCTCTTATTTTCTCCATACTTGGCAATTTACGTCCCAGAACCTTCTATGACAATGCAATGTAGTGTTGATTCTCGTGTTTAGTCTTTTTGCATCACCTTGGAACTCTGGACTTTAAGTCTTTGAAAACCCACTTGTTGTACACAGGTTTTCAAGGAGAGTTAGATCCAATTAGTTTTAACATTCTTTTGTTTCTTGGTTCATATGCTTTGTATTGACACAGGTAAGGCTATGCCGAGAGAAGTAAATCAGGCAATATATATGCCATGAAGAAGTTGAAGAAATCAGATATGCTTAGCAGGGGCCAGGTGAGGTCAAGCATCATTCCCATCCTTTGTTATTAAGCTTGTGGAAGGTGTCATTTTGTTATGCGTAGATTGCATTTGCTCCATGGTTCACTATGTGTTCTGCTATATTATGAAAGTTGTAGCCGTGTGATAAAAAAGTTGTGGGTATTCGCTAATTTGTTGTTTCTTTTCCTTTATTATAACTAATTTTGACTCATAATTACTTTCGAAGCTCATCTGTTGACTATTAGGATCATAAATGAACAATGTGAAACTGTTTTCTTCTTAATGCAATGTGTCAGAATGTATGTATGTGTTTGTTTGAAAGATGTTGATTGTCGGGTGATGACATCCACCGTAGGCTTGCCATTTTGGTACATGATTATCCTTGGCCTCGACTTGCTTATTGTTGTCTGTGCTTTGGATTCAACATTTTATGTTCAGTTTGAAATCCTTTAGCATCGATTTCCTTTTCATTGTTAGTATAGCGTCTATTTCGGTTGATGGAAAGAACAGTCACAGATATCATGTATTTCCTTGCTTCGTTTGTGAAATGTTTTGATAGTTCCACTTCTTTTCCATCCGTACCATATTTGCTTCTGTAGTCTGCTTTTTTGATCATATGCCAGCGTTTCACTGAATTTGGTTTCTGTACTTAGAGATTTTATTTTTCACCCATAGGTTGAACATGTTCGAGCTGAAAGGGATTTGCTTGCGGAAGTTGGCAGTCACTGCATAGTGAAGTTATACTACTCATTCCAAGATGATGAATACTTGTACCTAATAATGGAATATCTTCCTGGTGGAGACATGATGACTCTCTTAATAAGAGAAGACACCTTAACTGAAACTGTGGCTAGATTTTATATTGCTCAGACCGTCCTGGCCATAGAGTCCATTCATAAGCATAACTACATTCACAGGTTAGTAATTACTTACAAGTTACAAGTGAATTAGATTTAGGCACCAGCTGCATGATTTTCTTTTGAAACAGGTTAAATATCTTTTTTAGGATTAACTATTTCCTTTTATTTTAAACTTTCCATAAAATTCCAATCTTGCATTTTCAGAGATATCAAACCTGACAATCTTCTGTTAGACAAAAATGGTCACATGAAGCTGTCTGATTTTGGTCTTTGCAAGCCACTGGACAGTGCAACTTTGTCTACTTTACATGAAAATGAAGCCATGTCCGATGAGAACTTGCGAGAAACAGTGGATGTTGACAACAGCCTCCAGAAGGCAGAGGCGGGTCGTAGGTGGAAAAGCCCAAGTGAACAACTTCAGCATTGGCAGATAAATAGGAGGAAGCTGGTAGGCGTTGAAATTTTACATCATAATGATCTGTTTGTTATTTTGAGGCATTTGTTTTAGGTCACACTAATATGCTATTGTTTTTTATCTTCAAGGCATTTTCAACTGTGGGTACACCAGATTATATTGCTCCAGAAGTATTGCTGAAGAAAGGCTATGGCATGGAGTGTGACTGGTTCGTATATCAATCCTTTTAACTCAGTGGTAGAACTTGTTACATGTAGGTTCGCCATTATGAATGGTCATTTATCGTTTTTGTGGTTTACTTCGGTTTCAGTCATTTGGTTCCACTTCCTTGTGACTTCTGACTGTCGCCCATCAATTGATTGCATTTATATAGTATTTCTTATCAATAGTGGAATGTTGATGACCTTTCCTATGAAATCCAACCTAGTACACATTTACGTTGATCTGTTTCGCTTTTCGTCATTTTGTCTTTATGAAGAAGTACCTAGTTTCGTCTTAAATTTTTTACTACTTCACTATGGCACCAATTCGTTATAAGATCTGCAGCACCAGGTTTAAGTCTATATAAACCACCTGTACAGAGCAGTACCTTGAATAGCTGTCTGTGAAACTTGATACTCCTGTACATCATCTTCGGATCTAGATGCGTCCTTTGAACTCATTACCAAAAATGTCATCTACTCGGATAGTGATGCCCTGTTCCCCTTTCTGTATCCGCGGGATGAGGTATCTAAGAGCATCCACAGTGGGAGACCAAAACTAAAATTTTGGTCCAAAAACCAGACGCAGTGGAGAAGGAGTAAAGATCAAAGACCAGAGTAAAACCAAAAACCAAACCAAATTTGGTCTTTAGTTTGGTTTTAGTCGGGCGTAATTTAAAGTTACGCCTGATGGAGCGGGGTGTTGGGATTGCGCCTGATGATGAGGCGTAACTCAAAGTTACGCCCCATAACAAAAAAAAAAAAAAAAAAAAAAATTTGGGCGTAGTTTGAAACTACGCTTGATGGAGCGGGACGAGTTGATTGCGCCTGATGATGATGGGCGTAACTTTGAGTTACGCCAAAACAAAAAAAAAAAAAAAAAAAAAAATGGGGCGTAGTTTCTGATGGATTTTAGTCTGCACCGTAGTGTCACAGGACGGAGTAAACCAAATTTTTTGATTTTTTTTTGCTCTTTGCTCTTTGGTTATGGTCGCACCACTGCAGTTGCTCTAAGAGCCTATAACCCAAACTGCCTGGAAGTGCGTGCTATATTAAGCAAGTCAATGTTTCTTGTAGCATAATGGTTTGTACTTGGACATTGTAGTTAGTAGTTACCACATCATAGTATACTCTATGTGACTGCTTTTTTCCTCCATCACTGCCCAAACTTTCTTTTCATGATTTTAACTAACATGAGCCATATTTCTCTCGGAGTTGTATTTGATTTGATGTATTCTGATTGAGTGGACCACTTGCAGGTGGTCACTAGGCGCAATTATGTATGAGATGCTTGTTGGTTATCCCCCTTTTTACTCGGATGACCCCATAACCACATGCAGAAAGGTGAATCCTCTTCTTATTATAATTTGGAGCATCCTTGTGAGCCTAATCATCTGCGGATATTGATAACTTTAATAGATTAGTCAGTAGCTAAAAGATCGTTTTGATTTACTTGCTCATTTTGCTTTGCCAATCTTAAAATAATTCTGACCTTACTTGTATCCTTACAGATATTTTAACTACTGATCTAGTGATCTTAGACAATTTTCATAGGACATGATCACCTTATAAAGCTCGATCGGAGGTGTCTTGTTTGTTTACTCTGTTCAATAAATGATTTCAGATTGTTCACTGGAAAAATCACTTAAAGTTCCCTGAAGAGGCAAGGTTGACACCTGAAGCAAGGAATCTTATCTGTAGATTGTTATGCGATGTTGACCAGAGACTAGGTATTGGAGGGGCAGATCAAATAAAAGTAAGACCTTAAATCCTATTTGTAATTCTTATCATATAGATTTGTTCTTTGCATTCATTGTAATGGAAATGCCACAGGCTCATCCTTGGTTCAAAGATATTGTTTGGGACAAACTTTACGAAATGGAAGCAGCTTTCAAACCAGAGATCAACGGGGAGCTTGATACTCAAAACTTTTTGAAGTTTGATGAGGTTAGGTGCTAAATCCTCCTTACCAGACATGTTTGTTTATCTCGTGGGCTCATGGAATAACTTATTCTATTTGTCACCTCCTAGGCGGAAACTCCCCCAGCAAGAACTGGCTCTGGGCACTCAAGGAAGGTACATTACCTGTTAACTTAAATGATTAGATATTGTTCTCGAATAGACACTAGCAATTCTGACTTTGAGCAGGCGCCTCTCCAGTAGTAGCTTCTGGGAGTTGGCTAAACTTTAACTTCTGACATTTAAACTCTACTCTATTACCGTAAAAATTAGGATCTTGAATTGTTTTTCAAATCTATTACCATTAGATGTCTCAGACTTTCAGGTATAAAAACTAATGCTGTTGTAAATTGGTAAACTCTCTTGAGTTATCTTCATCTGATTCTCTAAAGTAGATTTGTGTCCTTCTTGTTAGGGAGTGAATTCTTGTTAAATCTGTTTTATCTTTATTCTAAATGCATCACCCTCATGTTTCTTACATTGACAGATGCTATTAACACCCAAAGATTTAAGCTTCGTTGGTTATACATACAAGAACTTTGACGCTGTGAAAGCGAAACATCAATCTTTGGGTATATAGTTATTGCTTTATAATTTAGAAACTGGATATCTCTTAAAGTTCTCCGGTTCTGTATTCTTCTCTTCGTGGTTGTTAGTTGAAAGGGAAACAATCATGTAAATGGAACCTTATGTTGAGTTATTTCATTGATTGCAGATCGAAAGAAGAGTACATCACCAACACGACAATCACTGGATTCTGTAAACAGTAATAAACTATAAAACTAACCACTGTTTGTTAACCTCAACGTATCTGCTTTTGAGGATTTATATTTTTGACAAGTCTAATTAATAGTAGCTTCTTTCCTTTTGGCCCTGATCATGTCAGATAAAATTTTTTTGCAGGTGATTCTGCTGTGGATTATTCTGCCAGGCCAACAATGTTGGAAATACAAACAGATAAGCTAACAATTGACGATTCCATGTTGCCATAGAAAGAGATGCAGTTAAGTCAATTCGCCCATGTGATGCATTCCGTTGTTAAAACTCGAAAGTCCTCCTATGATGATGTTGGTAAAGAGTGTAGCACTGCCTGCTTAGTTTTCCGTCAGTCAGGTTATTGTTACCGTAATTTGTGTTCTGTTGGATGAACCACCCACCGTCTAGATGTACAGTAGTATGTATTTTGAGGAACTCTCACTGGCGAAATGCATTATTAGTTAGTAGTAGTGAAATGTTTAAATGAGACCGGATGATGATATATTATGCTCGATGTCCGGGCAGCCCAAGTCGGCACACCCTCATCATGCCTTGTCTGGTTTTTGCATCTTTAAAATTCAGGAAAATGAAGCAAAGAAGAAACTTATGCATGTATGAGATTTTCTGACACATCGCTAACCTGCCTATATGTATTATTTGGAAAATCTCTTTAACAAACTGATCTTCGGTATAACATTTTCACTGTGGGTTAAGTTCTTCTTTCACAGTTTTACCTTCAAATTCATTCAAAATCATTACATTTGACACAACTTCTGTGTTATGAAGTGAGTTATGGAGTGAGGTTAGAAAAGTTCTCTGAAATTTCCAATTTGTTGATTTCTCCGAAACCGCTTTAATTTTCTTCGTCAACAATCAATTTTTTTTTTCCTTTTTCTTTATTTTTGTGGTTGTAAATTTAACCATAATTTCAATGTCAACGATTTCAATTAAATAAAATCAACTTTTTTAAAAAAATATCTACTTTATTTCTAATTTCCCGGTAGACCATGCATGTTGCTTCCAATGTCTAAAAGGATATACCTTTCCAATTAACTCCTCTTTTAAGTCGTTTCCTTTTTGCTTTTCTCTATCGAAATCAATGAAAACGTATACTGAAAACATAGTTTGTATTACTTTTCTTGGTATAGGAGCAAGAGCAACACATGTCCTGTCCTGTACCCTAACTACTACTATATCATATAATTTCATTTCCCACACATATATGTAGATATATATATATAGACACCGACTCATCCTTCATTTGTACTTCTTGGGTCTCTCTCAGTTCTTTTCTCCTCCATCCCCCTCTTCTTCTTCCATCAAAGAACTTCAAGCTTCTAACAAAAACATGTCTGCAACTAATAACGTTTGTTGCTTGTGTGGTGATATCGGTTTCCCTGATAAACTCTTCCGCTGCAACAAATGCTGTAACCGCCTTCAACATTCGTAAGTACTATTATACAATTGTTTTCATTACTATTTTTACTAATTGTGATCATGAAATTACATTGTTTTTAACAGATATTGTAGTAACTACTATGATGATTCGGCATCGGTAGCGAATGTATCCTGCGATTGGTGTTTACACGAAGAGAGAGGCAGTATGACTACAACCACTGCTGCTGCAACTTCTGGCAAGAAACAAATCTCTTCTTCTGGCAGAAGATCTTCATCGTCTAGCAGTGGTAAAGATCATGAGTATAACTCATCAGGTGAGAAGATTAAGAAAAACGATAAAGAATCAACTACTAGTACTGATCAAAAGGGAAAGAACAGTGGTTCTCCTTCACCAAGAACTGCTGGCCGGAGATATAAATTTCTTAAGGATGTATTATGTTGATCAAGAAAGGATTAATCATCAGTATGTTAACGTCAATATCATCATGATCGTATCATCAAGAGTTATATATTATTATCCATCTATATATATATATATGTAGTTTTTTTGTTTAAATGGATGTGTAATAGACTTTATAATTAATTAGAAACATGTATCAGGTTTTATTTATTGTAATAACAATCTTCTTAATTAATTAATGGTGATTTAGATCGATCCTTTTAATTAACTTTATTTTTTGCTTTTATTGTTTAGCACTGTACTTTGTTAGGTGTAAGATCACATGAAAAGATTTGATCACTGGTTGATTGTGATTTAGTACCTGAAAGAGATTTGTGATTTGAAACATAAAATCATAACAATTCTCTAATTACTGTACCTTATAATTATGATTATGTTAATTATGCTACATATAAGTGTGAAAGGTCAAGAAATATGTCTCTGTCTGTCACATTGAGGTGTTGCGCGTTTGCCTTTAATATGTACTCACAATATAGTCTGAGCTGAGAGTAGTCTCTGTAAGAGAAATAAATTGACAACAAAAAAGGAGATCATATAGTGAATCTAAAAACTGCTGCTAACTTTTTCTAGGTTCGTTGAAGGTATTTATGACATCCTTATCTCCATTTTTTTTCTCTATAGTCTTCTTCATGCATATCTCCTAGATTGCCCTACTGAATTTTTCTCTTAATTATACAACATTAAACTGTTTTTAGGCGGTTGTTGGGTTGCTGTCTTGTTGCTTTATCTCCTATGTGTTTGGGTGGATCCCTTGCTGCTGCCCTTAGCAGGCGCTTTTCTTCTTAATACTCCCTCCGATTCCACTTTAGATGATGTTTTTGGAGTTTTCACACGCATATTAAGAAGTGGAGATATGAGATTTTCCATCTATACCCTTGAGAAAGTCTTCAAACATTAAATCACGACGGATCCAGGAATTTGTGTTGAGGTGGGCTATTTTTCATTCGCTTCAATCACGATAAAAATAAATAATAAAATATCTAAAAGAGTATAAGTCAACGTTATCTTTTAGAAAGCACAAAACTTTTTGAATCAAATTTATTTACCATATAGTATATTTACAATTGCGCTATGCTATGTATGAGATACACAAACAAAACTATAAATTAACACAAAACATTGATTTGATAATGCGGCCGTAGGCCGCCAATTTTTTTGGGGTTCTGTAAATTATTTTTTGGTTTCCACAAATAAGATATTACTTATTAGTGTGTCAAATATTTTAAATTATGCTTCTTCAAAAATAAATAAATTTGTGCTTATAATCATGATAAGATATGGCATTTTTCTGTCTATCCCTGTAAGTAACATTTTAAGTGTTACATTTATAATTTATCATATTTGTCCCCATGGGATACACAAAGACATTTTAAGATTTTGAATCACATACAAACAAGATATTTAATTCTTTGGATGCATGCATATAAACGTGTCCTCACTCTCCTTGCATATCGCTAGATCTTAGTCATACAACTACATATATGTTCTAGTTTGTTAGATCTTTTTTCAAGATACGTCAAATTTGATTTTCTTTTGTCCTGGGCTATCCAAATTTAGACTGGGCTTTTCCTTTTTCCAGGGAATTACCAAAGTGAAAGTGAGCTATTACAGATTTTAGGGTGGGCTCTGAAATAAGCTGCCCACCCCCACATTCGTCCCTGCATTAAATGCTATTAGTGCATTTAAAAAAAAACTTATAGTTCCAAGACAAAATGTAAGGGTGTAATTGGTAGTTTTGTGGAAAAATATGAAAACTTTCAAGTATTGTGGAACAAAAAAATAACCCTAAAACATCATCTAAAATGGAACGGAGGGAGTAAATCTTTAACCTTGCAAGAGGCAAAAAAAATCATTTAACTAAAATTTACTAAATTTTTAGCAAAACTACTTTCACAATGAAGAAGAGCAAAACAAAACTGAAGATGGTAATACTAATAGTCTAATACAGACGAGTTTAGATTGGGCTGTTAGATAAGGACATGAAAACGTGTTAATAAATCAAAATGAGTCATTTGTCAAAAAATTTAATACATGGTTCAAATGGACGAGTAAAAATTATTATGGGTAAAATGGACCCGAAAAAAATAGCAAGGATGAAACTGATTCACATGGCTTAAACTTAAAAATAGCGGATGAAAACCTGGATGCATCCTGATGTAAATTAAAAATAAGAAAAAAGAATTTGAAAATGGGTAGGATGAAACTGTTATATCCCGATATTTTTATATTTTTCATCCATTTAAACAGTATCAAAATCTAAACGTCTTTTTTCACCCACCATTATTGATTTTGGTCTTTTTAACCAATTTCGTTAATAATAATACTAACGGATGTTAACTATTTTCAAGGTTTGACTAGACTATCTGGTTGACTAACGAGTTATCGACATGAACACTAAAACTACTATCCAAACACAAAATAACTCTAGCTAAACCAACTCGCTAGCTTGGGTTGGCTAGGTCGAACTCTCAGTTGTTAGGTCGAGGTTCAATCAAAGTGGATCGTAAAAAAACAAAACAAAAAAAAAACTCATGAAAAACCACTCATGAGTGACTAGCTTGATTGATTGTCTCCATCGCAAAATCAAAATCTTTCTTGATGATTTAACTTGGAAATACTTCTACTCAACGTTTAGTTCATGATTCAACTGGACTAGTGTAAGAATAAACGCATTAAGGACATCCCTTGATTGCTGTTCATTGGTCAAGTTAATTAATCATGAGAACTGCCTGTGTGATAGGGAGTCTTTCTTGACCACCCAACCAGGAAGAAAAAGAAAATGTAAAACATTTTGAATATTTCTATGAGATAACCCAACACACAACCCCACCAAAATCTAAATCATCTTCCATCAATATCATCTAGTAATAACAATTCATACTCATCTACGACAGGATGAGTTTCTCTACCATGGAAGAGAACAACGATACCAACGAAGGAGATACTTTACACCCGTATCGTAATCTGTATACTGACACTAATAAGTGATGATATTAAGATTTATGACTTCTTAGATGCCAACATCTAATAAGATTTGCGCCATTTTCTTTCGCAAAGCCAAACGATAATGAATTGAAGTCTAATATTTTGATGGTATATTCTTCCTTAAAGACTCACATTCCTACAAAAATGAGCACAATTGAGATAAAAAACCACCATCTACCCCCTTTGAATATCAGCCGTTCAAAATTAACTTGCAAGACGGTAGATGATGGGAGTTTGCTATCTCGACTTGTATTCATTTTTGATAGGAATATAAAGTCTTATAATAGAAATATGTCATTAAAATATTAGACTTAAATTCATTGTTGTTTGAGTTTGCCGAGAAAATGACGCAAATTTTGTCCGACCTTGTCCATCTAAGAGTGTCCATGAATCCTCCCTCATGCATCATTAGGATCATATGTAACTTACAAATTATGGTCCGTCTAAACATTGATTTCTACATAGTAGTCGTCGTCTTCTGATGATATTTCTTCATTTGCTTAGTGCTAGGAATTTGAGATAGCAATGGTCAGCAATGGTAGCAAGTCTAATTTTCAGATAATATACATAATTTTGTACGTACGTATATATATATAATTAAGGAATCAAGATCTGTAATTAGATAATTTGGAATTCTATATAAGGTGAAGTACATAAAAAGTAGAAAGAGCTTTTTCTATTTTCAAACAATGCATTGATGAATGATCTTGACCCACAAATTGTAATCAATTCAAGAACTTAAAAACAGACCTTTTCAGATACGACATGATCAGCATATGTTTTTTCAAGTCGGCCTCAACAACGATCATGGGATATATCATATATTACTTAATTAATTCATGATCGTATTATTAATCTATTTGATTTACCTAGATTGTAACATACTAGTGCATGCGCTAAATATTCTAATTGAGCTCAAAAGTGAAAATGGTGATGACTAGGTACTTTATCAGAAAATATCTCTTTTTTCTCTCAAAAGTATGAGTTTGATCAGTCGATTGCATTTTTAGAGATTGTCATTAGTGCCTTATCTAATCAGTGTCTACGTATCTATTACTACGTTAAGTCGTCATGTTCAACATCATATCATCATGTTCAACATCATATCAAGTCGAGTCCAAAAGGGTATTGGGATATTATTTCAGAACTTAATTTGTGAACATAATTTCATAATAATTTCAAGGAACCAAATGATTTGATCCAGGAATTTGTGTTGAGGTGGGCTATTTTTCATTCGTTTAATTCGCGATAGAAATAAATACGTAAAATATCTAAAGAGTATAAGTTGGGAACGTTATCTTTTGAAAGCACTTAAAACTTTTGAATCAAATTTATTTACCATATAAGTATATTTACAATCGCGTTTATGCTATGTATGAGATACACAAACAAAACTATAAATTAACACAAACATTGATTTGATAATGCACAGTAGGTCGCCAATTTTTTTTAGTTCAGTAAATTATTTTTGGTTTCCACAAATAAGATATTACTTATTAGTGTGTCAAATATTTTAAATTATGCTTCTTCTATATTTCTCTTTGGTTTGCAAAATAATTACTAAATCAAAAAATAAATAAATTTGTGCTTATAATCATGATAAGATATGACATTTTTTCTGCTCTATCCTCGTAAGTAACATTTTAAGTGTTACATTTATAATTTATCATATTTGTCCTCGTAAGGACACAAGATTTTAAGATTTGAATCACATACAAACAAGATATTTAATTCTTTGGATGCATGCATATAAACGTGTCCTCACTCTCCTTGCATATCGCTAGATCTTACCATACAACTACATATATGTTCCCGTTTGTTAGATCTTTTTTCAAGATACGTCAAATTTGATTTTTCTTTTGTCTCAGGCTATCCAAATTTAGACACAGGCTTTTCCTTTTTCCCTGGAATTACCAAAGTGAAAGTGAGCTATTACAGATTTTAGGGTGGGCTAAAAGGCTGGGTAAAGCCACCCCACATTCGCCCTCGCTCACTAGGAACAAAAACAAATATATTTGTCAGAAGCAAATTGTAAGCCATTAAACAAATATTTTTGCTTCGGTTTTCTAAATTAACTTTTGTTTATGACATCCGAATATCCTGAAAACCAGGAGAGGAATATCATCTATACGGTAGACGGGTAGAGGACAGTTTTCATCTACGAGAAAAACAATTTGATGATTGGATCGATGTCATTAAACTTTCCTGCATCAAAGTAAGCAGTAAGTGGAGTAAATAATTCATTGGTGGCGTACTGGCGGTGGCCTTAACCTTTTGGACCATATGTGCAAAACCCAACGTTGCTTCGATATATTCCAAACACTTCTACCAAATAGATAATAATCCCAAAATGTAATCCATGATCATGACAAAGGCTATGTTTAGCTTCAGTTGCCAGTAACAAACAAAATTAACTAACTACTTGCTGAAAATTATGTCCCCTTTCATAACTTTCATGCTTTCGCAAGCATGAATTCATTGGTTCAGACAACTTTAAAGAGCTTGCCCAATCACTTGCCACTAGTGGAGCATGATCTTCTGGCCAGATGATGGCCGGAGGTGGCTAGAGCTGTCCGGAAATTTTCTCCCAAACTATTATAGGAACTAGTATAGTATGAAAACAACTGTGGCCGGAGTTGGCTAGCGCTGTCCGGCATTTTTTCTCCCGAACTGTTATGACTTCTGAAGTATGAAAACTACAGTGGGGCCCACATAAAAAAAAGTGTAACGGTGAGTTTAGTTTTCATCTTGGATCTAGCTCATGTGCCCCCAGCGTAAAGGAACAGGGGGACAAAGTGTACTACCAGTAGTACGTACTTCGCTTGGTAGTAGCTGGTGGGATACAGATAGCTAGATATACTTTTTAGGGCATTCAAGAGATTCATAAATGTGTTGTGTTTCAATCTTCACCAGCAAAAACTACTATCCACATCTTTGGAAAGGGTCGTTTCTAGGCATGCGGACAGTACGGATATATACTGTTACCTCCTTCAACATGCAATACACCAATGCATTATTTGTACATTTATATGTTGTACATTTGGAAACTTTATGTGGTTGTGATGTGATATTAGCCTTATGTACCCTCTGAACATGAAAAAAAAGGAGAAGAGAAGGACAATTTGGAAGGTTATTATTGTGGACAGGTGGGCAGGCTGGCAAATAGATAGGTGCGTTATGTTCTATCTATTTGCGCCAAACAGTATTTTGGTACTGTGGGATGATTTTTTTTTTTTTCTCTTTCTTATGGTTGATTTAGAGCTGCCAAGTTTCAAACTCGGGTCATAATTTCTGTTGTGCTATCACCCCAATGATTTTACCATTGTATTGCTATCGGCTTTTTTCTTTTTACTGTTGACTAACCCCGTCAGGGTTCCAAGAAAACGAAGGAGGAGATTGTTTTTTCCTCATTTGGCTTCTTTCAAAAGTTTTAGTAGCTATGGACTTAGAGCAACCACCGTCGACTACCAAAACCAAATATTTGGTCCAAAAGACAGACGCTATCGAACGTAGTAAAGAGAAAATAACATACTTAAAACCAAAAACCAAACTATATTTGGTCTTTGGTCTAAGCAATTTTAAAGGTTCTTTGGTGGAAGAAAAAAGAATAAAAGTTACGCCCGAATTTTAAAAAAAAAAAAAAAAATTGGGGCGCAACTTTAAAGTTCGCTTTGATTGGGCAACTTTAAAGTTGCGCTGATGATCAAGCGTAACTTTGAGTTACGCCCCAATTAAAAAAAAATGGGGCGCGCGCCCACCAAATTTGGTTTTCCCACTCATAGCGTCGCACCACGGAGTAAACCCATTTTTTTCAAAAAAATTTAGTTTTTAGTTTTTGATTATAGTCTACCACTGCAGTTGCTCTTAGTGCATCTCAATCCCCTGCTCTTCATCCCCTTCTTCCTTTCCTACATTGCAGGTAATAATAATTCTTACAATATAAAGACCCAGCAGCATGGCCAGGAATTTAACCAAGTGCAGGAAGAGTCGTTTTAGTTATAGGTGATTTTAAATTGAACCCCAAGCATGTGCTTATTCATCAAGGGTGTCACAATGGTAACGGTAATGGTCACTGGCATCTAGTTTACCCTGCTAAATTGGGGCATATGCCACTTAATTGGGGCCTATAGCTAGATGACAAAATAGGGTCATTAAGAAATATTTCATAGAAACCCCTTATCCACTATTTATGTTAATACCTAATATACCCTTGTTAAATTAGTGCTAATTCGCATTATTAAATAATATTTAATCAAGCTAATCCTGAAATTAATTTTCATTAATGCATAATTAACTGTTGTCAAAATTTTTAATTTTCTTTCAAAAGACTCGATCCATAGTCGGTTTATGTTAGTTAATTTGTAAACCGATTTTGGGTTGAGTATTTTCAAGTGACGAAGTAAACCCAGAATCGGAGTTTGAACAATACCCAAATAAACCAATTCCCAAAATCGTGTATATATATATCTATATAATCCGATTAATGCCTTGCTTTCGAAACAAATTATTCATTACATAGTTTAGGAAATTAGCGCAATACATATAGGATTCAATATGGGATTTCTAGAATTTGACACATTAAATGCGTCATGAACTCCGAGCACGTCAGCATAACGTCGTGTATTCTTTGTGGTGAACGAACTTTCTTTCCCCATTATAAATTCTCCATAGCCCGTTGAAACGTTCCATCTCGAAATTCAATGAATTCTTATATGTTAGTATGTGAACTAGTGTAGTTGACATAGGTATAAAAATGATCGCATTACTCACTTTTTCCCTAAGAGGAGCTCGTGGATGATAGTGGTACACCATATTTCTAACTATTACGTACTCTCGCATTGCCCCTTTAATGTATTGGAATTGAAATGCCAAGTCTCTCCATTTAGGTTGTTGGGATTCGCGGTATGCCCGTAAAATAACTCTTTAACTCTCTTCCAAAATATTGAATAGATTTCATTCTGGGACGTTCACTAAAGTATTAGCAAAGGATTTAATGAGACACAAATCTTCAAACGGTTCCAATTCCATTTTCAGCTAAGTATGTGTGATATGGGAGTGGTCGAAGAGGTTGTCCTTATATAGATAAGGACTCAACGGCTATTTTTTCAAATTCAAATCAAACAATCAGTTTTAGGTATGTCCACATAAACCGATTGTGTCCTTATAAAATCATATAAATTGTGCCTCTCAACAATCTAGCTTTTTTAATACACATGTAAACCGATTATCAAAATTACGGAACTTTTCTTCATGGAAATCGGATTACATATTCATGCATGTAAACCGATTGTCAAAGTTACAGAACTTTTCTTCATGAAAATCGGATTACATATTCATGCATGTAAACCGATTCTAAAAGTTCTGAGAACTTTTCTTCTTAACAACCGTTACATATATGTACATACAAACCGATTCTTGACTTCAAAAGTTACAGGAGTTTTCTTCACGAGAATCGGATTTTATAAAGGTAGAATTGGTTTACATATAGTTATATGTCAACCAATTAAATGACAGAAAGAATGCCGGAATCCTCCATTTTTTCCACACACACTAAGTCATTCATAAACTGGAAACCAAATTAAGTCATTAATAAACTAAGAGTATCACCAAACATAATTCGACAATAAGTTTAAGACAAGACATAAGTTTTGACTCCATAATTATCCATAATTAAAGACATAAACATGAATATAACCATTCATTCATAAACATCCCCACCACGACCACGTCCACCACATCCTCGTTTACTAGGTTGGGCGCTGCTCGATGCACCTTCAGACATCTTTTTGGTAGGGGCTCTCTTTAACTTCTTCTTTTGATCATACTCCTCCTCCTCATCATCATCATTATCCTCTTCCTGCTCCTCAAACTTTTGTACCGGCTTCTACATCTTCGAGACCATTCAATTCATCAACTAGCTTTTCATCGCCTTCACATTTTTCCCTTCCCGATTTGTAGCTTTTCACGGTTATCAATTGTATGACCAGTATTCTCTATTTCAATTTCAAATAACAGACATTCAATATATAATGCTAAAACCATTAACAAAATCGTAATTGAGTAACAATACGCACCAAGTAATCGAGAGCCGTATCTTTGTCCTCTATTTTGGGCCTCTCATCTACTCGTATCACTCGAGTATGCGAAACTTTGAGGTACGACGAACATGTAACCCGGAATTGCCTCATCATCCGCTCGAGATGGACCATCCAAAGGATATCTGTGAAACGCTCTGTCGTCCCAATAATAACATGATGGTAAAGGCTTGTGAACAATGACAATATCATTATCATATGATTTGGTTTTTGTCTCATGGATTTTTAACATCTTGTGCGCCTTTGGGATTTTTTGTATGTAACTGCATTGTCTTGCGACTCTCGTCGGGTTGTACATTACATATCCTCTTGGGTGAAACAAAGGCACACAATAGTCACTTTGCTCTCGCATCCAACCTTCTTTCATTTTCCTTTAGCCAAATCCCGCTTATAAGGATCAAAGACAACATCCTTCGTCGTCAAGTTGTCTAATCAAGCGTCTCAAATTCGAAAATCCTTTTTTTGTTTCTTCGGCTTACTTCTGTAGTTGTACTTGTCTCCATAATGCTCCTTGTCCCATTCCTTGTTCTCAAAATCCCTTTTAGCAAATATTGGGAAGTGCAAATATATCCACGCCCGAGAAATGCCATATTCCCTCCGAGTTGGTTGCTTCTAGCCCTAAGCCTTTTCAACTCCTTCAACGAGTGTGCAAGGATGGCAAAGTGCCCCAAGAGTATTCGTGCATCTTGTCAAATGGTTGCAACAGCTGGATAAAGTTGGCGTTCACATGGGCACCGGAAATGTATGGGGAAGATAACAACTCCCGGGACATAGAGGACATACGCATTGGCGTGGCGATGATACGTTGCGGCGTCACTTCCTTGTTCGATCACGAAGCTTCTTTGTTCCCATGAAGTTGTCCCTCAGCTTCGAGAGATGGAATATCCTCTGCTTTGACTTGCCTAATAGCATCTTCTTCTTGGTCTTCTCCTCATCCCATTGGAACACTTCCTTGGTCCACGCATAAATCTTGTCCCAACCAAGCTCTTGCACGTACCCTTTGTGCTTCACGGCTTTACCTTCTATGCTTAGCTTGGTAATGAACTTTGCATCATTTGGAGTTATCGTCATTTATCCAAACGGAAGATGTAAAGTATCCGTTTCCCCGTAGTATCTCTAAAGAAAGGCTAAACAAAGAGGTCCTGTCGTAACCAAGGTGGTCCAAATTGTCGACCGCAGTACCAACCCCGTAGAATTGACTAGATCGACTACTTCCCTGAACTTATCCTTCAGTGGATTCTGCAGCTATAAGTGGCCATTGCCTCATCATACTCACCGACGTTCTGGATTCATAAGATTTTAACGACATCCTTGTGATCCCGTAAAACAAAACAACCACGATGGACAATCAAAACACTACACGGATAATAATGTTTACATCACATAGCATAAGGTTTAGGTACTTACTATGGTATTGTAAACGATTTGAGCCCAACCGCCTTTGTAACCCCATAATACCTTTCCTCCATCACCGGTATCCTAAAGGAGGATCATTAGGGCCACGAGCAAAAATCTTCAGCGGGTCGGGCATGTGTCACCTTTCTTCTTCTTTGGCCCATCTTTCTTCTTACCTTTTTGTTGAGCGTCTTATCTTTGGTCTTGTTGTTGAGCTTCCTGTTCTTGCACTTGTTCTTGAACGACTTCTCTTATCTCTTCATCATCTTGGTCCTCACTTTCTTCTTCATCACTTTTATCCTCACCTTCTTCTTCATCACTTTCACTCTCATCACTTTCTTCATCACCACCTTCTTTCCACCATCTTCCTCATCACTTTCTTCTTCAACACCTTTCTTACCACGACTTTCTTCTTCAACACTTTTCTTGCCACGACTATCTTCATCACTTTCACTCTCATCACTTTCTTCTTCATCACCTTCCTTGCCACCAGTTTCTTCTACATTCATCTCCTCCTCACCACCTTCTTGTTCAGTCCTGTATCGAATCCAGATTCTTCATATGTTGGTTGCTCATTTGGAGGTGGTGGGTCATTGATGCTGATCCCTTTGGATTTACTCCCGTGCCCCTTCGGTGAGAAGCATTTAAATTTTTACTGCCTTTTCGACGAGGTTCCAAAGGCTTAGGAGTAGCATAGTCATGTTTCTTCTTATATTTCTTTTCTGGGCTTGATTTTTGCACCGTAGAATACTGGATTTAAGCCGACAAAAACAATGGAATAAAATGAATTTTTAAAGTCGAGGTACATAATCGGTTTTACTCGATATACATATAGTAACCCGATTCCTAACATAAGAAAATTCACAATCGGATTTTGTTAAGTGCTAATGTAAACCGATTCTAAAAATCTGTTTACTCGATATACATATAAAGTCCGATTATAAACTACACAATCGGTTTTTGTGAAGACATATGTAATCCGATTCCAACAAAATAAATATCCAGGAATATTGGCTATAACAATTGGGCTATTTATACATGAACGTTCACCGATTCCATTTCACATGCAACACAATCGGTTTATAAGTTTTAGAACATAATCCGTTTCTAACAAGCATCGGGTTACTTCGTCATTAACGTAACCAGATTATGTGGAACACGAAAATTTTTGATTTCAAAATTATCGATTTCTAACCTAATGAATGTTACTAAAACCTAGTTTAGAGGTTGGGTTAATAAAAAGTACCGATTCGACCCATTTTCTTCCTCTTGTGCGATACGAGGCTTCCGCATTGTTCTTGCACTTCCCTTCGTTCTATTTCGAATCGCTTCAACAAGTCCGGGATTGTCGGCACTAGAATGATTCATTTTAGTAGCATACTTAGTTCTTGGTTTCGACATCTACAATATAAAGCACGGTTTGTTCGAGTGGTGGCCGTGGATTTATTCAGGCAAAGATAAATCTACGGTCGTGGTTGTGCGAGACCACACCCATAACCCGCACGTGCGCCAAGGCTAACTTTGCCTATATGAGTGGTGGTCAGGATTTATCCTTGGCAAAGATAAATCAAAGGTTGTGATCCTCCGTGCCACACCCTACAATTCGCACACGTGGTGTTCATTCCAATATTATGAATTAAAAATGAATACTCAAGTCAAGATATTGAATTTTAAAAATTATAACTGGGAGGTTCGAACTCATGACCTATTGTGTCATAAGAGTGGCCTCTTACCATTGTTCCACCTTGGTTGGAATTGATAAAAAAGATAAATCAACGGTGGTTATTTGTTCAACTTAAATATTAATTAGTATAAGTATTTTATTAATTAGTATAAGTGATTTGTCTAGAGAGAAGATAAATCTATGGTTATGGTTTGTTCAACTTAAATATTAATTAGTATAAGTGTTTTATTAATTTAGAAACATTAATTTCTCATGATAAATGATTTATTAATTTTACATCATAAATATCCCTTAATTAATATTAATACATATCTCCATCAATAAGTAATAATTTTGACAAAAATTATTTCAATAGATATTAGTGGTGGTGGTGGTAGTAGAGAAGAAGTAAGTGGTGGAAGCGGTGGAATGTGTTACAAAGTGGTGGAGGCGGTAACATTAGTTTTGGTGGAAGAAATAGTGGTATTTGGATGGTTTTAATGGCGGTGGTATTAGTTTTTTCTTTTTGAATCAAAAATAATAAATTTTTTTACATGATGGGTAACATTGTATTGTGAAAAGTATAGTTGGTTGTTTTTGACACGATCAAAAAAGGCGGATAAAAAATACTTTTTGGGATGATACCAAATCATATAAGACAAAATGATTGTTTTTGGTGCCCTTTGCTATCTTTGGTAACTAAGTTCGACGCATGATTTTCAGTATTAACAAAAAACATATAGTTGAATAAATTAATTGACGACCTAAGTTTGTTAAATCTAAACTTTATACATGACGTGTGGGATTAAAAGTTATAAGTGCGCCCAATATTCTACGAGGATGGAAAATGGTGGTGGTGGAGAAAGAAGTAAATGGTGGTTTGATGAGTAGTAATTGACTATGTTAATTATGTCTTTACAAAAGGATAACACTATAAATTAGAAATGTGGTTGATCGTCTTAATGCTAATATAAACTCGGTTAAAATACATGAAAATTAAGAAGAAGAAAAAACATTTGGATGTCACGTTATATAATAAATAACACTAAAAACTACATATTTAGTATCAAGGTTTCTCCGTCCAATAGATAAATCTAAGGTTGTATTGAGATCCCGTAAGCATAGGGCCGAGTTGGTCTTGGATTTCTCGAATGATAATGAATATAATGAAACGCTCCCTCTCGGTTTGTCCAATGAAAACCGAAACCTTCTAAAAAAATAATCAATCGAACAACACTTAGATAACGATCACCACCGGTGTAAACTTCTACTAATTGCTACATATCCGGTGAAATTTCTACAAATTAACTCGGGTGATTTCCTCCTCAAGCGGTGGCATGCAATTAAATCTCTAATAGTGATTTTAAAGGTATTTTTAATAATTATAAAATTCTCTTATAAGTTTTGTTTATGCAAGTATTGATTTAACTTGGGTTCTTTTTATATTTTTTGTGTTAAGTTGATGACTTTTTAATTTGAATACATGTTTGGTTAACAAACTTTGATACATATAGGGTATTTTCTTTTTAGCCAGAACCGATGTTAGTCTCATTTTTCCGTTATCACATTGTTTCGATCCCGTATTTGTAGACATTATTTGACTAATATTGGGGTATTTGTTTAATCTCAAGCGCCGATTAAACCCAATGTGTGTTGTATACATTGAAGGCGTAGGTGTCGGCTCTACCTTGAAACTAATAATTTTTCTTCGAAGGTTAGTTGAATTTATGTAGATACAAATATCAATATGACTATGCTCTTTAAAACTCCAAATTACTTGAGTAACACTAGATGTGAGAACGTCATTCATGCACTACTTAGCATAGTTGGTGTGAAATCTTTTTATCCACGAATTTCTTCAATATTATGTTATCAATATGATTGAGAAAGAATCTTACACATGTTTTGATTTACTATTATAAGTTTATTTTTTCAACTCACATGTGTATATCTCACCTTCCAATAGCCAAGGGTTCTTCATTTTTATAACTCTCACATTTGCAAAAAAATAAATAAATAGTGTTTATCTATAGTAGGGAAAATATTATGGGTTTTTGCTTCACTCCTTAGAGCCTTAGTTATCAATAATTTTGAACAAAAGTATTCATAAACATCATGGAGTTGGATTGGCGGTTTAGGTATATGCGTTAGATGAAATATTCTTTTGAAGTTTGAAATTATGGTATGATGGAACAATAAATAGGAAAAATTTATTTCTTGTATTTTTTATTTTATTTTCATGCAGCACAACATTATTACTCAAATCCGGATAATAAATTGGAATAACATGCTTAAGTAAAAAATAAAAGACAGTAACCCATTTTGTTTCCCAAAACCTATTTAAATATCAAAATAACTACTCACGAATAAAATGATGCAAGAAAATGTGAACAATATCGTATTAGAGACAAAACATCCCGTGCCGTTACGTTGACGGAGTTAAGATCTAGTTTTATATAGAACAAAGAAACGATTAATCGTTTTTGAATCGTCGATCATCGACGATTTTAGTTTTTAAAAAATAAAAAAAGAGGGAGTAGAGGAGATGAAGAATCTGTTTTTAGATTAGAAATGAAAACGATTTTGTTAGTTATGTTTATTAAGGATTGATGGGGGTAATTTAGTAATAGTAATATTTTTTTGAGGGTAATTTTGGTAGTTTACAAAAATATTAGACACCCCTTATCATTGTGTATTAGGTAGATGAAGTAATTTATAGGCCCCAATTCAGGCTAGTTTAATGCCAATGGTAATGGTCATTGTGCAAGGTAGCATGTACAGTAACGATGCTGGAGGTGCGCCACCTGCAAGGCTGCAACTCTTGTTGAAATTATGCTTGGTGGGCTTGACTTCTATGGTACAGAAAACCCATGAGCACTTAATCCTGGATTGAAGAAGGAATGTAAACGAACGAATATGATTTGCATAACTTTTCATGGAGTCATTAAATTTTGCATTATCGATCAAAAATAAATAAATTTTGCATTGAAACTCATAATTTGCCACATTTACTTAAACTTTTGCATACTGATACCTTAAAAACCCATAACTTGCCTTGTTGGCACACAAAAATGCTCCATGACTCAAAATGTAACTCTAAAACCAATTATCACATGAGGCAAAAATTATGTTCTTACCCTAGTAAGATTCATGACCCAAGACATTTGTTCATAATCCTCACAATATAAAACCTATCACTGTACCTTAAAGATCACTTAGTCGCTTAATGTGTACTCATAATTTCTGACTTCCTCTTTCCCTATAATTTAGTAATCTGATGCAAACAAAATCTGTTCTATAGTATTATTTTTCAAGTGTATTTTTTCTGGAAAAATTTTATAGCCCTCTCTTGAAATTCAATTCTTAGTCCATTCAGCTGTTTTTTTTACCCACCTAAATTTTCAATCTTTGCTTCGGTCCCTGCTCAAAACACACAACATTGGTCACAATTGTATTATCCTCCTTTCTCGATCATGCGTAGATTAGAAACCTCTCAGACACCTTTGTGTTACGGTTGTTACAAAAATACACTATCTGAATTTTCAGGTTGTATGAAGATTAAATTTGTACCTGTAAGAGCTTCAACCGAAAGACGCATACCATCAGTCCACGCAAAAGGTAGTGAGATATGCTCTTCAATCCACTCGCAGCTTTCTTTGGCATCATCAACAGTACCATCCATATGCACCCTTCCTAATTTGGAAATTACATATAAAGAAGCTTTAAAATCCGATACACGTTTCAGTAGCCCAAGACCCCCATCAAATTCCATTAACTGAAAAGTAGATAGTAGTCCATTTTCTTTGTCTCTAAGAAAATGCGTGATTGAATAATACCGGAACTCTTCCCTTTGAAGATCAAATTCTGCTAATTCTCCAGACCATCCCTCTTGATGCGGCAACCAATATATACAGGAGGATCCACCTGGTCGAACCTAAGTGTTATGGGAGTTACATCATTGCATAGTCTTCTCCATATACTTTCTCCAGTACTCCATATATTTCTGTCTATCGACAAGATTTCAACAATATTTGAATATGAATAAAATGCATATGAACTTGATACGCAAATGACTTTATGTTTGTTTCTTGTTGTATCAAACCCTAGTAGGAGTATAAATCCATGGTGATTGTTCTCCAGTACTAGGATTATATAAAAGAAAAGCTTCTTTATCCCAGGTGGTAATGAGTATCAAACCATTCACAGTTTGTGTTGGGAATTCATAAGGGCCACCTTCATCCAATACTAATTGTTTACTATTTGGTAACCCTAATGAAGGAGTAGTCCAGGTCAATTGGATGATACCTCCTCCTCCTTTTTCAGCTTTTTGGTTGGCAGGATGATGATCGGGCTTCATGGATAGTAGTGTTCGAGTTTGAAGTCCTGAAAGATTTAAAAAGTTAAGTACATCCATTGAAACCCTTCAAGGAATCTCCTCTTCTTTAAGGGACGATAACTTCTTCAAACAGAGAAGCTGTCTTTGGAAAATATCTTCAACCTCTTTCTTCTTGAAAAGTTGGTTCTCCTCCTTGATCTTCGATTTCCACCAATTCTCATCAATCTTTCTCGCATCAGGATTCAGGAACGTCCTCTTTCTCAATCTTTCTCCCCTTTTTGTTGTTGGGAATCAGTTGTCTACTTAAGGTAGGAGGAATCAATTGTTTTCCTTCCAAAAAAACTGCTCTCGTCGCCATTGCTGCAATCTCTCTGTCTCCGTCTCTCCGGTGAGGTGGCGCCTAATGAAATACACAAAATTTTACCCCTGTTGCCAAAACAAGATTTCCTGCCCCGGGATATGCGAAGCACGGATATTACAATTTTGGAGTCGTGTCCAACGCGCCCATGTACGTGTCTCACATGTTTTTTCTCGTGTGGACACTGTTTAGACGCGCATAGGTCATGAGTTAACTCTATGATTTGCACCTTAGTTGACACCAAGTTCGGGGCTAGTGAGAATTGGAAAGTCTGGGAACTATATAAAATCTAATTTTTCTTTATTAAAATCCAAAACTATAATGAATTTGAAGTCAGTGCTTTGTTGAGATGTTCTTCTTATGAAACTCGATAATCCTTTAAAAATGAGCATAATTGGAGACGTACAACACCCCCATTTATCATTTTGAAAAGCAACCGTTGAAAATTGACGGTCTAAATTAAAATTGGTAGATGGTAAGGATTATTATCTCGGATTGCGCTCCTTTTAATAGGAATCTAGAGTTTAATAAGAAAAATGCATGACCAACATATTAGCTTTAAATTCATGATCGTTTGGACTCCAAAGAAAGTTGGTGCAAACCTTATAAGATAATATAGAACGCGAAATTGGGGGATATAAAAGGAATTGGGGATATTGATTACTTCTCCCAACCCATGGTGTGTGTTAAGGGGTGATTTTTGGGTATGAAAATACTAAAATACCCTTTTGTTAATTAAAAACATTATGAAAAGACCATAATACCTTTCTACTAAAACATTAAAATCAAAAACCAAATTCATATATCACCCATTTACACAAATCGTATGCACGAGACAGGGTTAGGTTAAAAAAAAAAAAAAATTCATCGTTCTTCATAGTTCTTCGCCGATTAATCGTCGATTCAAAAATTTCTTCGCTTCGATTAACCAACCCAATCATAAACAATGCCTCCACGAAAGAAAACCAAATGCCCAATCGAACTCAACATCATCGATTGCTCCAACAAAAACAGCGGAAAGAATTTCTAAGATTGCTTCGAAGAGAAGAGGACGACGGGCGCAACGCGTTCTCGGACAATCAACTAATGAGAAATATGGCTTCATGAGAAGGTAAGTGATTTTAAACTACTTTGTAGGTGTTTTAATCGATCTATAGCAATGGGTTTAGGTTAGAATCGCGGGGAACCCTAACACAAACAGGTTGAGTTTCGGAGAGTACCGGCATTGAAATTTGAATGAATACAATCTTAGGTTTATGGGTTAGGCATTCAATCTAGGATGAATACAAATCTAGGTTTCCAACCCCAGACAACCGAAACAAAATTTTCCCTAGGCATTCAATCTAGGATGAATACAGTGTCGGTTTTTAGTACCGGCAGGTGTTTGATAATAATTCGAGCATGCATTGGAGTGGACTTGGAAGCATACATGAGTTTATGAATTTGCACCAGTCTTGCATTGATTTTTGGTTTCATTACATGCGGTTTGGAGTATGCAAGCATTCTTTGTAATAATTCGAGCATGCTTAATTAGTTGACTTAAACACACGGAAAACTTTCAAACATATCGGCATAGATTTTAGGTTGCCTTTGTATGCGGTGGTTGCACTTACGCCGATCATTCAATGTGTACTGCTAGGAACATTAGTCCTAGGGCGTGGTTTAGTTAAAGGTAGTCAATGCGGTACTAAAACTGAAGGTGAGTTGTCTTATATTCATTGTCTTATATGTTGTTCATCTTGGGCACATCTATATTCCCTGACGCCAATGGTAATAGGTGCATATGAACAACCTACAATACTTGGATCCGTTGGAAAAGGTTCATGAGTATTCATGGGGCATCGCTTTCTTGGCACATTTTTGACGTAAATGCGTCGAGCATCTAAGGCGAACGCCTCACGATTTAATGGGAATTTCACCGTACTTCGGGTATAGTCGAGTACTTATTTTTTGATTGTTGTCATTAAATTTGTTAGTTTCCAATTATTTATTTTCTTATACATTTCATTGGAACGATCTTTCATTGGCGTAGGTGTGGGCTTATGAACACTTCGCAAAATTTTCATACGGTATAAAGGATTGAAGATTTTCACTTTGAATATCAAGAGAATAGTCCCTAGGTCGTAAATACTACTTCGACAATACCCCAAGGCCCAATAACAAAAACGGTTATTAGCAATGAGATTGGCTTTGGACTCGGTGGATGTCCAAGATGTTGTGTTTGATCCATATAGGAATGCCGAGAGGTTCACTTGCAAAGGCGTGACAATGTTTCATTTTACAAACGGAATGTTATTTCATCCAAAAAGAATTTGTTATGCACAACCCTCGCCATGTAATGCGCCAACTTGGGTACTAGCAGAAAGATCTCACGGATACATCTTATCAGAAATTCTCTCATGACTTTCCTCAATGCCAATCGAATGAGAACCATACTCTCGTAGTTTACGACCCAAAACCTATTCTTGCACTTTGGAGTGAAAGGGAAGAAAAGGGACCTGGTGTTGGATAGGGCTGATTGGGAATTGGCTCGAGAACGGTTATGAGAGTGAACCAACCTTCCTAAGAGGCCATCGGAAGTTCACGCATCCTTATGTTTATGCCAGGATATCGTAGTTGTTCCTCCACCACTATCACATCCATCCACAACTTCGGAAACAATACCCGCACTTGTACAGCTCGTTACGTTGTTGGTACGTACGTCTTGTTCATTACCATTCTTTTACTCTATGTCTATGAACTTATACAATTGTACATACTAAGTACATGTTTAAAATTTCTAATGTCGGCAATGATTGGAAATTTGTCGAAGTTCTTTAAGAAAAAGAACAAGAAAGGAGAGGTCTTGACTCGTAAAGAAATGGATAACGTCGAGCAAAAGATGGACAAAATTGAAGATCCGAAGGTAAAATACTTGTGGGGCGAAAGGAAGAAGAGGGTACACAAGAAGTCAAGAACCGAGTGATCGTGTGTTTATTCTATAGTATTAGTATGGTTGAACAATCTAGTGTTGGTTTATGTTTGTTTGTGAGTCTTGAACAATGTGTTTGTGTGTCTTGCTAAACTCTTTGCTTGACTTGGTTTATGTTTGATTTATTTTGGTTTGGAACCACATAACTTTGGAGTTTGTTATTGTATACAATCTAGTATTTTTATTATATTTATTATGTTGATAAACTTGTGTCAAATTACCTCATTTACAGAGTTTGAACGATGCCTGAGATAACTTAAATTTCTAAGTTTTCATCCAAACCGGCATGCTCGAGAACAAGTAACAACAATGCCGGTTCTCTAAAAGACAGAGTTCCGGTTTTTATTTGTGTTTGGATACTGTGCCGGTTTCTATAATCTCCATGATAAAAAGGATTTTGACAGAAAACCGGCATAGTAATGGGGTTAATTTCAATGCCTAGGAAATGTCACTTTTTTCTACGGAAGTTTTTTCGCATTTCCGCATGGGTTCAACGAAATTCAACGCCATGTGTTCCGGAGTTGTAAATATAAAACACAACTATGCTGGCATGGCCATCAAAATATGATTTAATTTTTACAATTCAGACTTACAAAAAAACAAAACGTTGCGTACTAGTGAACCACATAAATCCAAATTACTCATCGTCGCCTCTTGGAGCGGTTTTTTTTATAAGGCCAACGATCCCAAAATTTGGTGATTCTCCTCATACGATGCCATCCATCCCTTTCGGATATTGGGATCTAGACCCTTGTTTTTAATCATCCCATAAATAGGTGGCAATGGACAATTTTCTTTGAGTTTTAGAATAACGAAATGATTACCGTTCACGAACGCCAAAACAACTCTTCTCTTCTTAAGGGATCCTTCGCATTTTTGCCACTTTGGGGTAAATGTTACTTCTACGGTGGGGGTAAAATAATGAACAACACATCTAAATGAATCCGCCACTAGATGCCCACAAAGCGGCATTCTCATCCAATATTCAGAAGGAAGAAAGTTCATCTGTTGTTCGGGCCCAATACTTGAGCATGCATATCATCAAACCCCTCGCCTACACCAACCAATTGCTCATAAAAGCTCCTTTTGTTCACAAGTTGTTCGGCCATCCTCATTCTAGCATATTGGCATGGTGTCATACCTCTACTAACCGCCGTGTCAAAGATTCCTAATTTTTCAGTCACAGCATGATAGCCAAAATTTCCATCTCCGTCGACATCATCTTCTGTATATAAAATATACTCGTGAATAACCTCAGAAGTTGGTCTATGTAAGACTGTATCTTGGTATGATAACTTCTAATTGTCCTACCTATTCTGGGATCCTTATACATCCTCATGTTACCCTTTTGTAACAATAATATAACCAAACCATCCTCTGCAATCTCTACACTTGCAATGTCTTCGATATGTGATGGGAGTCCGTACTTCCGCCTACCCCTTCCCCTTCGAAATAAAACCACGTCAACTTTTCTATCACTTTGGTTTGTCACCACCTTAGCCTCGTCACCTTGTTGTTCTTTGTCACTGATGATGATACCTTTGGCGGCCTACCCTCTTCTTTGGAACCTCCGCTAGATCGACTATGGGTATGGCTTCGGAATGCTCACATTTTTGTTCTTTGACACTTGAAGTTGATACCTTTGGCGGCTTACCCCTCTTCTTTGGAACCTCCGATAGATCGACTATGGGTATGGCTTCAGAATGCTCACATTATTGTTCTTTGACACTTGATGTTGATACCTTTGGCGGCCCACCCCTCTTCTTTGGAACCTCGCTAGATCGACTATGGGTATGGCTTGGAATGCTCACCTTGTTGTTCTTTGACACTTGATGTTGATACCTTTGGCGGCCTACCCCTCTTCTTTGGAACCCCGCTAGATCGACTATGGGTATGGATTCGGAATGCTCACATTGTTGTTCTTTGACACTTGATGTTGATACCTTTGTCACCCTACCCCTCTTCTTTGGAACCTCAGATGAGTTGGCTTTTGGTGTGGATACGGATTCCTTCGTTTGTTGTTGACTTAGCTCCTCCTTCATCGGCCTACCTCTTTTGTTTGGAATCCGCGCTTCCACTTAACCTCTGTTCCGAAATCTCATGCGGTTAGATCTCATTTCTTATTTGCCATGAGTTCTTCTTCACGTTGAGTCATTTCTTTCAATTCTACCCTTTGTTTTTTCCTTTTGTTTTAGTTTGTGGTCTTCTTGTTGGATCTCCCTTTCTTGGCTCTTCGCTTTGTGCGATCCATGGACGAGTAATTAGCCTTAGTTGGCTCAACAAGACTTGTCGGCCAACCGAGGTGCCACGTGAGTAAGCTTCAAGAATTCCTTTGCTTCGTTTGTATCCCATGGAGATTGTCCAGGGATCCCGGCGGGGGGGGGGGTCGAAAGATAGTTGCTTCCAAAACGGATCAATGACCTCAATAGGTATCGATTCTTCATACTTCACAAGCATATGACGACACGAAAGCCCCAATGAAGACATGCCTCGGGACAAATACACACATCACCCTAGGTTTTCCGTAATTTTTCTCATATTCCATTTGTCTCATCATATGTTTTATTACCCAATGAGAGACGTTGAATTCTATTCCTTGGAGAAACTTACCATAACGAAGAAATGGAGTCATCCTTTCCATTGAGCTTTTCTCAAAAGCCTCCTTGATCCTATTGATATCTTGCTTAAAGTATTTCTCCATTGCCTCTAGTGACCGTAACCACATTGCCTTGACTTGGTTGGATGAGATCTTTAAATCTCCCATGAGCGGCCTCGGCCTGCACTAGTTGCTTCAGTCTTGAAGTGTCTATACCGGTTTGTCCATGCACGTACAAATTTTTCCTTGAACTTATCCAACCATTGAGTCAGACAATACTGCAGATTTACAATGGATAAACTTCGTTCCAATCGGCAATAAACTTCTCAATCTCTTTTCGTACATAACCCCGGTAAGAGACCGATAAACTTTCTCCCAATCTCTTAGAAATTCCAACCACTTTTTATGATTTTCCGCATGTTCTTTGTCCACCCTCTCCTTTATCTTGCCTCTCTCATCTTCTTCTTCTTCGAGGGATAGTTTGTTCTTTCGAACATCTTCCTCTAGTTGTACCATCATTCTCTTCTTAATATCCGCCTTTATGGTTCGAGACAAGACATGGCAAGTTTTTATCACATTATTACGTATATGATATGTACATAGAAAATTTTGTGCGTCCGGAAGACGTCGGATGTTGCTTTCATTAATGCGTCATCGTTATCGCCACGATGACCCTCGGAGTTGATTTTCCGGAAGAACAATTTCAATTGTCGTAATGCCCAATGATAATTATAGTCCCTCTCGTTTTCCATTAAACACCAAGCCAATGTGAATGTTACCTTGTCCGAGGTTTGACCCACGATGTTGAACAGCGGCATATTGTATTTGTTTGTCTTGTAGTGCAATCCATCAAAAGAACACCACAACATGTATTTGCCAATTGTGATGCGAAATGAATATTTGAAGGGGCTTCTCGTCCGGACCTCTTTTAATGATACGCGTGTAGTTGTTATCCCAAACTATCTTCTCAAATTCTTGCATAACGCTCCTCCCTTACCATTCTGCCCTTCTAATAGTTGCTTTTGCGGCATAAATTGTACGTAGAGAAGACACGTTAGTCTCGTCCTTTTCTTGAAGCCTTCGAGAATTTGTCTCGGTTTGATAAGTGCTTTGGTCAATCTCTTTACATCCTCGAACTCGTCAATTTTTAGCTTCGCAACTAAGGAGTGACCAACAAAATCTTTCGGGTCCCGGTGGTTATGACAGACCACACAAAACCTCACAATCCCAATTATTTATGTCATTAAACGGAATACAAGCTTAAACGGGCAATTATTCTTCCTAAATTTAGTCTTGTATACCCTATTAATATTCTTTGATACACATAATCCTTTCTCTTGTGGCTATTCTTCTCCTTGTATTTCCCACTTCTCTGCAAGCCATCTCAAAACGCCTATTCGAACCTTCGGTATTCCTCACCAACACACACATGTTCTTAAGGGCCGTCTCTTTAGCCCAAGCGATTGCTTCCTTTCGATCCGTTATTCCCTACATAAGAACAATTTCTCGCATTCATTAGAAGGTTCATTACTAGTAATACATTAGTAATGTTCAAGATACTAGGTGAAAAGTATTCTTTGGTTACATACCGGAGGGATTTTATAGTATTACGACGTATCCCGATAAAGCGGCTCTGCATTTGTTGGATTAATATATGGCACCACCTAAAGATCGAATGAAAATTAGTTCCAAACACAATTACAACACTATGCCGGAAACCATTACACATGCTCGACCATTGTTCCCGGATAGTCTAAGTTAACCAAAACGGAAGACAAAATTTGAAACCTATTCCACGTATGTGTTTCATAAGAAAACAACGGGAAGCAAGTATGCCGGCATTATCGTGACCTATTGTTCCAAGTTTCGTACACAATTAAGCATTGACAATAATTGATATTGAATGCCGGAATTTAGCTTTGGAAAACATTTATCCCTGCATGTTTTTTTGAGGTGCAAAGATTGTAAAGTTGTAACCGAACAACGCCGTTTTTTTTGCTGACATTATCGATATTGATGATACCACGCCGGTACCCGATTCCCGGCTACCGATGTTTATTAAGTTTCAATGCCGGTTTTTGGTTTGAGATGGAATTATTTCATGTATGTTTTTCATGCAAGACTGCATGGTAACCTATCAATAAAACCATGCTGGTTGAATATTCCGTAGTATATTCCTTGTTAGGTAAAAAGGTTAACTATGTACCGGCAGTTTTTTTGGTAGAATGCTATGCCGGTTTATTATTCAAAATGGGGATATCGGTTTTACCTAAGATGGTCGTAGTATGAATACAATGTCGGATTTGACTACCGGCATGGTATTCATACAACTACCATGCCGGCACCGAGGTTTTTCATTGAAAAAATGGCGGGTTTCAAGAAAAAATCGATTTTTCGACATCTTAGCGACTTTACATGTATTGTTGGGGATGCTAGTATGTTGTGCAAGTTTACTTTCTTGTGTTGGTTCTTCAAGAAACTCTCCATACTCGTCAAAATCATCATTTAAGGGTGTTGGCTCAACAAAGAGTTGCAATTGTGAGTTGTTGTCGTTAGTCAAGATTCAAGATATGATCCTTGTTGTAGTTGAGCTAAAGATTCAAGCTGACAATTTCTGTCTTCACAATCATCCTCCATTTTTCCCAAAAATATTTCTCTCTCAAATTATTTTTCCCTCCTTCTACTCTCACCAAACTAACCCAAATTCAAATAAAACACACACTAATCATTTATAAAAAATCTTAAGATTTTTACTAATTATTATTAACTACTAAACCTGATTAGTGAGGGGTAGATTAGGATTTAAAAAATATTTAGATAAGGGGTGACCCCGAATTGATATCTGGATCCATTTTTTGTCCTTTTCTTATATCCCCATTTCCTTTTTATATCCCCCATTTCGTGTTCATAATATAGTGTTCATATAAAATTGTTGGTGGATCCTCCTTTTTTTCTTTTTGTATTTGGTATACATTTGGAATGAGAAAAGTAACTTGTGCTTTTCCCGGGATATAAAACTGTCTTAAATTTAAATTTTCAATATTATTATTATAATAAAAGTGACTTACAAAGAGTTGGTTGGAAGTCCAGGCTCCCACACAAGAGTTGGTAAATTACAAAGTGAATTTTAAATTGTCGAAACTATTTTTTTTTTCCGATGAGCCAATAAATTATCTTGTAAGCCAAGTTAGTAATTCGGCGTGCGGCATAATTTCGGACCGACAAAAGTGTGTGCACTAACCAGTTAAGGAAAATGCAGATTTGGTCAACTATGCGGTCAAAAGATGCCCAGTTGCAAGTAAAATTCGGGAATTCGCTAGTTCACATTTCGTGTAAACAAATGCAGGAGACAAAGCTCCATAGGGAGATCATCATCAAACTCGCACTACGAGAAAGGGTCAACATCAAATCTAGGTCCCCGAAATTTCCACCGTGTACATTATTGTTAGCTCAAGTACATTCTATTAAATGAATTACTACCAAAGATAACTTCAAACTACTAAGCATATACAGTGCGTACAACGAGTCAGTTGTATAAAAGAAGGTCTGAAATCTTGAATCTTTAGATAAATAAATTCTTAGAAAGAACTTAAAACTTTCCAAACAAAGGAATTAGTTAAAAATAATAATTCTTAAATATGTGAAAAGTTTTAAATTAAAGAATAATGAATGAGTCCAAATCCAATATTTTATTAGGTTGACCTGCTAATCTTTTAAGTCCATGAACTCAGGTGATGACTTTGTGAACTCATAAGAGAGAAATTAGAATTCGAAATCTTTATAGGTTTGAGAATTCAAATGCAAATGAAGTTATAGTTACATTCAAGCCTTTATGTTCGCGAACTCAAAAGTTTAGTTTCGTGAACTCAAATGCTCAAAAAGTCACACGAGAATTTTCTTGTACTAAGTTTGTGAACTCACCCTTTTAGGTTCACAAACTCAAACTGTGTGAATTCTCAGGAGAAATTTTCTTCACTAGTATCGCAAAATCAAATGTCAAAAAAGCCTCAGAAAAAATTTCCACTAGGTTCGTGAACATATCTATCTAGGTTTGCAAACACGATTGATTTATTGACTTTACAAGCAATAGATTCAAAAACTCAAACTTTTGAGTTCGTGAACTCAAGTAAGTGAAAATCTTTAGCAGTAAACTACCCAAAAAAAAAAACTTTACAAACTCAAGAATGAATTCGAAAGTCTTGAGATTTACATTAAAACGCTCTTGTGCTTTGTCTTAAGCTTAGTTTCGATTTCTCAACAACAAAGGGCTTGGGAAGTTGAAACTGAAAAAGTGGGGGTACAACAACCACACCCAATATTTCGCTTAGCAATCTGTATGGACTAACTCTAATATACTTTCAAGAGAATCAACTAGACAGTCATACTCAATCTTAAGAAAAGTATATCAAAGAGTTATATCTCAATTTCTCAATTAAATACTTACTCAAGCAAATAGCAATCTGCGATTCTAATTGAATACAAGAGAAATTAACTTGAACGGTACCAAATACCAATGTTCAAGGATCAATCAATTTCAATCAACAACCAAAGGTTGGATTTACCAATTGCTCGATTCAACGCACAACCTCGTGATATTTCAATTATATAACAAAACATAATGCGTAAAAGAAATAACACAAACACGAAGTTTTGTTAATGAGGAAATTGCAAATGCGAAAAACCCCGAGACCTAGTCCAGATTGAACACACACCGTATTAAGCCGCTACGGACACTAGCCTACTACAAACTAATTCTACTGGACTCAGAGTTGAACCCCAATCAATCTCACACTGATCAAAGGTACAGGTTGCACTCTTTACGTCTCCGATCCCAAAGGGGATACTACACACTTGATTCCATTAGTTGATCTCACCCACAACTAAGAGTTGTTACGACCCAAATTCAAAAGTTTAATAAACAAATGTATCATATAGAAAAGTCTACATGAATAGATAAATATGTCTCCCACTGAAATACCTACGAAGTTTTGTTCCGTCTTTTGATAAATCAAGGTGAACAGGAACCAATTGATATACCGAATTTATATTCCGAAGAACAGCCTGTAAATATCAATCACCTCACAATAATCTTAATAGACTAGCGAACCAAGATATTGTGGAATCACAAACGATGAGACGAAGATGTTTGTGACTACTTTTCTATCTTTCCTATCGGAGAAATTAATCTCGAGCAAATCTTACGATTGCACTCAATCACCATAGAAACAACAAGATCAGATCATGCAACTACAAAGAAAATAGTTGGGCCTGGCTTCACAATCCCAATGAAGTCTTTAAGTCGTTAACCTACAGGGTCTCGGTAGAAACCTAAGGTTAAAGGAGAATCGAATCTAGCTTATACAACTAGTATCACAGTGGAGGTGTGGGGATTAGGTTTCCTAGTTGCTAGAGTTCTCCTTTATATAGTCTCCAAATCAGGGTTTGCAATCTAAGTTACCTTGGTAACAAAGCATTCAATATTCACTGTTAGATGAAAACTTGATTAGATTCAAGCTAATATATTTCAACCATTAGATCGAACTTAGCTTGTCATACACAAATGAAATGCACGTTCATTTAGGTTTGTGTAACCGTACCTAAACGTGTACACCTAGTTGGTTCAACAAGTAGTTAACCAAATGGTTAGCCATATGAGCACTTTCATATCAACCTTATTCATCTTCACCATAACTAGTTCAAATGACTCAAAAGAACTAGTTAGAGAGTTGTTCAATTGCTTAGATCTCATAGAAGTTTATATATGTCTTAGTTCACGAATAAACCGTTTTTAGAAAATAACCCACTTAAGTACGCATATTTGTGCGCATAGTTAAGTACCCGGATTGAGTTTGTTTTCAGTTCACAAACTCCAGCAGAAATTCACGGGATGTGAACTTCCGGCAGTACGCGTACATGTACGCGGACTTTAGTTCAGTTATCTATGAGAGCAAAAGTACGCATCATTTGGTTCAAGGATTTTGGACTTACACAAGTATGAGTTCACATACAATGTTTATATCCATTCATGGTTATATAATCTAAACTCTCATTTCAATCATTGAAAAATTCTTCGAGGATGTTAAATAGAGGTTATTCACACACTATTTTTCATCAAAGCAATTTTCAAGATATTGAAATAATCAACATGACTTCCGTCACTTGTAAAGATCAACTTGGCCAAAGCGGAAGCTTACCAACACATATTTCGAGAAATATATAAGCGAGATAAACTCGGATCGAAATAACAAATGTGTATAATCGAAGTCTATATAGCAATACGACTTTTGTCTCAAGATATGAGATAGAGTAGGTATACTTTTGAGTGATAGATAAGTTCAAGTCTCCACATACCTTTTAGTTGATGAAGTTCCACCAGTTCCTTGAGTAGTTCTTCGTCTCTGGATGATGAACGCCGTGGAGTCTAGAGCACAACTACACTTTCTATCCTAGTCCGAGACTTAGCTATAAGTAGATTAGAAATCAAGACTTATAGTTTTGGAAACTAAACTTGACAAATAAGCTTGAGATAGCAACGCTTGAGTTCGACCGAGCAAGGCTCTAACAATCTCCCCTTTGTCAATTTTAGTGACAAAACTATCAATACATATGGAATACAAAATAAATAAACTTTGCAGCTTCTCTTCCACATGCATGATCTCCTTGGTTCTTCAATATTACTTAAAATCTTCATCACTTCCAAGTACTCCAATGATTCCACTATAACAATGAGAAAACAAAAGCTCTTAATCATTGTTACAGTGTCATAGTATTATTACACAAAGATCAAAGTTCAATTGTATCACAACTTTGACAACAATACTATGGTGATATGTATCACTCCCCTTAATCAATACTTCATCTCACATGAAAACCACTCCCCCTTACATAATGATCAGAAAACCATATGTATTTGTATTGTGAACTACACATTAATTCTCCCCTTTTTGTCAATAAAATTGGCAAAGGTACGAAAACTAGTGGGATCATAATGAAATTTCCATAGAGACACTTCATGACCGAAAGAAAGCACATTTCAACTTTTAGATGCAATTATATAGCCGAAACTAAATGCATTCATCCAGGAGTTTATAAAGATACAAGATAACCCCTATAATATTCCACAACCGCACTCCCCACAAATATTTGGCAATTAAGCACAAGTTCAATTAAGAACTCTCCCCCATAAAATGTCATTCCCGAAAGAACAACAAGAGCGACCTTACTTTCACAAGAAAAGAAGGAATGCTTTGGACATCAACAAATTACATAAGAATATGAATTTGTATCCAAAATACTCAATTAAATCAACCACAAGAGAACCCATGATTAATTTTATCTAAATGATCAACATAAGAGAACTTACGGAGCCGCACAATATATACATAAAAAGAATATGGATCGGGGAAGATCAATATCATAGAATAAACAAAGATTCATTCTATCTTTCATCACTATTTGCACAATGACATACAATAGACTTAATCTTTGTAAACAAAAGCTCATCCTTTCTTCCATCAATATTTGCATAATGAAATAAAAGGCTTAACTTTTTGTGTGTCAAAAGTTCATTCAATATTTTATCAATACTTGCATATCGACATATGAAAGACTTAACTTTTGACCACGTATGGGACAATCATAGTTCATGGACGCAAACACACATATCCCATAACAAGTTGCAATATATGAAATCATAAAGATTAATACTCAAAAATCATCTTCCAAATAAACTTTAGAATTTAAATAAATAAATCTAAAAACATTGCAAGATGAAAACATTTGTCAATAGCTATGTGTAATCGCAATAAATCTAGTAATCCTTCTCAAAAACAAGAATAAATTCTCATAAGAAGTTTTGTAGGCATCAAGACAAACTCGTAATGCACATATAAGATGATTTGTCCTTAGAGGGTAGAATCAATCTTTTTCGCCTAGGATTTACACCAAGAATAGCTACCAAAGGCATATAAAAATATTTTCTTAACAAAGAAGAACATACAAAGTCATTAACGACCATGCACCATAGTTCACATAAAATGATTGTGAACATTCAAGAATCCCATAGTAATGCGTGTTACTGCCCATTCTTGAACTTCCTTCTTTGTGATTCGCCAACAACATTCTTGTAAAAGCTATAAATGAGCTTATAATAGTAGTACTCCAAGAATCCCAGTGCTCAAGTCCAAGAGAAGTGGAATAAGTGCGACGAGACTTTGAGCAAAACACTCAAAAACAAGAGGCAGGACAAATACCAATCTTAACTCATCCAAATTCAGGAATTCTCATCTCCAAGTTTAAGAGAATTCAAAGAGGAATAGAATGCAAAAAGAATGAAGTCATTCCGAGTTTGGACGAAGAAGTTACTTCCAAAACAATTTACCGAATATCGACGCCTACATGCAAGTATGCATACGGGTTTGCAAACGAATTTTCGTGACCTGAAGCAGTATGCAAACGGGTATGCATACTAAAATCCCTGGATTTTGATGTTAGTGATGGTATGCATACCAGGTATGTGTACCATGAAGTCCAAACATCCCGAACTACTATTTTCAAACCTAAACATTTAAGAATCTTAAACATGGATCAAGTTAGGTAGAAATGAACGATAAGAAAGGTACATGGATCATAATAAGTACTCTAAGAAAATAAAAACACAAATCTTGCTCAAGTTTATAGACATACCTCTTTAGAAGAATCCAATCGAATTCTACAAATTTTACCGAACATAATTTTTGCGCTGATTCTTGTGCTTCCCTCCACCGTATACATAGCAGTGGAAATCCTTGGTGAGGATGCACTTACAACACACTCAAGTTGTGTTGAGGTGAACAATGTCTTGCTCACCACAAGTGAATTTTGGATTATCATGAAAGAGATCGCTTTTAGAACCTTTCACATCCAAATTCAACTTTCCAAAGAACTTTTTAAGTTCCAACATCATGGATACTTCCTTCTCCATAGTCATGGAATTTTCTGGAAGATCATTCCTTTTCACACTCAAAGCATCATTGGCTTTCTTTGGTACCTAGTTCTGAGTGCGTTTAGGAACAACCGAAACCTTCTTCTCATTACTCTCTTCAAGATTTCTCGGAAGAAAATTGGATTGACTATTCTTTTGCAAGTTAGTCTTTCTCCAATTGGGAGTATCAGATCTTGTCTTCGTATTTACGAATTTATACTTTTGATAACCATTACGATTGTGAAAAGGATTCGTACGACGTTTATAGGCAAATATAGGTTTATCCCAACCACTACATGAAATCAAGGAATTTGTAACGTCGAAAAAACGTTACTATCTATATATTGTAACGTAAAAAAAACGTTGGAAAAGTTCTCATTATTATTAGTGTTACAATAATTTATCAACGGTTGATTTCGTTACAATAAAAATTTATTAAATAAAGGTTTCATTCGTTAGAATAAATACACCAATGGTTATCTAGTCAGCACAAGATCTATCTGATGTCATTTTGTTGTAACAGATAGCCGTTATTGTGCAGAATCATAACGGTTGGTCTGTAATAGTTGGTGTAACATATAATCAGAACGGCGACTTTGTGTGTAACGTTGAATTATTGCCACTGTCTTTCCTTGTAAATGTATACAACAACGATTTTAATTGTTGTTTAGTTTATTGTAACAGATTGGGTTTAATAAGTTATTGAACGATTCCCAACCTTGATAGCTCGAGTGTAACGGCTGGCCTACGACACGTGTCAATCTATTCTAACGTTTAAAGTAACGGCTTCAAACGTTGATGAATAATTGTAACATTTTGGATATAACAACTTGTTGTAACGATTCGATTCGTAATGATCATAACGTTGTCGCCCGCCACGTGTTATCGCTTGTAACAAATAGACTAACGGCTTTAAGACGTTGATAATTCATTGTAACAGTAATGAATTTGCCAGGTGTGCTAATTACTAACACATATTATAACGTTGATTTGACGTTGGTAAAAAAAAATAGTTTTCAAAAAAAAAAAAAACCTTTTTTTATTGTTATAAATAAGCTCCCATAATTGGACCATGCAATGCAATGCAATCCATTTCTGAAGCTGCAATACAATTAGTTTCTGAAGCTGCATTGCAATTAATTTTCAACCTCGCACATCAATCAAACCCATAATTCAATCTCATTCCGCTGGTACATACATTCTCATTCTAGCACAAGGAATTCATTCATTCAATTATTCTGGAATACATACTCCTCAATCATTCACATATTTAAAGTATATACGAGTATCATCTTTACATTGGAAGAACTGCTTAAGCCTAAAAAATACATGGTTCCCTATATGGTTATAATCAAATGAGAAGGGTTGTGTTTTTTGCCAGTTTCTTAATATAAGCAAGTGTTGTTCGCATTATATATACCTTGGCCAAAAAAAGTTGTTATCCGCCAAAAGAAGTTTTCCATTGACATCATAGTAGCCTTGACTGACTCTTGTCATCAATTCTATTATCCTCGACAAAACAATAAACGAAACAGAAACCAAAATTATAAACAGATCTCATAGAGAGAAAGATTCATTCAAGTAATTTGGGCATTTCGTTTACATGATTCTCGCAAATAATAAAATTAGTGACAATCAAATTGGAAACAATGTTCGCAGGATAGACAAAGAATCATTCAGTTACATGTGCATTGTCATTCTGGATTTCATACATTTTCATTGTTGAATACCATTTAATAATTTGAACATTGACAACCTAAGTATCAAAAGTTTATATTTATTTGACAGAATTGTAACTGGAAATTCACATACACGGTTCATATTAAAAAGTCTGAAAAGTTGTAGTAAGAGTTTACCCACCATAAGAATTAGATACAAGAATGTGTTACTTCTCAGTTGTCATACTTCCATAGTTTCAGCAGACCAACACCTCTCATATCTTCCAACTTGTCTACATGTCCGGGTATTCTTGCACATGAGAAGTTCTAATTATATTTCTCTATCAATGTCCCGCAACGCAAATACAAGCAAGGTGGGATAAACTTAATTCAAGAATCTTGATCTTGGTTACAAGTTAATCCCTCACTTGTACTGTTTTTGCAAGGCCAACATGGTCTCACTTGTTCATCATTGTACAGCCGAGGTGTTTGCATCAATGAATCCTCAAAAAGCAAAGAGAATGGTAGTATGAATCAACCAAATTTTTCATTTAGAGAGACCATAATAATGATAAGTAATGCACATAACTTTAGTGTGGTAAGAGTTTACTCACAACCTGGAATTAAGTAGGTTGCTTGTCAGGCTTGCTGCATCATCAATCTCCATAAGGTAAGCATTATTTGTACCCAGAGAAACAACGCATATGCATCGAGTATTCGGAAAATTAACAAGTAATATGTCTCTACAAATACTCGATGCAGTGAGTTGTTTCTTCTGCCATAAATGAACATATTGATATTTTGTTGTTGTATACCTAACCTGCAACCAAATTTTCATCAATTGAAAGAGACCATAATAATGATAAGTAATGCAAGAAACTCTAATGTGTTAAGAGTTCACTCACCAACTGGAATTAAAGAGGTTACTTGTCAGGTTTGTGGCATCGATCTCAATAAGGTGAGCTTGATTTGTGCCAACATAAACAACTCACCTACATCAGGTTTACGGAAAATTAAGATATACAGTAATATTTTTCTCTACGAAAACTCGCTGTGGTGATTTGTTTGTTCTGGCATAAAAACGAATATATTGTTCTTTCGTTCTTGTATACCTATCCTACAAGACCTGTTCAAGAGCTTGGAATAAAATCATTTGAAGCAACTTCATTTATTCCAGCTCTTGAATAGCCTTGCAGGAACAAACAACAGTCTCTTATCTTGTTCTTCACTTCAGATGGTACTGCGACACTAATACATCTTCAACTTCAAGTCTTGCGGTCAATGAGTCCTCAGAAAACAAAAGAGAATGGTAGTAAGTGAATATTTCAGTCAGGATAAAATAATGACAAGGGAAACTAATTATGATAAAAGTTTAGTCACCAATGGAATTAGAAAGGAAAACGTATTAGTTGTCAGGTTAGCTGCATCGATCTCCTTCATCTACAGCAAACCTAACAACTAATACGTATCCACTATGAAAAATCTATGGTGGTAAGTTGCACTTGTTGGTGGAGTCATGTAACATCTATGGTGGTAATTTATGTAAGAGATCATAATAGGTAAGTAAACAAACCTGAGATAGAAAAGGAAACCTGCACCTTCGCATCAACACTGTCTCATATAACGTCTACGCAAGCACATCTCTAGGTACCTCAAAACTGCCACATCTATTTTCTTGGTGTACACTGGTCCTTCAAGCTACGTAAGTGGTGGAAAAAATACATTACAAGATATGCACTTGTTATCTATGAATTTTTGCCACACTTGCACATCTTCAAGTAGCATCAATGAATCCTGGAAAAACAAAGGGAAGGGTAGTAAGAATCAACCAATTTTAATCAAGGGAAAGAGACCATAATAATGATAAGTAATACAAGAAACTCTAATATGTTAAGAGTTTACTCACCAACTGGAATTAAAGAGGTTACTTGTCAGGTTTGCGGCATCGATCTCAATAAGGTGACTTGATTTGTGCCAACATAAACAACACACCTACACAGAGTTTACGGAAAATTAAGATATACAACAATATGTTTTCTCTACGAATACTCTTTGTGGTGTGTTGTTTGTTCTGGCATAAAAATGAATATATTGTTCTTTCGTTCTTGTATACCTATCCTACAAGACCTGTTCAAGAGCTCGGAATAAAATCATTTGAATCAACTTCATTTATTCCAGCTCTTGAATAACACTCATAGAACATACAACAGTCTCTTATCTTGTTCTTCACTTCAGATGGTACTGCGACACTAACACATCTCCAACTTCAAGTTTTGCGGTCAATGAGTCCTCAGAAAACAAAAAGAGAATGGTAGTAAGTGAGTATTTGAGTCAGGATAAAATAATGACAAGGGAAACTAATTATCATAAGAGTTTAGTCACCAATGGAATTAGAGAGGAAAACGTATTAGTTGTCAGGTTAGCTGCATCGATCTCCTTCATTTACAACAAACCTAGCTAACGACTAATATGTATCCACTCTGAAAAATCTATGGTGGTAAGTTGAACCTGTTGGCAGGAGTCATGCAAAACATATATTTGAAGAGATCATAATAGGTAAGTAAACAAACCTGAGATAGAAAAGGAAACCTGCACCGTCGAAGGATACAACTCATATCTATGTAGGTGTATATTAATCCTGCAAGGCTCTCTAAGGGATGGAATAAATTCATGACAAAGTTGATTTTGTCTAATGATGAATTTATTCAAACGCTTAACATGACCAATACTGTCCATATAGGAATCGTAACAACAAACCGTAACAACAAACCGCATACATAACAAAAGGGAAATAGATTACAACCAAACAACCATAAATCTAGAGAAGCAATCTGATGAATGAGATTACAGTTAAACAAACCTTATTTGGGTTGTAATCTATTGAAAGAGATTACAACATCAAAGAGAAAAAAGAATGTAAAGCAGTAAACATCAGCATATAAAGAATATAGATTAGAACAAACTACTGAAAGATAATGTAAACCACTAAAAATCAGTAAACCTTAATCAGTAAATCATAAATCTATTGAAAGACATTACACATGGATGCTCAGCAGTAAACAATATGGATGTTAAGCAGTAAACAACAACAATAAAAACAACAAAATCGAAAATATATAACTTGTTAAAATTTGTTGAAATTACAACCATGAAAAACCTAATTTTAAAGGGAAAAAGTACAAATCTAAAACATACCGGTGATCTTCATAATGAGATCTATTAAACAAATTGAAACCCTAAAGGAGAAAAATAAACAATTTTGATAAATCTATTCGTAGCTAAAAGGCACCAAGAAAACACCTTGAGATTAAATGAGACACAGTGAAAGATGTGAGTAAAGAGGTATCAGAGTTCTTCGTCTCACTCTTTAGAGTTGAATGAAGATGGGAAAAAGGTCAGAGTTCTTCGTCTCACCCTTTAATAAAACAGGAGGAGAGTTGAAATTATTGAGTCAGAGGAGGAAATGATATTTCGAGGAGGGAAATCGAGATAGGGTTTCAAATTTGCGAGGGAATAGATATCAAAAAGAATTATTAGATTGGGAAAGTGAGAGGGAAACGAAATTTGAGAGCCAAAAGTTTCATACAAGAGAGAAGAGTACAATAATTGAGGAGAGATTTTATTTTTCTCTCAAAATATCTAGGTCCAAGGCGTCCCATTCGAGATAAAGTTGGTCAAATTTGTGGTCAAGTTGGTCAAATTTATGGTCAAGATGGTCAAATTTATGGTCAAACACATAATCGAAAACAAAACGAGGCATACTCAGGTTGCAATATTACCATATACGAGACCGGTGTTCTCGTCCGTGAGGTTTTATTTGTCAAATATATCCAGTTGGATGAAGCGCAACCTATTATTGAACTCGGGTTGCAAGATTAGCATATACGGACCCGATGTTCTCGTCCGGGCGAGGTTTTAGGTGTCAAATATATCGAATTGGATGAAGCGCAACCACCATCGAACTCAGGTTGCAAGATTACCATATACATACCCGATGTTCTCGTCCCGGCGAGGTTTGAGGTGTCAAATATATCAGATTGGATGAAACTGCAACCTATTACTGAACCCAGGTTGCAAGATTACCATATACCGACCCGATGTTCTCGTCCCATCGAGGTTTGATGTGTCAAATATATCAAATTCGATGAAACTGCAACTTATTACAGAACTCAGGTTGTAAGATTACCATATACAGACCCGATGTTCTCGTCCAGGCGAGGTTTGAGGTGTCAAATATATCAGATTGGATGAAAGTGCAACCTATTACTGAACTCAGGTTGCAAGATTACCATATACATACCCGATGTTCTCGTCCAAGCGAGGTTGGAGGTGTCAAATATATCAGTTTGGATGAAGCGCATGACCTTTATTCGAACTCGAGGTTGCAAGATTACCATATATAGACCCAATGTTCTCGTCCAGGCGAGGTTGAGGTGTCAAATATATCAGATTGGATGAAACTGCAACCTATTACTGGAACTTAAGTTTGAGGTGTCAAATATATTAGGTTTGAGGTTGTAAGATTACCATATACAGACCCGATGTTCTCGTCCAGGCGAGGTTTGAGGTGTCAAATATATCGATTGGATGAAGCTGCAACCTATTACTGAACTCAGGTTGCAAGATTACCATATACAGACTCGATGTTCTCGTCCAGACGAGGTTTGAGGTGTCAAATATATCGATTGGATGAAGCCGCAACCTATTCTGAACTCGGGTTGCAAGATTACCATATAGGACCGATGTTCTCGTCCTGCGAGGTTTGAGGTGTCAAATATATCAGATTGGATGAAACTGCAACCTATTACTGAACTATGCTTACAAGATCACAATATACAGACCCGATGTTATCGTCCCGGCGAGGTTTGAGATGTCAAATATATCAGATTGGATGAAACTGCAACCTATTACTGAACTCAGGTTGCAAGATTACCATCCTCTGCACTCCTGTTCTCGTCCGGGAGATGTTTGAGGTGTCAAATATATCAGATTGGATGAAATCAGTAACCTATTGTCCGGGCTCGGGTTGCAAGATTACCATATACGGACTATGTTCTCGTCCGCGAGGTTTGAGGTGTCAAATATATCGATTGGATGAAGCGCAACCTATACATCGAACTCGGGTTGCAAGATTACCATATACGCACCGATATATTTTCGTTCGGGCGAGGTTAGAGGTGTCAAATATATCGATGGATGAAACCGCAACCTATTACCGAATTCGGGTTGCAAGATTACCATATACGTATTCGATGTTCTCGTCCGACGAGGTTTGAGGTGTAAAATATATCGATTGGATGAAGCACAACCTATTATGAAATCGGGTTGCAAGATTACCATATATATACTGGGCCGATGTTCTCGTCCCGATGAGATTTGAGGTGTCAAATATATCGGGTGGATGAACTGCAACCTATTACTGAACTCAGGTTGCAAGATTACCATATAGAGACCCGATGTTCTCGTCCGGCGAGGTTTGAGGTGTCAAATATATCGATTGGATCAAAAGCGCAACCTATTCTTGGACTCGGGTTGCAAGATTATCGTATGAGACCCGATGTTCTCGTCAATGTGAGGTTTGAGGTGTCAAATATATCGGGATTGGATGAAATCAGGTAACCTATTATCGAACTCGAGTTGCAAGATTACCATATACTGACCCGATGTTCTCGTTGATGGGCTGTCGTAGGCACAACAAATTTAAAATTATTTTCCCACTAATTAACCGGTAATATAGTGGTAGTAAGAGATCGTTTCCAAAAAGAGTGTAATTGATATGTTATTTGAATCAAGAAATAAAGTAAATAACAAAGGGGTTTGTTTGATTAAAGTAAATAAAAAGATAAAAATAAAAGAAAGAGATTATCAAGGAATCCTTCGTCGTTACCAAGCGTTAACATGATTAGAATACTCATCTATTGTTCGTAGAACCATTCATCATCAACCGTAGAATAGCAACTAGCTCGGTGCTATCCGCAAAACTCCTTTTACCACGGATACGAAAGCTCTCCAATATCGATTCTATTCAACCGAACCACCAAGTAATAGCTCACTCAAGGTGTAATCCAAGAGAACGCTTTAGGCTTTGTGAATTAGGTTAATCCCATTAATTAAACTCTTAGCTCAAGGTATACTTGCTGGTGTTGTTTTTACACACGATTCCTCCACGAGAATCCCTCTCGTAAGGTCTCGTGATTTCTACTTGTGTATAGAGTTATTTAACTATTACTTATCTCCTAACTTCTATTAGCAATAGAGCGATCAATAGATCAATCGCGTGCACTCCAAATCAATCTAAGAATCACTCATAAACCCTAGATATGGTAAAAACAAACGATGATGATAAAAACTCTCAATAGATTTGTATTATTAATAAAGCTTCACGCTTAGAACATTGAATTCATCCTTAATCAACAAAGGATTTAGTTTCTCATGATTACACAATTACCCGGTTTCCCCCTAAAGGGGTAAACCCTAAAATATTAATAAAGAACAAAAGTATAATATGAGATGATCGATGATATATGACATAATACCTTTTTATAGGTTTACATTGCTTGACCATCAAGTATTTATTTCGGTTCAAGAACCCGACCCGAAAATACGACATAAAGACTCCCAAACGTGACCTTAGGCCTTCCAAGTTATTAATACACGTTTTCCCACTTGCTAAGTATGTGTACCAGTCCGCGAACTTCAAATTCCAGCAGAAATTTTCGGAATTAAAGTATGCGTACCCGTCCGCATACTTTCCGTCTTCGGTATTCAATAAAAGCTTGTTTTGGCCACAACTTCTTCATCCGAACTCGGAATGACCTCATTATTTTTGAATTCTTTTTCTATTTCAATTATATTCAAGATGGTGATGACAAATCCTTAATTTGAATGAGTTAAGATCGGTCTTTGGCCCTTCTCTTGGTTTTGAGTGTTTTGCTCGTTTTCGTCGTACTTCTTCCACTACTCTTGGACTTGGGCACTTGGATACTTGGAATACTTATATTCCTAGATATTTTCAGCTCTTTTTAGCTCCTTTTTGGATGATTCACCTATTAGAAGCAAATGAGAGAAAACAAGAGTAATAATACGAATACATGCAAGAATAATAGCTAAAACAAGTATGGAATGAACACTAAAATCATATGAATTATGCACTTATCACTCGTCCATGCGAGGTTTGAGGTGTCAAATATATCAGGTTGGATGAAACTGCAACCTATTACTGAACTCATGTTGCAAGATTACCATATACACACCCGATGTTCTCGTCCATACGAGGTTCGAGGTGTCAAATGTATCGATTGGATGAAATCTGAACCTATTATTAAACTCGGGTTGCAAGATTACCATATCTGAGACCGATGTTCTCGTCCGACGAGATTTGAGGTGTCAAATATATCGATTGTATGGCGCAACCTATTGCGGAACTCAGTTGCAAGATTACTATATACAGACCCGATGTTCTCGTCCGACGAGGTTTGAGGTGTCAAATATATCGATTGGATGAAAGCGCAACCTATGCCCGAACTCGGGTTGCAAGATTACCACGCCTCTGAACCCGATGTTCTCGTCCGGGCGAGGTTAGAGATGTCAAATATATCGAGATTGGATGAAACTATAACCTATTAATGAACTCGGGTTGCAAGCTTACCATATACTGGACCCGATGTTCTCGTCCGTGCAAGGTTTGAGGTGTCAAATGTATCAGATTGGATGGCGCAACCTATTATTGAACTCAAAGTTGCAAGATTACCATATAAAGACTCGATGTTCTCGTCCGGGCGAGGTTATAGGTGTCAAATATATCGTATTGGATGAACCGCAACCTATTACCGAACTCGGGTTGCAAGAACCATATACAAACCGATGTTCTCGTCCGGGCGAGGTTAGAGATGTCAAATATATCGATTGGATGAACTGCAACCTATTACCGAACTCAGGTTGCAAGCTTATCATATCTGCACCCGATGTTCTCGTCCGTGAGGTTTGAGGTGTCAAATGTATCGAATTGGATGAAACAATGCAACCTATTACGGAACTCGGGTTGCAAGATTACCATATACGAACCGATGTTCTCGTCCGGGCGAGGTTAGAGGTGTCAAATATATCGATTGGATGAAATCGCAACCTATTACCGAACTTAGGTTGCAAGATTACCATATACAGACCGGTGTTCTCGTCCGTGAGGTGTGAGGTGTCAACTATATCGATTGGATGAAACCGCAACCTATTACCGAACTCGGGTTGCAAGACTACCATATACTGCACTTTCGATTTTCTCGTCCAAGCGAGGTTTGAGGTGTCAAATATATCGGTTTGGATGAAACGCAACCTAGCATGCGAACTCAGTTGCAAGATTACCATATACAAACCCGATGTTCTCGTCTAGGCGAGGTTTAAGGTGTCAAATATATCAAATTGGATGAAACTGCAACCTATGTCTGACTCAGTCTAATTATCAGCTAAACCTACAAAGTAAACTGAGATATTCTTAAAACATAATACAATGTACTGCAACATCCACAATTGCATATACAAATCTTCTTAATCACACTCAACAAACACAAAAACCATAAACCTAAAATCTACAATCACATATAAAACTAAAAGATATACATGTTCATAAACATCATCAGAAATTGCATCATTCAAATTAAAAACCAATAGTTTCTAACCTCCAATTTGTAAAATTATTAAACCCCCAAATGTTGAAAAACAATGATTCGAGAGAAAACCCAATAAATGAAATACCTTAGATGATGATAACCCGCATTTACATTTCCAAGATTGTGAATCATTTGTCAAAACTTCGTGAGAGATCGATTCAACTTAAATTTAGGGTTACATCGATGATTCACAAAAAAAAATGACCGATTCGTGTTGTTAATGAAGTTCTCTGCAGCTGCATCTCGATGTTTCGGAAGCTCAAATCGATGGATTAAAATGGACGGAGAGGAAAAGGGAAATGGGTGGAGAAATGTCTCAGGCTCTCAGTTGTTCTCGACATATTTATTCTCTTTTAATTTTCGCATAATTAAAAAAAAAACGAAAAACTAATTTCACGATTTTAGTTTTTTTTTTTCAGATTTTCGGTAATTAAAATGAAGAGTTATAATGGGAAAAAAAGTGTTGGAGAAAAAAGCGAGAATCGTTGGGAGGCTGGCCATTGAGTGTGAGATGAAATTGGGAGTTTGATAATAGTAATAAACGCGATAATAGTAGTAATGGATGGTAATAATGTAACTTGGCAATTTAAGTTGAGGATAGGAAGGTAATTACCCACAACCCTCCCGAAACTCGTAATGAGATAACAATTATTGCAACGATTATCCAACGTTACAAAGTTACCAACGTCGATATGACGTTACTTAAAAATATCCGTTACAAAATCCAAGTGTTACAAATTCCCTGATTTCGTGTAGTGAACACTCGATTCCTTTCCCTAAAGGTTGGACAGTTACAACATGTAACGTTAAGAGGATCATTCTTAATGTATGATCTTAGTTTCACAACTTCTTGTGATTCCCAAACAAGAAAATCATGAAGTTTCTCATTCCTTATACGGAAACAACATCTCCTTTCCAGGTGACCTTTATTTCCACAATAGTGGCAAACATAAGGAATGTTCTTACCTCGATCCGTGTGTGCTTACTTTGGAGGTTAATATACTTTGCTCTTTTGAATCTTAACCTCTATTTAACACCCTAAGAAAGTTTCAATGATTGAAATGAGAGTTTATATTAAATAACCATGAATGGATATAAACATTGTATGTGAACTCATACTTGTGTAAGTCCAAAATCCTTGAACCAAAGTGTGCGTACTTTGCTGCTGGGATAACAAAACTAAAGTCCCATACACAGTACGCGTATTTCAGGAAGTTCACATCCCGTGAATTTCGTTGGAGTTTGTGAATGGAAAACAAACTCAATCCGGTACTTAAGTATGCATACGTGTATGCGTACTTAAGTGGGTTATTTTCTAAAAACGGTTTATTCGTGAACTAAGACATATATAAACTAAGGAATGCATATTTGCAAATCGTGGCTATAATTTTCATGAATCGATTTGCGTGAATCAAAATCGTTTTTGCTTCGATTGTGTCTTATATACTTCTATGAGATCTAAGCAATTGAACAACTATCTAACTAGTTATTTTATATCATTTGAACTAGTTATGGTGAAGATGAATAAGGTTGATATGAAAGTGCTCATATGGCTAACCATTTGGTTAACTCTTGTGGAACTAACTAGGTGTACACGTTTAGGTACAAGATTACACAAACCTAAATGAACATGCATTTCATTTGTGTATAACAAGCTAAGTTCGATCTAACGGTTGAAAGACATTAGCTTGAATCTAATCAGGTTTTCATCTAACTGTGAATATTGAATGCTTTGTTACCAAGGTAACTTAGATTGCAAACCCTGATTTGGAGACTATATAAAGGAGAACTTTAGCAACTAGGAAACCTAATCCCCACACCTCATGTGTGATACTAGTTGTATAAGCTAGAGTCGATTCTCCTTTAACCTTAGGTTTCTACCGAGACCCTGTAGGTTAACGACTTGAAGACTTCATTGGGATTGTGAAGCCAGACCAAACTATTATCTTTGTAGTTGCGTGATATGATCTTGTTGTTTCTATCGGGATTGAGTGCAATCGTAATATTGGCTTGAGATTAATTTCTCCGATAGGAAAGATAGAAAAGTAATCATAAACATCTTCGTCTCATCGTTTGTGATTTCACAATATCTTGTTTCGCTAGTCGATTAAGATTATTGTGAGATGATTGATATTTCTAGGTTGTTCTTCGGGAATATAAGTACGGTATATCAATTGGTTCTTATTCACCTTGATTTATCAAAAAACGAGAACAAAACTCGTAGGTATTTCTGTGGGAGACAGATTTATCTATTCCTCGTAGACTTTTACTGTGTGATCTGATTTGTTTATTAAAGTCTTCGACTTTGGGTCGTAGCAACTCTTAGTTGTGGGTGAGATCATCTAAGGGAATCAAGTGCGTAGTATCCCATTGGGACCGAGAGACGTGGGGAGCGCAACTGTACCTTGGATCAGTGTAAGATTGATTGGAGTCAACTACTGATCCCGATTTGAAGTTAGTTTGTGTAGGCTAGTGTCTCAGCGGCTTAATACAATGTGTGTTCAATCTGGACTAGGTCCCGGGGTTTTTCTGCATTTGCGGTTTCCTCGTTAACAAACTTCTGGTGTCCATGTTATTTCTTTTCTACATTATATTTTTTTATATACTTGAAATATCACAGGTTGTGCGTTGAATCGATCAATTGGTAAATCCGACCTTTGGTTGTTGATTGAAATTGATTGATACTTGAGCATTGGTCTTTGGTACCGTTCAAGTTAATTTCTCTTGTATTCAATTAGACTCTTGAGATTGCTATTTGCTTGAGTAATTATTGAATCGAGTAATTGAGATATAACTCTTTGATATACTTTTCTTAAGATTGAGTCCATTTTGTCTAGTTGATTCTCTTGAAAGTATATTGGAGTTATTCCATCTGATTGCTAAGCGAAATATTGGGTGAGGTTGTTGTACCCCCACTTTTTCAATTGGTATCAGAGCAGGCAAACACATTAAATACCTCATAAGTCTGTGTTTGTAGCAATCTGATTATTATGGACGAGTCTATCTCTAATAACGTACCAGGTCAGAAATTACCCGATGTTTTTCAAAGCTTGAATTCACCCGAGAGAACTGTCACATCTAAGTCGATATATAAACATTGTTTGAATGTAAAAGCGTTGATTGGGAAACACTCCTAGAAGAACAGTTGGATGAACTTTTCCGATGAAGGTGATTCGAGATATTGATAGAGATGTTGATGAGGAAGTCTCGAGTATGTTAAGTTTTTGGATTCGTTAAAAATTAAGAAGATTACAACTTCTCATGTCGACCTCTTCGACTCCTCTCGTCGAGAAAACAAGAAATTGAAAAGGATTTACGGAGGTCTTTATGGTCGGAATCGCTCCTGCAAATTGGCCCTCAAAGATTCCGAGGAAACCCAGAGTAGAAAGTCACTTTAATGTGATCGTGTTTATCAAAAATGCTTCTTGTTAGAAGAAAAACTTGAGAAATGAAGGAAGGATTAACTCCCAGCAAGCAAGTTTTGATGCGGTTAAGAAGCAAATCCCCGACCAATTTACTTTATCTGCAAGAGACTCCATTCTTTGGCAATGCAATCCAGATCAAACATGCTCAAGACTATCTTTTGGCTGTCCCCGTCAGCCGGTTTAGGTCGGTGCCTTGTCCCCGAGACAGAGTTTAGAGCGATAGTTTGTTATCGATCTTGGTATCCAGTTATTTGTTGAGGATGGATTGTGCGCTTGTTGCAATAAGCCTATGGATATATTTGGTGATCACGCGCTTCACTATGCTAATGATGTTGGTCTGAAGTTCCGTCATGACTTGGTACGTGATGTAATCGCGAATATTTGCTTCAAAGCTGGCGTCCCTGCTCGCAAGGAAGTTGCTTTGGGTTTTTTGTCTGAGTATAACAAGGATTTGCGTCCGGTGATATCCTTGTTCCCAACTGGGAGAACGGTCAAGATGTGTATATGGATGTCACAGGAGTCTCCCCGCTGCTGGGTGATGGTGTACGTACGTTTGTCCCGTGCCAAGCTATCTCCAAAGCTATCTCGCGTAAACGTTCCAAATATTTGAATGAGTGTACTTCACACGGTTATGGTTTGGGAGTGCTAGCCTTTACTACTTTAGGAGAACTTAGTGAGGACACAATATCTTTTTTCAAACGTCTGAAGAATTGTTTAGTTAGTCATGACGTTGGTAGTGGTCTCGGTAGTTTTATTTTTCTTCAGATTGGGTGTTGCTATTCAAAAAGGGGTTGGTGCTCAGCTTGTTGCTCGGCTACCAACTAAAACCTCTTTTGTAAATTAAACAAATATTTTTAATACATAATTATTAATTTTATATTGTTCTATTATCTATTATCAAACATATTTTTTGTTACCCGTGATATAAATTTTTTTTTTTGTGGTAATAGGTGTTTACCTATACTACAAATTTTAAATTTTTCTTTACACATTGAAATTCTCTTAATTAAAATTTCCATAAAATATGAAAAAAAAAATTATGTAGGATTTGAAACCCCAAATTTATATACATACTAGCTCTTAACCCGTGCCGAAACGGCACGGGCATAATTTTCATCTGGATATTAAATTTAGTATTTTTATTAATTATGGAGTTTACTTGTCATTATAAAGTGAATGTAAAATCAATAGATATTTTTATTCTTCAGTCCACTAATCTTTTATCATGTATTCATATATGATTCCTTCGATTATGTTTGATAGTTTGACATTCTCCCAAATAATGTATCTTCGGAGCCAGTACCCAATCGAATTATTTTTCACATATTCTTCCACAAAAAACCAACGATATTTGATATGTTTTATAGTTTGCAAAGACAAAAAAAATATTATCAATCATTTGAAACGGTATTTCCCTTGTGCATCTCCCTTATTTTAGTGACCGCGTAAAACCAAAATATCGAACTATGTAGGTTAAAAAAATTTAAAACACTCGAACTCATTCGTCCCGTAAATAATTGTGTACGTATTAACAATGTCAAGATTCTTGTTGATTTTGTCCCCTTTAAAAATGGTCCAAAAAGATTAAAACTCAGAATGGACTCTACATACAATACATTACATTGTATGTTTGTATAATCCGAATAACATAAATAACTACTAATTCATTTATCCAAGTCATTGTATTATAAAACGTTAAGCCATTTCAAATGTCAACCCATTCGACTCAGAAAATATATATCTCCAATTCTTCAAAATCGTCACACAATCTACGACATTGATCTTCTAAATGTGAGGTTATTATTTGCTTAAAAATATAGCTAGTAGTCAAATGGTTAACCACTTGACCTAATGCCAATAGACTATGTTATCCATCATTATTGAACAAAAATAACATTCTACCATTTAATAAGAAATATGTGAGACGATGAAATTACTCGGTGCAATTTGGTCACCAATACTTACGACTACAAAAACACCATCCACCATTTTTGTTATTCTTGAAATAGCTTCCACCATTTCCAACCACACGACAACGTTTTTTCCTTTACACCATTGTGATCCACTTAATAAATGTTGGCCAATTTAGACATTAGTTAATCGAATTATATTTAATATCATTATTTGATAAAAATATTTGTTAATAGAATAATTTAGTTATTATCGTTTTTGATGCAACGTCTACCATGGAAAATTAATATAATGGTTGTTATGCAAGATAAATGAAAAATTAGTAATCAGTTAAATAAATTTTAGACGTTAGATAAATTTTTAATCATTAGTTATGAGAAACACTTACAACCTTAGATGTATCTATTGCAAGAATAAAAATGACAATTGTCCATAATAAGTTAGAAAGATTATGTCAATTTCAACCCTTTTTTTTGTTGGCTTTATATAAACTGATAATTGTTTTTCATATTTTTTTAATTATTATGTTTCTCACGTAGGTTGACCGAATTATATGTCTCGAAGAAACCACCGAGTGAAGCATGCAGTGAAGTGAGACCTACTGAAAAAATCAACCACAACTTCCGTAATAATGTTATTTTTGTTCCAACGACATACAATAAATATTTTTTCACTACGGCACTAAACCTGCACCACCACCAGAACGACTCATTACCACTACCTTTTCCATCACCATCACTATGCTCACCGGCTCCATGCATCACCACTCTCAAACACCACCCTGGCTATCCCTAATTTCTATCGATATAATTATTAATATAATTATTATTTATTTAATAAAAATATATTTAGAAAAATGAAATTGGATAAAAAGAATTTTAAAAGTTATTATGTTTCTTAATTAACAAATTTATTATTTTTTTAATGAAGTATATTTATTAAGATAATTATAAGACATTTATGATAAGAGATTAATTAAGTATTTATTCTAAGAAATTAATGATACAATAATGATGTAAACAACCACAACCATAGATTTAGCTTTCCCCAGAATGCATCCAGACCGCTCTTTATATAGGCTAAGTTGTCCATGCTATGTTTTATATTAGAGATATATATATATGTATATATACGAATTGCGCCATTTTTAAATTGTTGAAGAAAAATTTTATTTAAAAAAAAAAAAATTAGTTTGCACATGCGAAATTTATAACATGATTTATTCACTTCATTTGATTATTTGCATATCAATAGTTTATTTTTGCATATTAAAATTCATTTATGTATATAAATACGTTTACTATTTGTCGTACTACTAATATTATTGTCAAAATGTGTCTCATGTGTGAAAAATACGATGTGTCTTTATATGAACTTTTGTTTTTGTTGATGAATATCTTTTCCTCCGTTCCATTTTAGATGATGTTTTAGGGGGTATTTTCTTGTTCCTCAATACCTGAAGGTTTTCATATTTTTCCACTAAACTACCAATAACACCCTTGAAGATTTTTACAGAACTAATGGGGATTGAATGAACAAAGAAATATTTTATTACAGCCTTGAATTGAATCGAGTATACATCACAATATATATAGACATAGTTTTGTACGATATAAGGAATCAATTGACAAGTATGGAAATATATAAATGAGAATAATTATCTTCCTGAAAATCAGCATGTAGAGATATTTAAGGAGTAATTGGTGTTAATCTCCAACTGCACTTTGAGCCTCTTCTTTAACGGTTGGGATTTATTAGTAATTGGTTGTTTACTTAAGGGTTTTCAATTTGTTTCCCGATTAAATCTGGACTGTAGATCAAATAGCATTTTCTATGTCTGGATTTATTTAACTGTTACGATAAAAACAAATGAAACAAGAAAACGGATACTCTAGCAAAACAAAAACAAAAAACGTAACGTTATTTTTTCTCTTTGAATCTTCTCTCGGAAACGTTACGAGAATGAATTAACGTTCTGGTATGATTTAGGTTTATTTGATTTCTTTGTTGTCTTGTTTTCTATCATTTATTTTCCCTATCATGTTTTTTCCACGTTTATATTTTCCCATGTCAAACTCTTTTTATTTTTTTCATCTCCTTGAACTAATCTTATGTTGAAAATTATTAGAGTTACTAAAATTCCCTTAAAATAATCTTAATGTATAGTTTTGATTACAACTCAAGAAATTACCGATGATTACGGTTTTCTAGAGATTTCAGCACATGTTGTGTTTTATGGGATAGAATTATGATGTAGATGAGGATGAAACTCAGGTCATGAGTATCCCAGGAAAACAAATACAGATCCTTGGCCTATTATGGAACCTTGAACTTTCCTTGACTTGAACATGTGTAGGATGAACAACTTTACATATTTAAGAAATATGTATGGAACTGAACTTTCCTTGACTTGGTATAGAAGGTTTATGTAATTATCATAATTCAAACTAGCACACATTCATGTCTTCAATTTCATTTTCTTCCACCACCACCATAAGATGTAATGTTTATAATGTATTAAATGATAGAAAAACATTTTTCGTTGGTTAATTATATAACATGATTTGTGGTTTATACAAACTATATATAAGATATGTGTATTTATATCAAAGCAACAATCAACAGGATCAGTGGTTTGATGGTTTAGAATAAGAAGTTGCAGGTCATGGAATCGCCTCCACACGCTTAAAAGTTTTTGAAAAAAAATCTTTAGGCTTAGTAGCTATTTGGACAAATGTGCTGGGGTGTTTGTAAGGATATTGCATACAAATTTAACGACCTAATAGTTCGAAGATTCGTATTAATCATCTATTATCCGTGGAAGAAATAAAAAACGCATTTTCGGCACCGTACTTACAATTGACGGAAAATTTGTATGGGAAGGATTAGTTCGCGAATAATTCAGCAAAATTTCGTTGGATTACTAACTAGGCTTGTTTGAGAATCATAATGGAGAGTCTAATATGCGTTAATATTAAAGCATGATGGGCTTGTTATAATAAGAAAAATCCCAAAAAGCTAAAATCATTTGCCAAATTTGGTTGGGTGAAGATTAAATCTCCAATTGAATGTTGGGAACGAATAATATTGCCTTTGCTCAAACGTGTTTTTCAAGTATGATTAATGTTAATGTTTTGCTTAATTAAACGCACAGTGAAAAGATAATTTGAGGACGAAGTGGACATATATACTACGCCTAAAAGAAAATGTTGATCTTAATTGCGCTCACCTATATTTGTTTTTCTCTTTAATGTGAGCTTCATCCAAGATCATGATCATGGATGTTCTAAGGCCGGTTCATATGCACCTAGTAAGCAATAATATTTTTCACTTTTACATCCACTATGGGCATGGAAAAGTGGCGAACATAACTGGTTAAGTGGCAAATATATGACTTACCCAGTTGCGGTGTATTTTCTAACGAGCGATAGAGGCCCAACGCTTGATTGTTACTACACTGCTAGATGAGGATTTCAATGCCAACAATTATGTTTCCGACGCTCTGCACTATGTTCTTCGCTCGGTGATTTAGCATCTTAAGGTCACAAATCTGTCCCTATAAATACTCGATTTCAACCCCGTTTCAACTCACACCTCCTTTACATATCTCAAAATCTTACTTACACTTCTTCTTATCTAAACCAAAATAAATTATTTTCACTCACAACTTCTCTAAACTTCACCATTTTTTTCATTTTCTCGTAACATCGCTTTTCAATCTCAATCGGTCGAAATCACAAAGTTCGAGGTACAAAATTTATTTTGGCCGAAGACGAATATATTTTGCCGGAATTATGTTTATTTTACACAAGATAGAATCGATGGTGCATATCAACAAGATAACACCATGTGGGAAAACATATATCAAAAATATCATGAACAAACCATGAACATCCGTGATCGTTGTCATGTCGGTCATTTGTAACCCATAGGGAAGTATCCTATATGTTGTTGTGACAATTATAGGCTTTTGAAGCCTGGAGAGCGGTGATATTAATGCGGATATGGAAATTAATTGTCGCATGGATTGGTAACACAAAAACGGGAAAAAAAAATTCGCATTCGAAAGTTGTTACCATATTTGAAAAATGTTTCCCAAATATGATCTAGAGTTGTTAAAATATAATCATCAAATACCTGAAAGATCACCATACAATTCTTCTCTTTAAACACAAAATTCGCAATCAGCTCAACCCAGTTCACCAAATCCATCTTCTTCAGTAGATAACACAATAAACAAAAATGCTAACTTAAATCTCGATGCTGCTAATAAGAAAAAACAATCTAGGAGAAACAATGAAAGACTGGTGAGAAAATTCACTCAAGAAGGATCAAGCTCTGAAAGTTTAACATGAGAGAGTTTATGGATCATCAGAAGACCGTCGAAAACAAATAGCGGTTGATCGAAAATTTCAGACTAAGGAGTTGAACAAAGGTCGGGTTTCTCAAAATAGAAATTTGTCTTCAAATATGACAAGCATAAGATTTTAATGCAGACACTACAATAATGAACGAACGAGAAAAACATTTATGACAACTGGCTTTTGATAAGCTACAAAGAGAGATGTACGTAATTACAACAATCACATCCAACAACCTAGTTTGTGATGATGAAGATGATGAAAAAAACCTCCTAATTACTGAAAAATTGATGTATTAAGTAAAAATTTAAAATGTTTACGTAATTCTACTTTATTAGAATATGAAATGTCAATTTTTTCTTAATTCGACCTAATTCTATTTAATATAAGTTTTAATTAGTTATGAAACCACATTAAATATCATTATATTAAAATGCCATATGGGTAATGAGAAACTCTTTATTGAGATTTCAAAATGAGCAGCGTATTCAAAATTCTTTCTTTTCCATCTTCGTCGTTCCACTCGAATTCGCACATCAATTTCATCAGAGGTTTCTCCCCTAAGTCTACATCGATTTACAGTCCGAAATAAAGCTATGAATTCTTCATCCTATTTTCTTCATACAAAAAATCGACAGAACAATGCTGCACGATCCCGGTTACGAAGGTTATCTATGTCATTACATATGGTTTCATGAACTTTAATACAATAACTTTGACTAACTAAATCGATTTGGTGTCGTTCAACAATCTACGCGCCTCTTCAGATAATACATCATACAATGTTTACGAAGAGATAAATTTTTGTCTAGAAAAAAAGTTATGATTTGCAATATTTCTTGAGATTAGAGCGAAAGAAGAAATCGAAATCATTTTTACTCACAATATTCATGATTTTTTTTTTTTTTTTGGGCAAATCAAAATAAAAAAAATTAAAATTCTTTTTATTTTGAGTAATTACAGTCCCACCTGGAAAATAACATGAGTAGAGTTGTATACACACTGTATCATTGATACGTATACAACAAAATAAAAAATCGAAAGAAGAAAAAATAAAAAAAAAACCCCCCGAAAAAATTATTAATCTCCCTCCAAATCAAATCGTTATATTCAAAACCCTAATCCTTCCCCTTTTTTATTATTCCAAACCCTATAATTTTTCATTCATTCAATCAATCATCTGATTATTGTTGTTTATCTAATTACGGTAAGTATAATCAATTTCGTTTCGTTTCGCATTCTTTAATTTCGGCTCTCTGTTGTATCAATTTGATCGTAATTTGATCGTGTTTTGGGTTCGGTTCCAGGGTTTTCTGGTTAATTGTGTATTCAATTTCTTATCATCATTGGGAGGAGGACCATAATTGATTTGATTGTATTCGTTTTGTTAATTTCATTGATTAAGCGAATATTGGGATCGTTAACTAATTTTCTAATTTTTTCTAATTTTTTTTTTTGATTAAAATCGTTGTAGAATTGTTTGATTGAGTGTGTATGATTGATTAATTTCAGGGTTTTAGTTTATGATTGGAAGGGTATATTTTTGTTAAGTTTTTAAAATAGGGGTGTGTTTGTGTTGTTCAGGTAATGAATTTAGTTAGTAAGATAGCTCAATATATCTGTATTTTAATCACGGCGACACGGTAATAACGAGACGAGAGCATCGTAGTACTTGGATTATGTACAAAGAGAGCTAGTGTAGAGTTAAAATTGTGACTGTAATATAGTTAGACATTAAGGTTTTGTATTCTATTGAAGGAAATTACCCAATTTTTTGACCTTTGTTGTGTTTCGTACTTGTGGATATAGTTTGCGTCGAACATTGAATTGTTTGCTTGTTTCGGTTATGATATTAATTTGAATTTGAGTTCATTGTGGTTGTATCAGCTGCTAGTGCTTATGTTTCTGTTTGTGTTGTGTTCTATTCAGAATTAGAAATTTGGGACGTGTTTTATAATGCATCCCCGGGAAAGGAGATATTGATGCAATGTCATCCAGCAACAAATATGGTCTGGCTTCTAATAGCCCAGATAGGCCGACTTACCCTAGTGGACAACGGGGAGTCTATGGAGCTTCTTCGTTGAATAAATCAGGCAGCTTTCGTGAGGGCATGGAGAATAGGATACTATCATCACGTCCAGGCATGTCAAGAAGCGGGGCTACGTGTTCACCAGCAGAGGTGGCAAATTTCTTGCATAGTTTGCCTCTTGATGCTAAAGTGATGGTGTCAGGACAGAAGCTCCCCGGCAAGCGGAAGTTAGTAGAATCTTAAGTGCTTCGCTGGGCGTGTCACAGGATAACACCCATTCTGGTTCATCAACTACCAGGATTGCACCCGAGGGGATTAAGAAGGCCAAGGGCGCTATACTTGAAAACGCTGGCAGGGCTAGGTATTTATTAAATCTTTTTCTTCATCTAAATTACTCTAGTTAAAAATAGGAAGGTCTTGTTAGCTTATGCAATTTTTCTGGCTTAGCAGCGACCAAGTGAAGGTCTGTACTGAGATGGTATCCAGATTCGATAAGTGTTTTCCAAATTTGTGCACGAGGAAGCGATCTCGTTCTGATATTCAACCAAGTGATCGATCAAACACCTCACTGGCAGTTGATCGTCTTGCTTCTGGAGGAATTGCAGGAAAGTTGGCAACCCAGAGTAATGGGATATCCAGTGGGTTTGGCCATGAACACCAGAAATCGGAAGACCAATGCAAAAATGCTGTTAGTAAACGTATACGTAGCTCAATGGTGGATGGACAGGTCTCTTCTACTTCCACTTGACATACTATCACTTTGCTCCTTTGTGGACTTCAATTCTTCCTGATTATGATTTCATCTTGATCTTGCTATGTTTATATCATATAAGTTAGTGATATCATTGTGGCCAATATTATTTATTTTTACCGCGTTTAGATTGCTATGGGTTAGGTCTGTTTTTTTCCTGGTGTGACTGTTCAATTTGCTTCATGTAAACTACTATGACAGGCATAATTGAAAGTCATTACGAAGGCTATTATTATGTTACAAGGAAACTTGTTTTTCTGTTATTACTTTCACCCATATTCTTGCTACTTGAACATCACTTGCATCAGTTTTGTTGCTCTTTCATGCTTCAGTACGAAATTTTCTGCTATGTCTAAGTTATATAGGGGAGTCTTACATTTGTTTCTGATTGATCTAGATGGATATACGTGGGAGTGTTCTTGGAAGGCCACCTGCAGCGATGGATAGGGATAAAGAAATATTTGGAATTGCTAGTGGAGGTCAGGTTCAATCTGCAGAAAAGGATCAAGCTTTACCCATTGGTATTGACGGCTGGGAAAAGTCAAAAATGAGGAAAAAACGTTCAGGGATAAAGTCTGATGTCTCCATGAATGGAACAATTAGGTCTCCTGATGGTGATCGAGAATCAAAACGGGAGACTCAGCAAAGGCTAGGCATTGAGGCCCGTTCAAGGTTTAGTAACGTTCATGGCTTTAGGTAAGGTTGGCTATTAGTTGTTCAAGCTTACGGCTAGGAACTTTGATCTTTCTGAAACATTAATGTTTTCTCGTAAGACTAAATCTCAATTCTGACAGAAGGGGAGTACTTGCATATGAAAAGCGTCTGCGGTTTTTTACTTTCTTTTCTTTGTTTTGTTTTTTTGCATCGCTTCATGCACCATCTTTTGTCTTAGGCACTAGTGATCAAGAGTTGTCATCTGTTTTTTATTCTTGACTATGATATTTTCTGAAATCTTTCTAAGGCATCCCACACAACTCTAAAAGAGATTCGTTTCATCATGGTTATATTTTTTAATTACACAGGCAATTTTGTTAAGTTTCGACTTTTGTTATATTCAGATCTGGGCCTTCTAATGGAGCAGTTGGGGTTGGAAAATTAGATGTCACGTCTCAACAAACTGGGCTTGGCATGCGATCCACAGCTAGGAGTGACCAAGATAATGGCTCTCTCGTCAATGACAGAAGAGATCGTGTTGCAGGCGATAAGATCAATGTGAAAGCCGTCAACAAGTAGGCAGCCCATGTTTCTGCAATTTTACTTAGTGAATTGCAGTTGAATCCTTACATGATATTCTCTAGGTCTAGGGAGGGATTATATCTTCCTAAATTATGATCTCCCATTGCTTATTTTATCTTAACAAGTGATTTTCTTAAATTCAGATTGAATTTCCGTGAAACTAGTAATGCTGCTAGTCCTGCTTCAACCCTAAAAATTAATGCGTCCGCTCGGGGGCCGAGATCCGGTTTTGGTACAATGCCCAAGCCAATACCCAATGTCCATCGAGCAATAGGTGGTCCTGATGATTGGGAGACCCCCCAGAGTATGAATAAGCTCAATGCTGTTGTTGGAACTAGCAACCGTAAACGCTCTCAGTCAGCACGTTCATCATCACCGCCTGTGACACAATGGGGTGAACAAAGGCCTCAAAAGATATCCCGTGTTGCACGACGAACAAATTTACTTCCTCATCTTCCTGCCCATGATGAATCCCTAGCTATAGAAAAAACATCCGATGTTTCTGGTAATGAAAGTGGCCTAAGGCACTCGTCGGGAAACATTGTGCAGCAGGTTAGACCTAAAGTTGAACCTTCAGTTGCATTATCAGAAAGCGAGGAGTCGGGAGCCACAGAAGTCAGATCTAAGGATAAGGGTAAGAAAGCTGCTGAAATGGATGAGAAATCAGTCCAAAATTTTCAAAAGGTTACAACATCCGGCTCATCCAGAAAGAACAAGATGCGAGACGAGGATTTCGGAAGCACTGTTCGCAGACCAGGAAGGGGAGGTAGGAGCTCCGCTGCGGGTAGGTCTAGTGTATCAAAGGCAGTTGATAAGTTAGATAATACAATTACAGCGAAACAACTCAGAAGTGCAAGGCATGGAAGTGATAAGATTGTGAGGTGAGACACTTCTCATTTAGAGGCTAGTTATTCAATTTTATTTCCTATGCAGTTAGTATACTTGTTATTTGTCTCTTATGTGATAGTTTCCTTGTAACAGTAAAGTAGGTCGCCCACCAAATCGGAAGATGTCTGAGAGAAAGGCTTATACACGTCCTAGATACACAATGAACAGTGGTGTGCAAGATTTGCTTGGTATTTTCACCTTCAAAGGATCCATGTTCCATGATCAGTTTTGCAGGTGTTTCTTTTATTCTTTTACTTATACTCTTCTTTTCTTCTCAGGAGAATCACATGATCTGCATGAAGAGCTCTTGGCTGCTGCAAATGCAGCTGCAGACCCTGGTAGGGTCCTCATCATCGCAGTTAAAATAACCTTTCTTCACTTCTGGAAAGTTCAGTTTCTCTAATGCTATTGTTGTTTTATGCAGGTCAAGCTTGTTCCAGCCCATTCTGGAGACAAATGGAGCCACTCTTTAGTGTCATCTCAGCTGATGATATAAATTTTCTGAAGCAACAGGTGATAATGAGCTACGATTCTTTGTTACTTTTTATTTATGTCTTAATCTTTCAGTTTCTGAACTTTTGTTCAACTGTTCCATAGTGAGTGTCATAATTAGATTATATGTGATGAGACTCCTTAACAAGTGTTCATGTTATATGCACGATTCGCATGCTGACGTTTACCTTGCGCTTCATACATAGTAGATTGTCGAATTGGTTATTTTTTGTAAGTATAGCTACTTTAGATCATTTCATGGTGCAACTATATCCTGGTTATGATTGGTAAATACTTGGCCAAGGTGAATTATCTGTTAACATGATTCTGGACACTATATGTTATATCTATCTTATAATTGGACAGTTAGGGTCTCAATATCGAATTTCATATGTTCTGTTGTTTTTCTAGATAATATTTGTTTGGGTCTGATAGCTGGATTTTTTGTTTAACTTTTTCATTGTAGGGGACTCTTGGGTCCAACCCCTTGACACCAACCCCGGTGGTTGCATCTAGAGATAATTGTAGTACCATCCCTAATAGATTTGAGTTGGTTGAATGTAATGGAGATAGGGGTTTTGCAAGTCAAGCAAAGCACTCAGTACCAGCCAGAATGGATGATAATGTAATCCCACTTTGCCAGAGGCTTATTTCAGCATTAGTTTCGGAGGAAGAGATTGAAGAATTTTGCTACACAGGAGATGATGAAACCAGTTTTGGGTGGGACGCAGAGTTGAAAGCTAATTCATTGAATCAGCAGTCATTTGGAAACTATTGTAGCATTGGCAAACCTGTTACTAATGGGTATAGAGTACCTGTCAGCGGGAAGATACCGGAATGGGTTTGTACACGATGAGTTCGATTTTTCCAGCAATTCCAAGCTTTAGGGATGATTCCTTAGATGGAATACAGGTAGACCAAGAAGTGATGCCTAACGCACATTGTTCTGAACTTCAGTATAACCAGATGGCTCTTGAAGAGAGACTTCTCCTTGAGCTTCAAAGTATCGGAATTTATCCAGATCCAGTGGTATGTTTTCTTTTACCTGAACTTTCATGTTTAAGGATATGTCATGGTTAGTCAAGTCCACCACTTGACTGACTTAGCACGCACTGTTCTGAAATACATGCGTTCATCTCATTTCAGCCTGGCCTAGCAGACAGAGAAGATGAAGATATCGGTGAGGATGCCAGAAGAGTGGAGGAGGAGCTTAACCAACTGGTACTTAATTTATGTTTCAAACACTCTTCTCAGTTTCCTACCTGTTGGCTTTTGAACTTAGTTGATCATACTGGAACTGATCCTTAAGATCTCTATCACTTTGATTATCAAGCATTCCAAGATTAAAAAAAGAGTGCAGAGTTGGTGCAATTCTCAGGTTTATTCTTTTTTTAAAATAGGTGTCTAAGAAGAATCACTTACTCAGTAAGGTGCAGAAGTCTGCAGCTGAAGCCAGAGAACATCAAGAAAGGTAATCTGAATCCTTTCTCTTAGATTGTATCAGCTGTATTGGGTACTGTTATTTCCCTTTTGCACCTAATGATTTTTATTTTTACATTTTGTTGCTTGTACAGGGAGATAGAGTGTCAAGCTTATGACAAACTTGTGGGATTGGTGTATAGCAAATACATGGTAACATATTGTTGTATCTTAATGTTGCTTCATTTGAGTGTTTAATTAAGATGCATATAAATTGTTACGCGTCTCATAGACAACACGAAAATCAACATGCCTTAACTAAAAATATATAGCCACGCCTCTCATAAATTCTATGGGTCCCTTGAGTAGTTGAGACGGATAGCATCACATTTCATCCCCCTTCACTATCTTCTTCTCAGGATACATGTGGTCTTTACAGTGCACTTTTCTTGCTATGTAATAATCATAGCTTATTGACTATTTCTCCACTGTTAATTCTTGTCGAAACTATATATTTTTGTGAATACAAACAGTGCTGTTATATTAAGGCTTATTCATCATTGAGTGGTATAACACCTTCCCTATGTCTTACAGGCATGTTTTGGTCCTAATGCATCCTCTGGAAAAGGTGCAAGCGGCAAAATAGCAAAGCAGGCTGCTTTAGCTTCAGTAAAACGTACTTTAGAACAATGCCAAAAGTTTGAAAATTACGGCGAAAGTTGCTTTAACGAGCCCGTCTTCCAAGATTTATTCCGCTCTAGGTCCTCAAACTTAAAGGTTTCAGAGTGTGTAGATAGTATCATTGAAGGAGAATCTGCGAACCTTTACACTGGAACTCGCTCTTCAGAAGTTAGAGTTTCAGGTAAGTTCTGCATTAGTTATATGCAGATGTTTGATTTTTTAGTTTCTTTGGGAGTAATTCTTATTGATAAATTGACTTACTTAACAATCTTGACTAGATTTTAAATAATTCTTCTGTTGCATCTATGATAGGTACACACCACATCCCTCCTTTTATTCCACAATCAGGTCAGAATATGGATACCATTGACAAGTACCATTTGTCAGACGAAACTACTGTAAAAGAGGATAAAGGATGCACTAAAATTAAACAGAGGGAGTTGTTGCTAGACGAGGTTGTTGGTGGAACAGGTATTTCCTTGAGAGACCATTCAGGTATTGGAAGTTCTCTTGCTACAAAAGGAAAGAGAACTGGTCCTGCTAAAATTGGCCGGCCAGCTTTAGGCACCGTTAAAGGTGAGAGAAAGCCAAAATCGAAACCTAAGCAGAAGACTGTTCAGTTATCCGCTTCTGTCAAAGGCCTTCTTGGTAAGGGTCTAGAGCCACCCAAAGCAGTATTTACTTCTGCTTCAAGATATAATGGAAATGCGACAGATATCAATGCCAAGAAGGAAAATGGTTTGAGTATGGGCACACCAGACGAAGATGAGGCTCTTGACTTGTCTCATCTGCCGTTACCTGGAGTTGATGATGATCTCGATGGGCAAGGGCAGGATTTTGATTCAATATTCAAACATATTGATGATGAAGCATTGCAAGACATTGATTTTATGGGACTTGAAATTCCAATGGACGACCTTTCAGACTTAAATATGATGGTTTGAGTTTCCTCTCTTTGTATATTCAATGATTATACAGGTTACACGACATATAAATGAAGAAGAAATGGCTTAATATGTGGGGCGATCACTCTATAGCCAGGTCTGTAAGTACTTAGTAGGGTATAGATAGATTCTTTCGACTGCTTCTGACTCCATAAATCTCTTCTTTTACATCTTTTTCTTTTTGTTGATGTACAAGCAAGTCCCCGAAGTTATCTTAGCAGGCATTACATCCTGATGATAGAAATAAAAGTCAGTAAACAGTGCCAATTGTACATAAATTATATTTTTAATAAAATAAAAAAAGTGGGGATTTATTTGATACCTTGCCTCTGTATCATGTCTACTGTTGTGCTCATAGCAGCTTAGCTTCAGATATGAAATACTCTGGTGTTAGTTTCAGTATATTTTGCAGGACCAGACTCAGTTTTGGTGACTAGTCTTTTGGATGGTGTGCGTATTTCTCTGGCATCAGCTGCTACAATGTCACTGTTTGCGGCTCTTCCTCTGCTGAGGTAAAACCCTCAACTCATCTTAATCATGATTGTATTTAAACTTTTATCAAGTACATACTCTTGAGCACCCATTTTCACTAGTTTGTCTTTTCTTAGGCTGAGGGGAGGATCTACCTTTGATATTTTGAGCTTAGTTTGGCCTGTTTAGGGATACTTTCAGGAAATTGTTGGTAGGTGGAGTTGATAGCACAACGGGGATAAGTTGATGTAGTGCACCAGGGTAGACATTGGGCTTTAGTAGCGTGCTTATAATGTTATGTGGCTAGGGTTGACAAAGTTAACTGCAGTAGACATTGACACTCGATTCCTGTGTCAGAGATGAAAGTTAACCCATTCTATCTAAGGTAATGGCACCAGCTTCATTGATTGGGCTAAATCCGAGTCAGTTGCCCAAAATAGCTGGACATTCGAAAGCCTAGTTGGTTTTCTGATCTCAGCCATAAGTATTTGAAAAAACTAGAAAACAAAACCAATTTTGTTGGAACTGCATCGTTTGTTTGGTTATGGTAGGTTCCCTGAATTGCGAGTTCAGAAATGATATTGTTTATATCTGAAAAAACAAAAATGTATTTGTCTGAATGCAATGTATGTTCTGAAAAAGGAAAAAAAATACACGAGTAATAAATGCGAAACAGTGTTGCATTTCTGCACCCTAATTTATTTGAAACCAACAATGAAACAGATTTTCTGGAATTAGTTGATTTCGTTTTGGCTTTACATAATTTACTAAGCATGAGAATGGACATGGATTTACTTTTATCCTGATATCCCTCCTTGACAATGCATTCAGCAGGCCCCTTAAGAAGGTGATGACTTGAGCCGCAAAAGCTAATTCTTGTACTAACTTTTCCGCGTTCAACTTCTGCAGGAATGCCAGGAACTCAAAACCTTGGATTTTGCAAGTCTCTTGTTTTGCCAGGTTTGCTATTCTTCAACTCTTGTTAAACCACATCTATCTTCAAAACGGAGTAGTGGAAATTAACCAAATTCGATCTGGTCAGTATCAACAACAGACACTGCAACCTAATGAGAATGATTGTATTCGATTTTGTTTACCAATTAGTGATGCAGCTGTGTAAGTGGGTTTGGAACCACCACTTGCTCGAGTTCCGGAACATTTGGAGTTCCGGAATGCAAAAATGGTCCCTAGAAAATCTATCAAAATGATTCGAGATGATCCATCAAATCATTCACTGTTGTCGTATGCATTGGTAGATATCCACCAACTAGGCCCCACAGAGTAATGATTATGATGGTACATTTATGATCGACCTGTCCAAATAACAGCCCTCAGATATTTTTTCCGGAAGACAATGAGATTTTGAAAGTTCAGGCCAGTGGTGTTCCTTTTAAGCAATCATACATTGTTTGATTTTTTTTTCACCACCACCGAATAATTTGTGTTTCACAACAGAAAAAAAAACTAAAAAAAATTAAACAGTATTATTATAATTGAGTGATAAATTATGACGTAATTTTTATTACCAACTTATATTAAACTTTATTAATGAATTATCTTTTTCTTTATTTTCTCTTTTAAATAGAAATCGTTTACATAGCGGCAAAGAGCGAGCAACAGTACTTGTATGTAAGCCCTTTTAAATTATTACCAACTTATATTTACGTTTTTAAAAATAAAATTTGGGAAAAGAGCAGTTTTTATGAGATTTTATATTATAAAACAAAAAATTGGTTCCGTAGAATTTTAAATATGAGAGACAGGTTCCTGGCTAAATCGGCAAGTCCAAGTTAGTTCATGTACTTGATTTGGTTGAGACCCTTCTCATCCGTGGTGCTATTATTATGGGGTCTTGCGTATGCATGTAACACTGCCACCATTATAAGTTAGGTACTCCCAAACATTGTCTGAAACGTGCACTTTCCTGAGTCGTTGGATCCACGTACAAATCTTCTGTCTGTAACGTGGCATGAAGTTGGTGGTGTACAGCACGTCCAATGTCTGCGGTTTAGGAACATCGAAACTATTCCCAACATTGATGCCCTAATCTCTTATGAACATACCCTTGATTTCAAATTTTATTACATAATTTACCATTGTTTTCTACACTTATAGCTAGGCACGTGTGTAATGTGGTTATGAGATAGATTATGTAAAAAAATGGAATCCTATGCCTAGAAGTGTAAAATTTCTTGATTTTGCAACCTAGCTAAGGTAGAGACCAAAATTACAAAATATTTTCTTTCACAAAAAATTAACTTTTTCGTTTCTGAAAATTTGTTCTGAAGTTTTACACTACAATTTACTTGTTGATTTTTGATTTTCAGAAATCGTTCATGGTAATATTTTTTTTACTAAATCCACACACACCACCTTGTATAACTTAGTATTATCTGCATAAATATCTAGATTTTTTTAGGTTGATTGAATTGCTCAATTGACTATAACCTTTCTTTAATACATAGTCCCTCTCATACTAACACGTAGTATGCATTGAGCATCTCATATGAGGTCATACACAATTTGTCACAACTTTCCGCCAAACACTACACATAACAAGTTAATCATAATGCACTAACTTCTCTAGAAAACCATACAAACAAAGAAAAATTTCACTTGAATCAAACTTACTTTCATAAGCAAAATGCCAAAGAGATTAGAGTAGGGAATTTTACAAAGAAACATTGAATTAGGATACACAAGACAAGTTAAGTTCTTAAATTAGTAAAAAAAAAAGAAGAAAAAGTTCTTAAATTAGTAATTTTAGAGATTAGACAAAAATATGGACTTCCTCCCAAATATTCACAAAAAGATTTGGTGAAGTGTTAGGAGATCTAGACCCCCCTATAGGTGTCCAGAGCTAGGACCAACAATAGAGATTGTGGGCCCCACAGTCCAGGAAAAGTCACCTATGACTCACCAACACATGTTTCATTAAAATCAAAAAAACATAATTGAAGGTTGCAGAGGCTGCCATCTGTTTGGGGTGATTAAATACCTAAATTATTTATGTTTATATTGAGTGGCACTTTGCCAAATGAGATATAATTTATTTATTTATTTTTATTTTTTTTGCTAAAAAAGAAAAAATTCCCCAAAAAAGCCTACCTTCACCATGTCAACTTTTAACATGTGTCACAAATTTGGTATGTCATTACACAGCATAAAGAGTTTGATTATTCTATTATAGTCTTGGTGGTGTGTTTGGTTAAAAGGTCAATGACTTGAGAGACCAAGAAAATCATCCTTTTATTTGTTTTTGTATATCAAGAGAAGTTTGTCACAATGTCATTGATTAGCACTAAAGGTTCTTCTAATTGTCTAATTAATCTGCTAATCTTTATTTTCATGAACAAATTTTTTAATTCAAATTTTGGAGAATGTTTAGTTGAGTAAATCTGTTATAACATCCCCAAATGTTATTAAAATATTTATTTGTATCCATGGATGAAAAATGCTAGTTTGAAGCTTTTCAAGAGAGATTGACAATATCGAATCATTCGGGTGCTTTAGACACTGAATTCAGCTTTGCATCTTCTAAAGAAACACTAGCGCGTTTAGATCTAAACATTTTAAAACACATTTCCACAGAAATGAAGTCAGGGACGGGAGGAAATGGGGACAAATGGGTCCCCAACCCCCACTTGATTTTGAAATTCCTTTGGTATAGGCTCACCAATTTTGTCATTCACGGATCTTGCGGGGGCAAATATGCTAAATAAAATTGAATTTTCATTTTTAATGGGATCAATACTATAAAACTCATATCAAATTAATAAAAATTCACTAATTGTGTGACTTAAAAATAAAAATTCATCTACAATTCTATGTTTAATGTAATTAAAATATTTTGTGATTTCATTTTCACTTAGTAAAAACTAAAAAAGTAAATAAAATTGTCAAAAAAAAAAAATCGACCGGCCTTCGGCCGCTTACTCGCTACTATGCACCGAAATTTACTATATGAATTCGCCCCCATTTGAAAAAATGTCTGGCTCCGTCACTGCAGAAGTCGGAAGCAAAACTATTTTGTCAGTAAAGTTAACATTCTTATTTCATACAAAGTTAAATTTTTTACTTCTAGAAGTCGTATTAAATTTCTAAATCCAAATTGATTTTTTGCCTTTCGATTTCTAAAAGTCAAAAAGTAACTTCTACGTGTGCATCCAAACTCACTATAAACATGTTCAATGAATTAGGTGTTGAATTAACTCATGAATCCGTTTTTCATTTCTTTTTCATTTCTTATAGAATGATAGCTTTCATCAGGCCGGTTCTATGAGGTAAGGCATAAAAGTAGTTTTGCCATGCCACATGGCATGACAAATCTGTTTCTCCACTATGGAAAAACTGGCAAACATTAAGTAAAACTGGCAAATCTCAGATAAAATAATATATTTGTTATGATAAGTGGGACCCTTGTTAATAAGAATATTATTTGTGTGTGTAGGTGGGATATTTATAAGATTTTAATATATTTAGTGGGAGCCGTACGGAGTAAAAGTAAGTATTAAAATAAGAAAAAGTAGGAGAGATAATATTTTAAAATATTATAAAAATACTGAACGGTGGAGTCTCAACCGTTGGAGGTCAAAACTTGACTGCGCGGTGTAAACTAGATCGCCCGGTCGAGACTCCACCGCTCGGTAGGGACTCGACCTGCTACTTAGCCAGGCCTGTTTGCCAGTTAGCCAGCTCCATAATGGGTGCAAAAATGGCAAACTTGAGAGTTTGCCATGCCCATATGAACCGGCCTCACCCCCTTCGTTTTTAATTTGTGCACTGTCACTATTACGAGTTATTACAAAACCTGTGTAAAGCATTTGGTGTGCATTCAAAAGTTACTTCTTAACTTTTAGAAGTCAAAAAAACCAGAAATCCAGATGTCACAAAATTTCAAAATATCCGCCGAGTTTTTCTATTTTCCTTTTGATTTCTAAATATGCAGAAATACTTCTGGTTTCCAAACACACATTTAATTCTACCGGTTTTACTATATTAAGGAAACCAAAATTTACCATATTAAAAAACAAATAAAATAACATATCTATAGAATAACATATCAAATAATTTTAGGCATCACCCCAAATTGATGCTCCCAAAGAGATTACACAAGATAATATAATTGATACTCCTCTCCTTTAGTTTTTCAAACTTTAAACAAAGTTAGTAGTAGTAGTCACACACACAATTAATACTAATTAATAATTATCATCATCATCAACATAGATTATTATTTGTTTCCCATTGTTTTTTCCAGGAGCTTTGAGGTTGAAATGAGACAGAGATGTGTGAATGTGTTGTGCATGGTAGTACTAGTATATTAGAACAAAAGAAACAAATGCTTTTATTATTCTCTCATTTCTTGACATCTGTCCATCTCTCCAAAAACAGCTTCCTCTCCCCTTCTTCTCTCCTTTTTTTTCTTTCTTTCTCAAACAACAGAAGAGATGATGATGTGATGAAGAACAAACAACACACTGTTTTTCTTGAATTTATTGGTAAGCAATTTGTCTTCTTTGAGTAACCTTTTTATTTACTGTATTTAGAGTTTTTATAGTAGCTGTGTGACATCTCTTCTGAGGTGGTGTTTTATGAGGTTGAGATGGGTTGCCTTTGATTCAGGGTAAACCCAAGTTTAATGTGAAAACCATATGTATACCTTTTGTTGTCTTTCCTAGGTTCTTTCTCATGATCTCTTTATGGGTTTTTCTTCTTTTTCTTTTTGTGTGTTTAGAGATTAACTGGTTTAATTGATTTTGTCTGTTTTTTCATTCTTGTGTTTTTTTAGATTGATTAGAATAAAGGGTTGGTGTGGTGGTGTATGTGAAGAAGAACAACTAGAAGAAATTTCAGGAAGTGGGTTGTTGTTGTTTGGAGATTTCAAATTTTTTTTTTATTCAATCAAGATCCAAATTTTTTCTTACCAGATCTGACCAACCCTTTTTCTGTTGAGCTGATAAGATGATGGGTTTTGAGGGTTTGGTTAGATATGGAGGTAAATCTGATAGAACCCAGAGGTGAGATTTTTTCATTAATCCAGATGGGAGATGAAGAAGGGAATAATGAATTTGTTGAACAATGATAGGTAAACTAATTGGGGAGGGTGTTGAAGGTTGTAATTGTAAATATTCAGATAGGAAGGGTGGTGGTGGTGATGGAATTTATGGAGGAGATGTCTCCAGCAGCAATTGCAGTTTCATTTAGATTAGGTGGTAATTCAATTTGTTGTGATAAATCTGCTATAGCTACTCATATGGAAATTACAAGACTTAAGCTCATAACGGAAACCACTAGCTTGTTGTCCTCGTCTGATACTGCAGCAAAGAAATTGTCCTCGGAGGAGTCGTCTGTTATGGAGGTAGATGAAGGTAGTTGCAGTAGTTCATTGAGTGAAGTAGATAATATTGTTCCTAGTTCGGAACCACTGATTAAAGAAGATCAGGAAATGGAAGGAGGAGGTGGCGGTGGTAGCGGAGGAGAATCGCTGTTCAATGTTGTAAGCGAGAGTGATGCCATAATTCAAGAGATCGAAGAAGATGACAAGTTAGCTCTGGTGGGTGGTGATCAAATACTTGAAGATTCGTGTTCTTTGTCTGTTGTTAGCACTACAGATAGCATCTCTGCTGAGGATCTCTTAGCTTTGAATACTGCTTGTGGGATTTTATCGCCGGGTTCATTGGAAAGTGGAGGTGTCAAAATTATTGGTAAGATTCCTGTGACTGAGGAACCAATAGGTGATTTACTTCCTGTAGCATCTTCCAGCCTTGGTTTGCAGGTTGGAGGTGTGTCTGAACAGGAAACATCGATGCTGGTTCTTCAGGTACCTCATGAGAATCGAATTCTTGGAGTGGGTAGGCGAGGGGTTTTTGAATTAGATTCTTTACCTCTTTGGGGGTCCATTTCTATTATTGGGAGAAGACCAGAGATGGAAGATGCTGTTGCAATGGTACCTCGGTATCTTAGAATACCACTTCCTATGTTAATTGGTGATTCAGTGGTGGATGGCTTGAACAAGAATTTGTCACACTCTACTGCTCATTTCTTTGGAGTCTATGATGGCCATGGTGGTTCTCAGGTATCCTCGGGTTCCCACTGTTTTTATTTCCATTTATAAGGTATATGCTGTAAGTTTACTCAAAGCAGTTAAGATCAAAGTAAAACCCACCCTAACAAATGTTATTTGCTAAGTGAAGGTTGCAAATTATTGTCGGGATCGTTTCCATTTAGCTCTGACCGAGGAGATAGAAACCATGAAGGAAGGTTTGATGAATGGAAGCTTTAAAGATAATTGGGAACATCAGTGGGAAAAAGCATTTACCAATTGCTTCATTAAAGTAGATGCGGAGGTTGGAGGTAGTATAAATGGTAGCGGCGAACCTGTTGCTCCCGAAACTGTTGGATCTACTGCTGTAGTTTCTGTTGTTTGTTCGTCCCACATTATAGTTGCAAATTGTGGTGATTCAAGAGCTGTTTTATGTCGTGGAAAATCACCTGTACCGTTATCCGAAGATCACAAAGTAAGGCATTTCTGTATTTACCCGCATATGGCAAAAACCAATGCTTCAATCACATTTGGTTATCTAATTGTCTCCTTGATTGTCCCAGCCAAATCGAGAAGATGAATATGCGAGGATCGAAGCAGCTGGAGGCAAGGTTATTCAGTGGAATGGGCATCGTGTTTTTGGTGTTCTTGCAATGTCGAGATCCATTGGTAGATTTTCTTCTTTTCATTTTCTTTTTCCAGATAATAAACTTGTATAATAGAGTCACATTTAGATCTACTAAGAATATCTCCCGAAATAGTACACAGAGCTTATGCAGTTTGCATCTTATTTTTGTTCTGATTTTCAGGTGATCGGTATTTGAAACCGTGGATTATTCCAGATCCAGAAGTAAAGTTTGTTCCTAGAACTAAAGAAGACGAATGTCTTATTCTAGCTAGTGATGGGTTATGGGACGTGTTGACAAACGAAGAAGTTTGTGATGTAGCTCGGAGGCGAATCCTACTCTGGCACAAAAAGAACGGTGTTACGCCTCTACCAGAACGAGGCATTGGAGTTGACCCCGCTGCTCAAGCAGCGGCAGAATGTCTCTCGAAACTTGCTATTCAAAGGGAAGCAAGGACAACATTAGCGTGGTTGTCGTGGACTTAAAAGCACATAGGAAGTTCAAGATCAAAACTTGAAACAGTAAGTCCACCCCAACTTATTGTTGATCAAAATCTTATAGCTGTACGATATATGAAAATACTGCATCTAATCCATTATGGTTACCAAAATTAATTATGTAGAAAGCTCAACGAACCCATCTGTTTTTTCATATGGGATGAATGAGTGTATGTACGAAAGAAGTTGTATTCTTTATGTCCTATACAGGGTGTTCACCATTCTGGAATGCATTACTGTTTTTCTTTTTTTTTTGAAGCCTTTTGTCATACACCAATGCCAAGTATTATTATCACTGGCTATGTAAATTTAAGCTTGTATTTTTAGGGGTTAGTAGGTAGGGACTGTCTACACTTTGACACTATGTATTTGTTTCTGCCTCCGGGTTCAATGCTCTGTGAGGTATTTCACTTTATGTTACTTCTATTAGATATGATGCCTAAACAAGAAAAGCAAAAAAACTTTAGCTTTAAAAAGGTTTAACACGAGACGTCTGATGATCTTCTCATTTTCTTCTTGTTATGGTCTTAATTTGCAGTTAAGATGCTTCTTAATTTGAGTTACTTATCGCATTTCATTCCGTAGTATATGTGCAGTTGAAATTCAGCATGTCTGTTATTCATGTCGACTGAAATTGTTACGTATGTTGTTTTCTGCTGATGAAAAGAAGGATAATAAAATGCTTTGTATTGCTTTTCGATTTTATACCTTGGGACCAAGATATTTTTCCTGATAGATAGATTCTTTGACTAATTGTGCACAAGAATATGTTTACTGGTTGGTAAAAGCAAGGAACTTTATCTTGTGGGTTGGATGGTGACGAGGATAGAAAACTATAGCGTATTAGAGAACTAATAATGTCTTCTTTTGCTGACTTTTGTTGGTTCATTTGCATAAGGCTGTGACATAGACTAAAGATATCAATGCTGTAATCTTCGGAGAATCTGCGTGGGATACTCTCTTTTAAGATCTTTCTTTAGAAAGTGAAATTGATTTTGGTTGTTTAGGTGGGTTAGTGTGTTTGTTGTTGAATGGACCCAGTTCTTTGATATCTCAGACCATTTTGAGCTTGTGCTTGGAAGGACCATAAAGCCGTAAACTCTGAATTGTGTGCAACACTTTAAATGAAAAACCGAATTCGGCAGAGTTCTGCAATTATGAATTGTACAAGTCTGCAAAACTTATGTCGAGGTTTTGCTTGTATTACAAAGTTGTACACTCTCATCTGAAGGGTCTCATATACTTGCACCTACTGACAATTCCAGGCCCTATCTACTGCCTCCAGTGGCTAGTATTTGGCGACTGCGGTAGGACGGAAAAATTTAACACAAAACTGAGAAGTTTTTGTGTTCTTATTAGTACTGAAAAGAACCATGACTACTAGTCCATTGTGGGAAGAATAGTTAACACCAAAAGAGAATACAGTTTGTTTGTAAACTACGGGTAAAGATTGACAGGTACTGTAATTAGTTGGGTATTGTAAAAGTGGCGAGAGGAGACCCATCGTTGGTGAAGTAACTAGCAAGATCAACATCTGCATCTTCATACATATTGATGAACGGATGATCCTAATTTCGACAGAAAATGTAACCATTATCAACTTGAAGAATACTGGCATTCAGCTTGTGCAAGTTTGAGGAATTGGCACACATACCATGAGTTCTCTAGCTGATGGTCTTTTCATTGGATCTTTCTGCGCACTGATTTCAGTATCAACAAATATAACAGAATCATATTTCAAATTCCCTAGGATTTTACTTGAAAACACGAAAAGAGATTCAGAAAAGCATTTACCATGAGGAAATAAATGAGCAAAACTCTGGAGAAAATTTGTCAGAAGGTGCACAAGGAGGTGGATGATCAACAATGGCTTCAAAAAGCTCGTAAAAACTAATCCAACCTTCTTCTTCTTGTGGAGTGTATGGAAACTCCCCTGTTGCACATTCTAGCAGTAGTATTCCCAGGCTCCAGATATCACTCTTATAACCATATGTTCCTGCACTGATTCTCTCTGGCTATGCAAACAAAACAACACAGATGAAGTTGCCTGCCGTAGATAGATATTCTTTGATTGAAAACAACTGGAAGTGAAACGTCGATGAAATTTTAATACTTACAGACATATAGCTGTAAGTGCCAACAAAAGTGTCCCTCTGATCGGAAGTGCAGGATAGAATTGCACTTACGCCGAAGTCTGTTATTTTGACCTCTCCACTATGATTGATTAGTAAATTTGATGGTTTCAAGTCTCTGTGAACTATGTGTTTTTCGTGATGAAGATACATTAAACCCTTCAGAACCTGCATAGAGGAAACGAATTATGTGATAGACTCGACCGCGTTAGTCTACATTGTTCAATTTCTTGTCTCTGACAAAAAAGTTCATTTACCAGGAAAAATTTACCTGCTTACTAATGGCTGCAAGATGCGTCTCCGGGATTCTTTTAACTTTTGTCAGGAAGTCTGCAAGAGACCCGCCATCCATGTATTCCAAGACTATCGATATGAATCCATTATCATAAAAAGTCTGGTAGTATACGACGACATTAGGACATTGAGAAGACTGGTTAATCTTCAATTCCTCCACGATATGCTTGCGTATGTTCTCATCAATTGTCATTTTAATGACCTGCATTATGCATCACAGAATTTAGGGACATTTCAACTGCAGAACTTTGACAGAGCAGTATGGCAAACTCATAGCAGGAGCAAATTGGCTGTGCAAGATATGCTGATGTTGCACATTCTAGAAAGACTGGGTAATGGTGCACAGAGGTTCAATTTAGTGTTTAAGCGCTTCACGTAGATGTAGTATACCTTGAGAGCGAAAAACTGGCCAGTCCATTTGTGGCGTACCAGTAGAACATGGCCACTGCTGCCGCTTCCAATTTCCTTAACTTTTTCAATGTCATCGAAATTCATCATTATCTCATCTGATGGTTTTATAGGAGGCGGCTACAAAGAAAAACAGTAAAAATCCAGTTAAGGATCTATGGAAAAAACAAATTTGGAAGCCTCCTCCAAATGCAACACCCGAAAGTTGCAGCAGAAGTACAATTTTGGCATAGAGGGGCTGTGAGGTGAATTCATTTGAGGTCAAATTCTATCTTAACATGATCCCCTTCAATTGCGCGGTCTTAATCATTGCGCCGACAAATCGTAATGATAGCATTCAAGAAATACTATTACAATAAGAAAGGAACCAATTCAAATTCGATTATCATTTTGAGTAATCAAGAATAAACAAACTACACTATGAAGAAATTGGTGGCGTATCTTACAATCTGATCTTCATTCGGAGTAAGAATTCGAACTCCGTCTTTGTTAACGAGAAGATTTCCTTCCTTGAATGTACCATCCTTAGTCCTGTTTAAAGGAAAAAAAAGCTGTAATTCACAGTAATTGAACTACAAAAATGTAAGGAAAAAGACAGTAAAAGAGATGAGACTTACAGGAATTTGGATAAAGAAGATTCTTCATTTGTTGGAAGAGAAACAGTGAGATTAAGGCTTTTGCTTTCTTTTTTCCTCATTGCTTGCTTCCTCTCTATATATCTCTGCCCTCTAAGTCTATATATATATATAGAGAGAGAAAAAGTCAATATAAAGTCAAGCAAAGACAAGGAAAATGTAAGTAGTGGACATGAATAAATTAGAAAATGGGATAGAAGAGAAGACTAAACCAATTGTCTGCATTAAAAAAACATGTTCTATTAACACAACTTGAATTATGTCACTTTCTTGACTAGTTGCACTAGCACTTGTACATGGTATGCGTTGGCTGACATGTTGTGTACACGCTACGGATGGATCGATCTGAGAAGCACAGAGATACATCCATAAGATAATTCAGTAGTCTTTGGAAGAAAGTTCGAGGACAGCAGAAAGGCCGGCCTTCTGAGAAGTGGCGCAAGGAGTAAATTGGAGTGGAACCTAACTTGCCTTTTTGCTTTTATTATGAGTTGGACTAATCATAACTTTTTTTTAGTGTATTCAACTGTACCCACCTAATGATATTGCAGCAATGATTCATGTACTACTAGCAGGAGGACCCAAATGTTCATCAAAGGAGAAACAATTTGCCCTATGCAAGTTGGTGTATGGTCCAGAACGAAACATGATATGGTGTTTGATTTTTTTGATCGAAAAGGAAGATTGTATTAGAGAAGAAGAATATATAGAGGGTCTACCAGAGGTACAAAAAAAAAAAAAAAAAAACTGAAAAAAAAACTACCTTACATGAAGAAAATAGTATCCCAATTAGCAACAGATTACGCAAAGTTTAAATAGATAAGAGATCCTTTGGCCGCAGCCCAGGAAAGGACTAATGCTTTTGCATCGTTGCATAAATCCAAATCCACCTTGAAATCATAGTTGTTTTCGAAAATTCTGCAGTTCCGTTCTCTCCATATCGTCCAAACAATTGCTGCCGGAATCAGGTCTCATATAATTTTTCCTGTAACGGATAAATCAGGATGGAACCACGAGAGAGCCAGATCTTTGAAGGACTGTGGAAAGACCCAAGACCAGTTAGAGTTGGGCATTAACATACACCAGATTTTGCGAGCAATCTTGCAATGCAAAAAGATATGATCCTGAGATTCTTCCACATTATCGCATAAAACACATGAATTATAGATATGAATCCCCTTCCTGTCTAAGATATCAATAGTGTTTAGCTTGTTGTGAATTAAACACCACATTAAAACGGTGATCTTAGGAGGAAGAGCCGATTTCCAGATGAAAGAAGATGGAAAATTATCTATTATTCCTTCAGCTGCAGTCAGATTTAAGATTATGAATAAGATTTATTAAGTTTAAGGATAATCCAATTTTTGATTAATTTGTTGAACACATTCATCCAACTTTTCCTTACTCGTGTAAGAATCAATTACCAAAAGGTTCAACAAAAAATCTTCACCCAATAGTATGTCTTATTTTTTCTTTCGCCTTTTCCCGACAAAATTTCGAAACTTTTTTGTGGTCACACACCCTTCATTAACACTGCCTTTTACATTGAGGAATTGCAATACAGAGAACATAAAGATATTGTAAACCAAATAATATCTCCGGGGACAAGGATATCTCCGTAGGGCACGGGTATATAATTTCACTCGTTTTTCAATTTCCTCTATTATCTCAAGAATTCTGTAACCAAGTATAATTTTGATCAATACAAAACAAGTTTGAAGAGACATTCCCTATTCATATACTTGAAGTTAAGGGTTAATTATTTGCCCTTTTACTTAGTTTAAACACCTTTTATAAGTAGAGGCTCATATAAAACATCTCTTCTACGACTAGCTTGTTAACCTTACTGTCCTTCCAGTCTCAATTCTGCATGAAAAAGGTTTTTTTGACATCTACGCGACATGGTTTTTTGATGACTAGTGATTGAGAATTCTTTACGTGTTTTTGGATCATTCAAACCTTCACATTCAAAATTTTAATGCTATGAAATAATTCAACTCCCTATTTTGTTGAAAATGAATGTTAATGGTCCTAGCGGACCAAAGAGAAAACTTTAGCCGGTGACTACATTAAAAGCACATGTTTTATGTAAACAAAAAGAAAGAGTGGCAGTTCAATGTCACTTTCTTGAATATAGTTGTAGCTAATTTCGGCACACACTTCTGTAACAATAGGACGTACGTACATGGCGCGGCGACATGTTTTATACGCGTTGCATATACCTGTGACTAAAAAAATTGACGGCCGATTTCATTGCGCAAAAATTAAGTCGTCTTTGGAAGAAAGTTTAAGGACAGCAGGAAAGAAGGCCTTCCGAGAAGTTGCGGAAGGAGAAAATTACCAAGGAAAGTGCAATGCATATCCAATATGAGTGCAGCCTAACTTGATTTTCTTCTTTGATTAGATGGATGGATTAATCAGACCGTTTTCTAGTGTGTCTAACTTTTTTTTGCGTTTGTATCCCACCAAAGTGATAGCAATGATTGATGTACTATTGTACTAGAAGGAGGACCCAATGTAGCTCAAGTCAAGGTCTCAAACCAACATGATAATGGAGGGAGGCTGATTGTTTGAAAATATTTATGTTTTGCCTTTCTTCTTTAAAATATTTATGTTTTAAAGATTTTTTTTTTTAGATAATTGGTTATCAGTGTTTGAATCGTTTCCATGAGAGGCTTTGAGAGGTATATATGAAGCTTCGTGATATTGTGGCCGGGCATCCAAATATTTTTCTTTCCTGCCAAATACTTATGGGAATAAAATTCACAAAATTGGTTAAAAAGACCAAAATCAATAATTCCTGGGTGAAAAAGACATTTAGATTTTGATACTGTTTAAATGGACAAAAATATAAAAATAGTCAGGAAGTACCCAGTTTCATCCTACCCATTTTCAAATTCTTTTTATTATTTTTAATTTACATAAGGATGCATCAGTTTCATCTTCGCTATTTTTTAAGTTTAAAGCCGGGATGAATCGAGTTTCATCCTTTATATTTTTTTGTGTCCATTTCACCCATAATAATTTTTACTCGTCCATTTGAACCGTGTTTTAAATTCTTTTTGGACAAATGACCCATTTTCCGAATAAAATTCAGATTAAGCATCAGAATTGGCATGAAAAGTTCTTAGAATAGTTATTCTTATAATCAACATAAGCGATTAGATATATGTATAGGTTTAAAGTCAAAACAATAAATAGAACATAGCTGCCAAGGTGGGGAGGGCTGACTTGAGATAAACGAAACACCGCTGATTGCATAACGCGTTATACATCAATTTTTTTGTTGGAACGTTATCTTTGGTTGCATAATGAGTTATGCATTATTTGTTGTGGTTTGGATTATGTTATATTTTAGTTTGTTTAACATCTTTCCAACGAGATAAAATCTGTAAAGTTTCAAGACACGGATTTTTAGATATGTTAATTTGTCAATTAAACCCCTGATAAAATAGGACATATAATTAAGGAGTTATAATTTGGATTAAAAGGAAGGGGTATTTTTAGTTTTTTTTTTAATAGAGGCTACACATTTGCGTTAAGCTTTACAAAAAAATGGCCATACAAGGGACTCCCTCCCTTCGGGCCCTCCGATCGGTCGACCCAAAGAATAGTGTATCTTCGCATACTTTTGACCAGGTTGATAATCACTCTTTTCATCGTACTCCTCCTTGTGTTACAAGATTTTGTAATTTTTTTCTTAGGTGCACACCCTTTAACAAAAACCTGGCAACATGGCTAGATTAGAGACTCAATAATCCAAAATTTCATTCGTATTTAAATTTCCTCGAACATCTTAAGATGTATAACTTTGGAATGAGTATTTGAACAGACCTTTCTTTTTCTTGTTACATTTGAAGTAAGAAGACCTTAAACTATCAACAATGTCCTCATTTAAATCCTCTCTTATGCAATAGCCAGTTTGTTAGTGTTAGATGGATCACGAAAGACTTGTTAGCGTGAGATGGACCAAAATTTGCATGCCTAAAGAGAATGGAGGGTTAGGAGTTAAAGTTCCGAGGACTACCAATAAATCTTTGCTTATAAAGTGGATTTGGAGATACTCGAAGAACAAAAACAACCTTTGGAGGAAGATAATTAATCGGAAATTCAAGAGGAACACGGCTGTTAATTCCGGATGTTGATAGTAAGCCACGGTGTAGAAGTCTTTGGAAGAATGTCGTGAATATAGCTCCCATTGTTCAAGACATGGCAAAGTATACGGTGAGAAATGACAGAGGAATCGGGTTACGGAAGGATAAATGGTTAGATAGAGGAGATTGCAAGACTTATTCCGGTGGTTTACAAATTTGCTAAAATGAAGGACGCAACTATTGGTCGATACGATTGTCAACAACAATTGGAGCTGTGGAGGATTTGAATGCGAACGAGAAGCTGAAATGAGATTTTCTTAGACGTGATGTCGCTCCTATACCAGTGCTGGTGGCAGAAGAGGACGAATTGGCCATAATGGAGGAGTTCAGTATCCAAAAGTGCTATGAAGTTTTGTCAGGTACTTTCGATAATTGTAGTTTCGACAAACACCTTTGGAAAGGAAATATCCCTAATAAGGTTAGTTTCATCCTTTGGGCTCCGACTAGAGATATGCTAGCTCATCGTGGCATGGAAATTAATAGCGACTTGTGTGTGCTTTGCAATGACGAAAAGGAGACGCCCGATCATATGTTTATGCATTGTTCCTACTCATTTGAAATTTGAGATTATTTTATTAAAATTTGTTAAGATATCTTGGCCTATCGGAACTCTATTCCTTTTGTTTGAAGCGTGGTCGACGAATGTGTTGTTTGGAAGAGGTAAAGAGGTTTGGAATATTATCCATTATGCTATTTGTTGGAATTTGTGGAAGGAAAGAAATGGGAGAGTGTTTGGTGGTCGTCATAAAAACACAAGAGAGACTATTGATATTATAAAACAGCTTGTAATCTTATGGTCATGTGATACCAATGCTTTCAAATTTGTTAATCATAGTCTCATTTAGAACAATTGGGAAGCTCTCATGAGCGAGTGATTTCCTTTGTATTTTGTAAGGTTTTTCTCTTTTTAATATAACCTTTTTTCTTCGGAAAAAAAAATTATTTTGCAACTACTACTTTTTTTTTTTTTGCTGCTCATTTTGTGGGTCGACTATATCAGAACTCGGCATTCAAATAGTTCAACCTTCTTCCTTAACAAAGCCATTACTACGTATAAATTTTTAGGAAAAACTATATAAAAACCCCTCCTTCACATAGGGGTTCCGCCTTTTGGGATTAGCACGAAGCTACCTTTGGGCCCACATCGGAAAGGATATGAGCGGTAGTTTCTATGGAGTTCGAGGAACAGTTTGTTAAGAATTTTCCTTTGATTATGTACTATGTAGACGCAGATGCACAATTCAAAAAGAAAAGACAAAGAAAACTGTCGTTGAAAATAAAAAATAATTTCGTATTGGTCAATAATTTTTTTTTCCTCGAATATGATGTACATAAACATGAACGTATCTTGTGATGAAGGCATCAAATTTGTCAAGAATTTGCTCTTTACAAAGATGATAATTTTACAGTCTCTTTATGCCCCAGCCTCCAGGTAGTTACTACTTACTAGTTACTGTTTAGGCATCTTATACGCTGTAGCCCATATAATCCATGTACTAACAGTCCTCACCTGACCGATGAACCATGATATTAGGCATACATAAAACTTTTCGGGCATACAAAATGATAGTCCCATCTTGGGTGACCTTATAAGGGGTAACCTACGGGTGGCTCAATTACCTATATACCCTAAATACAAAAATCTAAAATCAGTTTTCTAAAAAATCAAAATCGGCTTCCCTTAACATCTCTTCTTCTTCCTCCTCTAAAAAAAAAAAAAAAAAAATTCATCACCGTGAAGAATTGTCGATTCGTAAAAAATTTGATTGTCGATTAAAGCGAACTACATAATGACTCGTACAAAGAAAGCGGGGACTAGGCAAACCAAATCGTCTTTAATCCATCAATTGAAGAAGAATAACCAATTGAAGATGATGGTGTAGGAAGCCGAAAATCAACCACCAATTGAACCAGAATTGAACCAACCGCATCTCCAACTCAAGGAAACGAGGATAATAAAGTAAGTTTTACAAACCCAATCTCCTATTTGCTTGTTTTTCATCGATTAAGTGACGGTTACAAAGTGTTGGGTTGACTCAAAAATTAAGTTGCGTTTTTAGCCGAACTTTCTTCACAAAAGCTTCTGTAAGTGTATATGAGCAGGTTCGGCTTGAAATTTCATGAAATTTCAAGCGAACCTAGTCACGAAAAGAGATGCACTGGGGTTCGACGTATTCGATAATCATAATATGTGCCGAACCTAGCACATTTACGAGGTTCGGCTATTACGATATTCACAATATGTGCCGAACCAATACAAAATTATTAACCCAAATGTACATGATCGAGTTAGCTTATATTCTACTTATTCAAATAGCCGAACAATGTGTTTCAACAGTTCTTGCGCTTACAATTTCTAAATATAAGCCGAACCCTAAACATTTTTCTTCCAGACAGTTCAGTGTAGGGTTCGGCTTGTTAGGACAATTCGAACCAAGCGAACTACGGTCACACAAGGTAGGTTCGGCTCTTAATCAACACTTTGGCTAATGAATTGTTCATCAGACTTCTCAGAAACTTAGTGAAAAAACACGGACTTTTGATGACTACAATTCAAGGGGTAACTAAATAATCTACACAAATTTTTTCTCACTTTCCCCTTCTCCTTCTAAAAACCTAACTTTTTTTTCTTACTCAAAATTTTTTATCTACACAAATTAATAACTAAATAATCCTAAAACTAATCACTAATCATTAATCACTAATCATAATTATTTTAACTAATCATTAATATTAACATTAATCCTAAAAGGGCAGATTTGCCATTACCAAAATATTTGGTTAAGGGGCTTCTGATTTTGCTATTTACACTCCTTTTTTGTCTTTACTTGGTATGCCCAAAAAGAAGGAGAAGAGAATTTGAAAGAGAGTGGGGAGAGTTTAGAATGTGAAAGGGAATGGGGAATATTTGGGTTTCAAAGCTCTAACCCTGAAAGAGATTAATAAGAAGTGGAGATGGAAATGGGGATATGATTTTGTTTTTTGATTTTAAGATTTTTGATTTTTATTTTGAAGGGAGGCTATTTTAGTATTTTTGCACCCCAAAACCACCCCTTAGCAGACACCATGGGTTGGGAGAAGTAATCAATATCCCCCGATTCCTTTTTATATCCCCCAATTTCGCGTTCTTTAAATTTTTTTTTTTTAGATAATTGGTTATCAGTGTTTGAATCGTTTCCATGAGAGGCTTTAAGAGGTATGAAGCTTCGTGATATTGTGGCCGGGCATCCTAATATTTTTCTTTCCTGCCAAATACTTATGGGAATAAAATTCAGATTAAGCATCAGAATTGGCATGAAAAGTTCTTAGAATAGTTATCTTTATAATCAACATAAGCGATTAGATATATTTATAGGTTTAAAGTCAAAACAATAAATAGAACATCGTTGCCAAGGTGGGGAGGGCCGACTGAAGATGAACGAAACACCGCTGATTGCATAACGCGTTATACATCAATTTTTTTTTGTTGGAACGTTATCTTTGGATGCATAATGTGTTATGCATTATTTGTTGTGGTTTGCATTATGGTATATTCTAATTTGTTTAAATCTTTCCAACGAGATAAAATTTGTAAAATTTCAAGACATGGATTTTTAGATATGTTAATTTGTCAATTAAACCCCTGAATAAATAGGACATATAATTAAGGAGTTATAATTTGGATTAAAAGGAAGGGGTATTTTTAGTTTTTTTAATATGAATCATTTCCAATCTTTTTATCATGCTACAAATTTGCGTTAAGCTTTACAGAAAAATGGCCATAAAAGGGACTCCCTCCCTTCGGGCCCTCCGATCGGTCGGCCCAAAGAATAGTGTATCTTTGCATACTTTTGACCAGGTTGATAATCACTCTTTTCATCATACTCCTCCTTGTGTTATAAGATTTTGTAATTCTTTCCTTAGGTGCACACCCTTTAACAAAAACCTGGCAACATGGCTAGATTAGAGACTCAGTAATCCAAAATTTCATCTGTATTTAAATTTCCTCAAACATCTTAAGAACTCTCATACGATGTATAACTTTGGAATGAGTATTATTTGAACATACCTTTCTTTTTCTTGTTACAGTTGAAGTAAGAAGACCTTAAACTATCAACAATGACCTCATTTAAATCCTCTCTTATGCAATAGCCAGTTTGTTAGTGTTAGATGGATCACGAAAGACTTGTTAGTGTGAGATGGACCAAAATCTGCATGCCTAAAGAGAATGGAGGGTTAGGAGTTAAAGTTCTGAGGACTACCAATAAATCTTCGCTGATAAAGTGGATTTGGAGATACTCAAAGAACAAAAACAGCCTTTGGAGGAAGATAATTAATCAAAAATTCAAGAAGAACACAAAACTTTTAACTCCGATGTTGATAGTAAGCCACAGTGTAGAAGTCTTTGGAAGAATGTCGTGAATATGGCTCCCATTGTTCAATACATGGAAAAGTATACGGTGAGAAATGGCAGAGGAATCATGTTCAGGAAGGATAAATGGTTAGATAGAGGGAGATTGCAAGATTTATTCCCGGTGGCTTACAAAATTGCTAAAATGAAGGACGCAAATATTGCTGATACGATTGTTAACAAAAATTGGAGCTGTGGAGGGCTTTGAATGCGAACGAGAAGCTGGAATGGGATTTGCTTAGACGTGATGTCACTCCTATACTGATGTTGGTGACAGAAGATGACGAATTGGCCATTATGGAGGAGTTCAGTACCCAAAAGTGCTATGAAGTTTTGTCAGGTACTTTCGATAATTGTATCTTTGACAAACACCTTTGGAAAGGAAATATCCCTAATAAGGTTAGTTTCATCCTTTGGGCTTGTTTTCATGATTCACTTCCGACTAGAGATATGCTTGCTCATCGTGGCATGGAAATTAATAGTGACTTGTGTGTGCTTTGCAATGACAAAAATGAGACGCCTGATCATATGTTTATGCATTGTTCCTACTCATTTGAAATTTGGGATTATTTTATTAAGGCTTTTAAGATATCTTGGCCTATGTTGAGAACTCTGTTCCTTTTGTTTGAAGCGTGGTCGACGAATGTGCTGTTTGGAAGAGGTAAAGAGGTTTAGAATATTATCCATTATGCTATTTGTTGGACTTTGTGGAAGGAAAGAAATGGGAGAGTGTTTGGTGGTCGTCATAAAAGCACAAGAGAGACTATTGATATTATAAAACAGCTTGTAGTCTTATGGTCATGTGATACCAATGCTTTCAAATTTGTTAATCATAGTCTCATTTGGAGCAATTGGGAAGCTCTCATGAGCGAGTGATTTCCTTTATTTTCTCTTTTTAATATAACATTTTCTTCGGTAAAAAAATATATTTTGCAACTACTACTTTTTTTGCCTGGCGAGATTGGGGTATACCCAATTTTAAGTGGACTATGTTTTAAGGGCAAAGGGGGAGGCCTATGGGTAAAGTTAAAAAACTACCCTTTCCCATTATAACTCCCCTAAATCAGTTTTGATTCTCTTCATTTCATCTTCTTATCTTCTTCTTCTTCTCCTCCTCCTCAAACACATTACCGGCTCCTCCATCCCCACCACCGAAACTCGTCGATTAATTCGTCGAATCGTCGATTCAAAGTTCGATTAATCTTCAAAAATGGATCCTTACGACCTAGAGCAAGTCGTATGAAAGACGCTAATCGAAAACCCAATGGGTATAACCTGTAATTGCAAGTTTAGTTCAAAAGAAAGTGAAAGAAAAACGGTTGAAGGGGAATTTGTAGTCCTTTGAAAACACGAGAAATGTTGCGATTAAGAAAGTAAGGGCCTACTTAAACTCACTCCAAAAGATTTCAATTTCATGTTTGCATGTCAAATTAGGTTAGAAAAATCGAATGTTTGAATTTGCAAGTTATTTGGCGGCATGGTATAATGCCATTGATCCATGACATTTCGTATTTAAGGTTGGCCTAGGCAAGCTATTAGGTTGAAGAAATTGCCGAATACTTAGTATCTCGTGAATCGCTACTTGCAGGGTCGACAAGGTATTAGGTTGAAGCACTTGCCGACGTTTTTGTTTTTTGTTAGCTAGGGTCGGTTGTGAACTTTAACCTTGCCTATTTGTGTTCAATTTTTTGTTGTCTCCCGATTCCTTTAAGTATGAAAGTCGGAATGGTATTTTGTCAAAACCATTTCGGCTGTATGTTAGCCGGTAATGTATGGGTAATAGAACTTGCCGACCTGTAATGCGGAAAATCCTTGTGTCATATTTGTTATAAGACGGCAGGTTATTTGAATGATACTCCGCCGGCTATTGTTTAGCCGACATATATGTTTTGGTCGAACCTTCTGGCCGTTGTTCCGCCAGTTGGTTGTATTTGACGACCCTGCCGACTTATATTTTTTTCTTATTCGTTCTTGTTCGGGTTGCAAAAGGCAAAGAAGAAATCAACTACGAAAGCTCTTAGTCCTCCTTCAAGACCTCCTCGTGTTGGTGAAAACTCTTGACTTCAACATATCGAGGGGCATACGCCATCTTGGAACGCTCAAGATCCGTGTACCGAATGATTCTGAACCACCATCGGAACCAAGTGATTCAGATGAAACTCCAGATGAAGACCAATCAATTACATCTGGTAGAAGAGGTGATGATGATGATGTTAATGAAGAACTCCTACTGGAGGAGGAGGTAACAATGATGATGATGATGGTGATCAGGACATGCCTAATGTTGGAGGAGGTAATGATGATGGTAATGGAGATAAAGATAAGGATATCGAAGATGAAATTGTTGAAGAGGCAGTGGAACAAGAAGAAGAAGAAGAAGGAGGAGATGGATATGGAGAACAAACTCTAGCTATTGTTCAACAAACCGAAGCTTCAACTTCAACTGAAACAGGAAAGAAGAAGAGGGTGATCACTAAACCATATAATTCCCACATGTCTGCCCCTCACTTGATGGTTACACTGAAAAATAATGAGTCTCCAATGGGGACCCAAGAGATGGTGGAAATGTTATTTTTGGATACAAAGACACATGGGCATGTACGATCCATAATACTATTGTAAGTAATCAATCCATCTTTATTTTTTATTCAAGTGTGTATCTATCTTAAATTTGCGTCAAGTGTTTGTATTTCTTTTTCTTTTTTTTATTCTTTGGTATTTAGGATTACAAGCATGCCGTCCGTCTCATGAGGCGCCAAGCTTCATGTTCAGTGACTAAGACTTGGGATCTTAAGGATGAATGTGAGGAGGTGCAAGTGATTGTCAATAACTCGGGTTGTGGCTCATTTGGAGAGTTCGAATATTGAGCATGATAGAGTTCCGTATCCGCATTCTGAGAGGTTCTACGGAGAGACTGATACAATGTTATTCCTATTCGGTGAGATGGCGATAATTTCCAATGATGCTCATCAAATTATAGGCCTCGAAGTTGAGGAAAAGCGATGATGAGATCTTCGATGATAATTTTGATTTCAAGGATATTCACAAATTGAGTCAGAAATTGTTCGGTTGGAATAAGATTGAGACGGAGGCTATACTTGAGAAGAAGGATGGTCGCCTAAGCAAGAAGTTTAATATGAAGAAGTTGAGGGACACATTATGTGAGACCAAGAAAATCTTTGATAAGGAAGGAAGGGTGAACCCGGTGCGAATCAATGCTACCGCGTCAGCTTATTTGCTATACGTCCTGGGCAAATGTATCTTCCCCGACAATTTCGGAAGCTTGGTCGATGCCAGTTATATGCAACTATTGTATCCCTTAGATAAGATGCATGAGTATTCTTGGGGTAATGCGGTGGTCGCCTTCTTGAACAATGAGTTGACAAAGGGTTCTAGGACACTCACTCGCAAGTTAACGGAAACATATGTCTCTTCCAGTGGTAATTTTATTGTCTAAATCATTTATATTTGCAAAATTCTCGTGAGATATTCAATGTACGGTCCACATCGGGTAATGCGACAATTGGGTTACGTCCAAGAAGAACCTCATTTCGATGAAGAAAAGCCGTTTTCATCGTGAATAAAGCTGAATGCACCACGTCTGAAAAACTATTAACGTCTCTTACACTCCAGCACCAGTTCAAGAACATTGGGACGATAGACGTGGCCGTAAAATCGATGTGAGTCTTTTGGAAGAGGTGACCACCGGTCATGAAGCTAGTGAGAAATACATGACGTGGTACTTGGGTTGGGCTCGTCCTCTTTGTGATTAGGGAACCGACTTTCTTTGAAGAATTGGCTCATAAGAAGAAGATGACATCGAAAGACCCAACAACAAGTCTTAAGAGCATTGTAAGTATTTTTGACTTTCTCGCACTTATTGTTTTAAGATTACATTATCGAATCACTCTATTAATTGTTTGTTGTTTAATTGAAAAAAGAAGGAGCATTTGAAGACCCTTGTGAAGGTGATGTGTTGCGCGAGAGAAAGATGAGAGCCTTTGTCAATTGAAGAGCAAAGTAAGCGAATTGACTTTCTGGCAATGTTGACAATGAGGATGCCTTTGAATTGTTCGAGGGCAAATTTGAGGTCAAGTAAAGAGGGAAGAAAAAGTTAGGAGGAAGCACAAGCCAAGATGAATGCGACAAAAAAGGGATCTTAGTGGTCGTGGTGGTGAAGGTAGTAACAGTGGTGGTGTTCCTAAACGGGGTCGTGGTCGTGGACGTGGTGGTGGTCGTGAATGAATGCAGTCTCTAGTTTATTTCTTTAAATTGTGTTGGACAAATGTTAAGGTTAACCGTTGGACAAATGTTTTTTTTAAGGTTATGGGACATGTTTTCGTATTTTGGAGAACAAGTGTTGGATTTCTAGTTGTTGAATGAATGGTTTGTTTAGATACGTAAAGTTTCAATACTTATGCCGGCATGCTTATTTTAGGTTACATTTCCGACCACATCAGGGCCATGGTTTTGAACTGTCAAATTACCGGCCCTGACACCAGACATTATTTGCATACCAGGGTCGGCCGGGTAATCAGATTAGAACCTAGCAATTCGTTAATCAGAGACGGTATTATATTTGACCTTGCAGGCTAAGCATTGCAGCAGTGACACCTTCTCCTGATGCCTAAAATCATCAAAGGTCGGCATGGTAACAAAATTCCGACCTTGCCGGCCCGGCGGATACATAGAAGAAAATGTTCTTCTGATGCCTAAAATCATATAAGGTCGGCATGGTAACAAAATAACGACCATGTCACCAAAAGATACGTGGTCGAATAGTTGACAAATAAAAACCTCGCCGGCAATTTTAAAATTTAATTTTTTGAAAGTACAATTGCATTGATTGACTTGTACTTATGCACTATAACGGCCAAATTTGGGCACCATCCTATGAATACACTACTTATCTCTACAAAGCAACACACAACTATTTGCATATACTCTCCAAAGCTCATATCATCATACAATCCATCTAACTCACCCAATAGGTCTCTACATACAAGAAATGGCATCATTTGATTCAAACGAAGATTTGGCAATCACCAAAGCATGGTACGCGGAAACTCGAGTTAGACGTCAATCCTCCGTAAGGGTGGATTACGTAACCTTTTAGGCTAGGGCACACAACAAATTTAGCCAAGAATTTGGAAATCCTAATGGAAGAAGTGTTCAACAAGTCCGTGATAGGCACATAGTCATCGAAAATGCGATACTTGCTTATTTAGCCATCCAAAAACCAATTTTCAACGCTCCCCACTTTAACTTGTCCATTGAACAATTTTTAAGTTTTTTTGTGGTTTATTTTACGTGATCAATGTTGTTTCATCTTCCTACTAAACACCACTAACAAAGTAAGTTTGTGTTATGTTTTTGTAGCATGAAGTCGCCAAAGCGCGTTACTTGGAGGAAAAGGGGGAAGCCTTCGCATTCGATGCAAGCTATCAATTCATGGAATCCAAAATCCCGGAGTATGCCTCGTAGATGATGGAGGGTGTATCGTCCCAGAGGCGAAGACTGATGGCTTTAGAAGTTTTTGTATAGGTTTTGTGGGTAGACCTCTATGTAAACCCTCACGAGACTATAACTCGTCCACTAGGGTCGCCTAGGGGTTCAAAGGCTTGGTGCACATGCTAGGTGCATTCGTTTTTCCGTCGACAAGGAGTTAGGTTTTATGTTTCAATCAATGTAGTAACCAAAATTGCATGAATAAAGTGAATTACATCTTCCCATTTTGTGTTTTCTGTTTGGTATAAGTACATGCGGCAAGGTTACAAATCCTTAACATACCGACTAAGGTCACCCTGCAGTGTTAAAAATTATGTGCATGCGACCATATGATAGTGGCATTGTAGGAAATATTGACATGCCGATCAGAAATCACGGCCCAAGATAATCGGCGTCATCTTCATTCGAAGACCATTCCGCGCTTAAAAAGGGTCGCGTGTTATTCATCCATGGACTATGCCTAGGCTAAACTTAGTGGCATCCTATTCAAACGTCGACCAAGCATGGCGGATCTTAGTCGGCACCTTATTCAAACCCGGGACCCGCCGACCTTTCATATTTTCAAAACTAAATTTTTTGATCGAAATCAAACTCATAAGACAAATAAAAGGTTTAATCCATCGAATTCATAATTTCAAAATTTTAATCTAAACTCAATTAATTAACCTAATCAGAATTTTTAGTGTTAATTAAACAAGGGCATTTTAGTCATTTAGAAAATACAAGGTTAAGGGATGGCCTGGTTTTATTTCATAATGATCAGATTTTATCTTATTGGGTATACCCCAATCTCGCCATGTTTTTTTGCTGCTCATTTTGTGGGTCGACTATATCAGAACTCGGCATTCCAATAGTTCAACCTTCTTCCTTAACAAAGGCAAAGCCATTAATTTACTACGTATAAATTTTTAGGAAAAACTATATAAAAACCCCTCCTTCACATGAGGGTAGGTTCCGCCTTTTTGGGATTAGCACGAAGCTACCTTTGGGCCCACCATCGGAAAGGATATGAGCGGTAGTTTCTATGGAGTTCGAGGGAACAGTTTGTTAAGAATTTTCCTTTGATTATGTACTATGTAAACGCAGATGCACAATTCAAAAAGAAAAGAAGAAAACTGTCGTTGAAAATAAAAAATTTTTTCATCGAATATGAATATACATAAACACGAACGTATCTTGTGATGAAGGCATCAAATTTGTCAAGAATTTGCTCTTTACAAAGATGATAATTTTAGAACGGTTTTTTAGGGACCATCCTTTTTTTTGGGACCATTGTTTTATTTTGGGTAAGACATTAAGTAATTCTAGGTCACCCCTTATCTAAATATTTATATTAATACCAAAACTACCCTCTACGATTATATTTGGTTAATGATTAGTTAGTGTGATTAGTGAAATGATTTTGAATAAAGATTTGAGATTAAAAAAAATCGATTTTAAAAAAGAAGTAGAATTATTGAGAGAGAGAAGTTTGAGAAGTTGAAGAACAAAACCATGGAAAATAATTTTTTTTGAGTTCACTAATCTAGACTACTCAAGTGATGATTCAATTGATAATAGCTCATCTGAATCTACATCTCCTTCCTCTCCTAGAGTATATGTCAATCTTCACAATGATCCGGATATGGATTATTTCTTAGATGGTGAATGTATTCTTCCCCAAAGCCAATATCAAGATAGTGAAAACGATGGATTTTACCAACCACAACCGGAGGAAGACTATTTGGTTACCCAGGCATAATCTAAACTTAGATAATGTTGGTTGAATTGGTCCAAATATTCAAAAAAATGTGAATTTTTAGAGTAGATTTGGATAGTTAAGGTTACCTTGTGTGAAGAACATGTAAGAACTCATCCGAAAGTGTAGTTCGGTTACTTTTTCTAAACACGCGGAGTTCTTAGAACTCTCCATTAATGGAGGTTTTTTGAAGTTCGGTTAACGGTGTAGTAACCAGAACTCAGTAAATAGGATTACGGTGTTATGTTCAAGTTTAGCGAAATGTAACCGAACTTTAGGGTCTATGAGTTCGGTTAGTTCACAAACCAATAACTAACCGAACTTACGTAAAATAATATTTCACATTAGTGTATAAAGTTCGGTTGGTTCATGCAAACTTCATAGCAACCCTTAATCTAACTTAGAACTTACGTACAATAAAATTTTGATTTAGTGTACGTAAAGTTGGTTAGTTGTGAACTTTACGCAAACCGAACTCGAGTTCGGTTTTCCGAAAAATAATCATATAACCGAACTTAGGGTCCATAAGTTCGGTTGGTTCGCAAACTTCATACCAACCCACTACCTAACCGAACTTACGTGATAAAATTTTGATTTTAGTGTACGTAAAGCCCGGTTAGCCTTCAACTTGCTTGACAAACCGAACTCCGAGTTCGGTTATCCCGATAAAATTATCATGCTAAGAACTTTAGGGTCCATGAGTTCTAAGTTAGTTAAGCAAACTTCATACCAACCCACTACCTAACCGAACTTACGTACAATAAAATTTTGATTTAAACGTAAAGTTGATTAGCCTCAACTTGCTTGACCAACCGAACTATGAATTCGGTTATCCCGATAAAATAATATTGTAACCGAACTTATTTCTGATTGAAATTGATGTTGTTCCATTTCTTGTAGATTAAATGTCAACCTATACCAATGGATAATCAACCTTCTCCGGTTGGCATGCTGTTTGAAGATACATCCAATCACTATGTCAATGATTTGGTTTTTGATAAAACTATTGATGCGAAGAATTGGGATCGAGAACATGCCAAGAAAGCCATGTGCGTATTAGTTTTGAATGGAAAAGAAAGCCAAACTCGTTTTGAAATGGTTTGTGAGAGAAGTGGAGATCCCAATGTTAGTCACAAGAAGAAGGGTTATGTGTATAAAGGAAAGACGACGAGGAAGAACACAGCGTGCTCAAAGAAAATTAAATGTCTGTTCAAGCTAGTATTTAGTAAGTGCAAAAACAAGAATGGATGGGTTCTATCTATGGATAAGGTGGTAGGCCATCATAACCACCCTCGTCCGGATGATCTTGAAGGACATGCAATGGCCGCTAGGCTCACTCCTCAAGAAATGGAGAAAATAGCTAAATTTAGGAGAATGGGAATTTCACCACTTAACATGCCGCTTACTAAAGGATGATAACAAGGATAATGTATCATCTTTGACGACCTTTTACAATGCAATTGAGATAATTAAAAGGAATGAATGGAAGGATAGAAAAGTGATGCAACAATTGTTTTTGGTAGCTAAAGAGAAAGGCTACGCGGTTCAAAAGAAGGTAGGTCAGGAAGATCAAATAACGCATCTCTTCATTGCGCATCCGAAGAGTGTTCAATTGGATCAATCCTTCCATCAAGTTCTTATAATGGATTGCACTTACAAGACTAACAAATACGAGATTCCATTGTTGAATATTGTTGGTCGTACCTCGGCAGAAGTCACCGTTTATCGTTGCTTTTTGTTTTCTAGAAGATGAGCAAGAACCAAGTTACACTTGGGGCTACAACAAGTGAAGGCCATATACCGAGATGATGATATCCCAGCGGTTATATTGATGGACAACGATGTAGCATTAATGAACGCAATAGAGAGAGTCTTCCCATTTGCACATAATATGCTTTGTACGTTCCATATTTGGTGTAATGTGATGAATAGGTGCAAGCCTCAAATTTGTCCACCAAAGAGGAAAGCATTTGAAGAGATTAGTAAGCTACCGGAAGATGAACAAGCCTTAAAGAGGAATTCGATATACAATACACTATAAATCACGCTAAATGGGTTGCTTTCTGGTGAATGGGAGTCATTGACTTGGTCTCTCATAGAAGAAGAGTATAATCTAAATCTTGCGGCATTTATCGAACATTGGTCTAGCCCGAATATCCAGAGGATATTGTAACATATGTGGTTAAGCAATGGTTGGAACCGCACAAAGAGCGCTTCATTTATGCATTTACCAACCACCATAAACACTTTGGGAATCAAGCGACAAGTTTGGTAGAATCGGCTCACCACCGGTTGAAGAAAAATCTTTTTGGATGTGTCGATAATTTTGTGATTGTGTGTAACGCAATGGAGAATTACTTCAACCGTGAGATTGATAGAATTAAAGGGAAGTTTCAAAAAGCCGCATCATGAAGTACAAAAAGATTGTAGACAAAGGTGGTAACATCACGAATATGGCGGACCTTCGGTTGTTTAAGGGACTTCATTATAATGTTTCGCGTGCTTGCATTAAGAGGTTAATGGTAGAGGTGAATTTGATTGACATATGGGGAACCAAGCCGGAAGAGGTGTGTGTTTGCAACATGATGAAGTCTATGGGACTCCCTTGTCGCCATATGATAGTTAAGTATGAACATGGCATAATCCCTCTAAGCGATATAGATCCATATTGGCAACAATTAAGTTTTGTCCCTCCTCCAAAGGGCGATGTCGGAGAAGAGTTTGGTGAAAATGAGATGGGAAGAATCGTTATCGAGATGTACCGTAACATGAAAAAACTCGAAAAGCAAATCTTTTGGGATGACATGCGGCCAATTGTTTATCCACACACTTCGGAGAATGTGCACGAAGAAAAAGGCAAGGGCAAAGGTAGGCCAATCACCAAGGAAACGAAAAAACAAGTAAGAGAATATGCAAAGGTGTTGGCTAAGAGGAAAAGTGAAATGACCCCTTTTACTTAGAGCATGAGCATACCCGTGAAGTATCAAGAAGATTCTAAGAAAAGGTCTAGGAATATTGTGGAAAAGGGCGAAACAAGTGAACGGGATATGAAGAAAAAAGGACCGATGTTACGCTGCAACCAACCCCACCTACTCCACGGAACCTAGCCAACCAATTCAACGAGACGTGAAGCTTAAGGCTCCAATATGCCGCATCCAAGAAAGAAGTCGACCAATTGATGATACATCAACTTTTTTTGTTGATAGAAGGTACTTGGAAGAGCTACCTCCATATATTAGAAAGTACGTCATATCCACCGATGGCGTCCCTCAGGATGGTAATTGCGGATTCCACGTTGTCGTACGACAACTAGGGCCTTTCCTTTGAAGGTGCAAAGTTGTATAATGATAATCAAATCACTTATGTCCCAAGCAAAGGATGTTGATGAAGCTAAAGGACAACCCGGAATTTTACAAGCGAATGTTGTCCAGATGGGGATGATAGTCTCGATGTGCGGTTTGTTAGGTATCAAAGGCGTCTCCACGGGGGGATCTAATCACAAGGGATCATTGGATGGCCATTCCGATATGTGGGCACTTAATCGCCGAAGCATTCAATTGCGTGGTTCACTATTTCTCAAAAGGTGCTAGTTTCACATACACTCAAAAACAAAGATATGTGTCGAGCAACTTAAACGTAGGAGAGTGGTGATTGCGCTTGTTAACAACATCCATTTTATAGGCCTCCGGTTAGAAGACGATTGTCCACCGCCTCCAGATATGCGGATACTCTTATTGGCAAGGATTTAACCCCGACACAATGTTGGGATGGTGTATTAAGTACGAGCATAACATGGAGATGTGGAAAACTTTGAAGGATTCGAGAAAAATCATACACGAGGTGCGGTTTCCCTTGCGGATGATTAAATGTACCATTGATTAAACTAAGTATGCTTTGAACATCAACATAAGAATCAAAGATTGTGTTTTTGGAATTAGGTCTTATTTTTGGGTTATGCTTTGAACATTTTCATAAGAATAAGAGACGAGATCGTTATTTTTGGTTTTTTTTTTTTTTCATATTGGAACTTAATTACATGACATCGCCGAACAAATGAGACATCAAGACTTAAGTTCGGTTAGGAAATGAAATTAGAGGACATTCTTAGAACTAAAACTAAAGCTACATAACATTTAATATCCAAAACGCGTTATGAAAAAGTCTTTAAGGAGCGGAAATGATATTCATATTTGAAATCCTTTCTCTTCCATCTTCGCCATTCGTTTTTGATGTTAAAATGATTTGGAGAATCCTTCACCCTAAGTCGATACCGCCTTACAATACGAAATAAAGCCATAAATTCCACAACTCTAGCTCTAATCTTGTCGAATCGAATGAGCAATGCTATTTGATCACGGTTATGAGGGTTTGTTGTGTTTTGTTGAATTTCTCATGAATTTTCCCCAATAACTTTGACTCATAATACCATTCATTCTTCGTTCTTCACCCTCTTTGGATAGTATAGTATGTAGTTTCGCAAAGAGATAGATCTTCATCTAGAGTAAATTTAGGAGTAGTGGCTGCCATTTTTAGAAGATTTTGAGACAAAATGTTATCTATGAGACACATATTTATACCATCAGGGTGCATAAAGGCTATAAAAATAGCCGTTTCTTGACATTGGTGTCATTCAAATTCCAAAATACATAGTTCGGTTACTTAACAAATGCATCGCGAAAACCGAACTCACGGGTTCGATTGGTTAAAGTAAATCATAGGTAACCGAACAAAGGTGCAAAACACCAAATTTACATTGTAATGTTCGGTTACCAACAAAAAATCAGGTAATCGAACTAATCACCGTAACTTTTGTTTGATCTAGCTTGGTGTGAGTTCGGTTACATAACGAAATCGGCGAAAGAACCGAACTATTGGATCACCAAGTTGATGTTAGTTCTGCAAAATATTGTGTGGCAAGAACATTACATTGTCACTTTTCAAATTTTCTTGTTTTGAGTTCGGTTAGATCGCATTACTCTGCATTAACCGAACACCTGGACGAAGTTATTGCTGACTTTGAAAACCAACGAAAACTTTGACTAGTAGGAGCAATTATTCGGGGAAGTAACCATTTTTTTTAAAAAAAAACTAGCCGTTGGGTATTTTTTCTTATAAATAGAGACCTATCTCTACCAAACTTATCACCCATCACTTTCAATCTTCCTAAATCGGTCACCCATCACTTTGGAACACTAAAAATGGCTCCAACTCCGTTCAATAATCTAGAAGATGTTGCTATTGTCGAGCACACACCACTCTCACAAAGCACTCCGTTGAGGAAGCGCAATGGGTGGCCAAAGAACGAAGACCCAACCGGAGGGCCTTACCTTGGGCATGATCAAAACACCAATGCTTGGGTGGAAACGTGTGTTTAATGTTTTCAAAGCACTAAACGGAAATCATTCAAGGAGGACACTAACGCGAGATAAGGTAAAGGTACGCTTATTTATACAATGAATGCGTATCTTTGAGAAACGAATTGAAAGCTCGTAAGGATGCTATGCCAAACGAAGACCGCATGAGTAGAGTAAGTTTGTGAATCAATAGGCCGTTCATCAAAAATTATTATTTGGTTATGATTATTCAACAACGCTGACTTATTAAAATAATTATTTTTCCAGTGTTCTTTGGGTCGGATTCAATACGAATTAAGGTACGATCATGAGTTTCGCACGAGGACTTTACTACACTCTCATGGAGGAAGTTGAATGGCAATTCTCCCAATATAATTAAACTCGTAGAGAATCCTAGGGCGATGTATTGAACAATTTTATGTGTTTTACTTCTATTTTATTTCAACTACATGTATGTTTTTTCGATTCAATAAAATGAGTGACTTCAAATACTGGTTCAATTTTAGCTGGTATGAGTTTGGTTACATTACGAAATCAGCGAAGGAACCGAACTTTTGGATCACCAAGTTCGGTTACCTGCAAAATATTGTCGCGGAACCGAACATTGTTGTAACTTTTGAAAGTTTCTTGTTCGAGTTCGGTTAGATTACGTTTTCTGTTGTAATCGAACTTTACACTTTAACTTTTAAAATTTTCTTGTTCGAGTTCGGTTACATCACATTACTCTGCATTAACCGAACATTATAGTTCGGTTTTCAAAATATTGTCGAGGAACCGAACATTACACTTTGTAACTTTTGAAAGTTTCTTGTTCGAGTTCGGTTAGATTACGTTTTCTACAGTAATCGAACTTTACACTTTAACTTTTCAAATTTTCTTGTTACGAGTTCTAAGTTACATCGCATTACTCAAGTTAGCTAGTTCTGAATATTATAGTTCGGTTACCTACAAAATATTACTGGACAATAGGAACATTACATCAGTAACTTTATAAATTTTCTTGTTATGAGTCGGTTAGGTTTCCTTTATCGTATGTAATCGAACATTAAGTTCGGTTGACCCAAAAACATTGTAGGTAACTTAGAATACGAGTTCGGTTGTTTACGAGATTTAGTATCTTAACCGAACTAACTAATTGTTTCTTAAAAATTTGAATGTAATGAAAAACTTAACCGTCAAATAACCAAACTAATCCCTTAGAACACAAATTAAAAACCAAATTAATAAATTTAATTTCTAATCCACATCACTAAATGTTGGAAGCACACGAACATAAGGAAACAAACTACCAAATCCGCCATAAAAAAGTATTCCAAATATAAGGAACCGAACTACCAAATCCATAATTAAAAAGTCTTCCAAACATAAGAAACCAAAGTAATAATTGTTGCAATCACTAATTTACCACGACCACTACCGTAAACTTTTATACTCTTGCGTTTAGGAGCTTTAGTTGTCGTCCTTCGTCACTAGGAGTGTCATCTCCTTTGCTTTGTTGTTCAACCATCCGACTTGAACCTTCCCCTTGTCGGCGACTCCTCTTCGACGGCATGGTCCAGCTTGGATCAACTTTGGCTTGTATCGACAAGGCTGGGATTAAAAACATTAGTTATTTGGTTGTACGGGTATGTTTGTTCTCGAGTATCCATCGGCTCTCCACTCCGGATTTTTTCCATCATTTTCTTCAATAATTTACCACTTGCCTTCACCTATTCTCATCAAAAACATAAGTAACTATTATTTTTCAATACTTCATAACAATTTGAAACACAAAAAAGAAGAGTAAATTTCTTCCGCCGAATTCCACAAGATCAAGGCCTCATCACCACACGGAGGGGTATGCTTCATAATTTTCTTAGCCTCTTTCTCCACTTTGCCTTCGCTTTTGTCTTCTCGGACACGGGCTTGTTGGACCAGTGTTTATTACACGAGGATGAGAAACATGTTCATACCATTCCATATATCCCTCTTCAGCGGCATTTGGCTCATCAAAAGAATCTTGTAACTCTTCAACTGGAACAAGATAATCCCCAAAGTTCTTCCGGTGGTCCACCGATGGAGCGGGGATCGTATTTGGGGGTGAACTTCATCTCGGTGTTCTTAGTTCCTGTTTCTTCACCTTGAAGTTGAAGTTTTCCACTTGTGGGACACTTTGGACACAAGAAACTTGTCTTAATACTCTTAGAGGATTATACATTGTACAACCTCCAGGATGAAACAACGGTCCATTATACGCCGCAACAGTGAGAAATCAATAACCTCAACATCCTCCTCGTCTTCATCTCGATGGAATGGTGTAAGGATGGAAAACCACATCTTCCACTTATTAACGTATCCAATTTCTCCTTCAACTCCAACACCTTTTTTCTTATTCTTTTCTTGTGAATTCAAAATTCATATTTACAGTTGTAGACTTCCCATAAGGCCAAGGAGTGTGAGCATGAGACAATTGAAGTTTAGGGAAGTGGTCGTACACCCAAACCTATAATAAGAGGCAACAAATAATACATTTGCAATATGATTAGTAACAATACACATTCATTCACTTATATATTGAAACACACAAACGATAATTTAACTGGTACCTGAACAAGGGTGTATAAGCCTCCAAAATATAGACTCTTAAGCCTCGAAGATTTTCTCTCGAGTTCCTCTTGAACGAATGAAAGAACCGCAATGCCCTAACGGTATTTGTTCACCTCAGTCGGGGGATCCAATAGCTGGAGGTAATGAGCATTTACCACGTGACCTGAAGTGTCAGGGAAGAAAATGGTTCCTAGTTGATATAACAAATAAGCAGTCACATGGTGCTTAATCTTCTCCTCTGTCATCACCAACTTTCCTCGATCCACCAATTATTTGGTCCCTGAAAACTCATCAAACAAAGTCTTGAGCTTGATCTTTTTCAACTTCTTCTTGTACGTGCGGTCTGCCTCAAACTCATTATACTCATCACCTTCGTAAGGCTCTTTGTTAGCTCGTCTAAACTCACATTGTGCCTTTTAGCGCTCCATCCTAGACACCTTTCGCATAGATTTTAAAGAAGTTCATAACTCATCGAATGATCGTAGCCATCTCGAACACTTGTTCCTGTTATTGGTAGGGCTGTGATTCTAAAACAATCATCCGGAGTAATTGCCATCTCACCAAAAGGTAGATGAAAGGTATCCGTCTCTGGATAAGACCTCTCGGCAAATGCAGTAATAGTGACATCATCAAATTTTTGGTGCGCATGTTGTATCCCGTTCCATAGTACACAATCAAATACCGCCAAGCGGACCTCATCACACTCATTTTCTATATTCCATATCTTGTTCTTTTGACGTTTCAAAACACGAACAACATTAGTATGATCCTACAAAAGCAACAAACTATCTTATATACTAATATATAGAAAAGAACAATATACAAGTATAACTTCTTTAATGTAATACTCGATAATATAATATTCTCTTTAAAATAATAAAATTTTCTGGTCCCGACTAGCCCTTAGTGCTAAAATAATAAATTCGATAAAATCATAAAATAATACATTTCATAAGTTTCCCTTAAGCATTAATAGGTCCCAAATAATATATAAAATAATAATGCTCTTTTGTAAAAATAAAAAATAAATTTCATACATGTAAAATTTTCTCCAAATATGATTCAATATTGGTTTGATTTTCTTAAAAATTCAAATCAAGTTGTATTTCATCTAATAGTTCGTGGTGCACTCACAAGGTCTAGAGCCACGTTGTTGTGTTACAAGAAGAAGTGTTGAAGCTAGTGTGATTGATACTTGGAGTGGTTGTATTCTTATTGAAATTAGTCAGTAATATAATATCTCTAAGAAATTAGTCTATATTATATTTACAAACTACAATTATTATTCAACCTCCAAGCTAGTAATTATCCTATATAATAATAATATATTATTTAACTATAAAATAATAATTTATCATATTATCGATAATATAATATCTCTTTAAAATAATAAATTTTCTTGGTCCTAAGCCTATTATTTTATAGAAGTTATCTTTGTATGTCAAAATATAAGAAGATGACTGAGAAATCTTGATGATTAAGATTGAACCATACCTTTGTCGCAAAGATCTTGGCAGCCCATGAGTTTTTGTAGCCCATCAATACCTCCCCTCCATCTCTCGGAGTACCATAAGTTGGATTCTTTGGAGACAAACACAAATTGTCATCGGGAATGTAAGAATATCTAGCACAAGGCTTTTTAGGCGTCTTTCTAGGTTTCTTTTGCACTATTTCTACTTGTGCCTCTTCCTCTTCGACTTCCTCTTCATCCAACTCCTCCTCTGATTCAACATCATCCTTATCTCCATCTTCCTCATCTTTGTCACCCTCATTTGGTTCACCACCATCTTTGTCATCCTCATTTCCTCCTCCTTCACATGGTTCACCATCATTGGCACCCTCATTTCCCCCTCCTTCAGCTGGTTCACCATCATTGGCACCCTCATTTCCTCCTCTTTCAGCTGGTTCACCTTCTCCACCTTGATGTTGTTCTTTATTGCCCATCGCTTCCACGATCTCTTCATTGCCCATCGCTTCCACAATCTCTTCATTAACTTGTTGGATTACGTTGTCAACATTATCTCTATTAACACCATCTTGGATCACAACATCCGGTAATGACCCACCTCTATACTTAGCATTTTTGGTTCCACGGTGGCTAGGCATCACAATGTACTTTTCCTCGAGGGTGGGAGTTTAAGATCTTCCGGTAAAGGTTTGTTTATTTTTTTGCCTCTTCCACTAATCAAGAAAACAAAAGATATTAGCTTAAACAAAATAGGCCAACTCTAATTTTGGGGACCATTGTATAGTTCGGTTAACAAATATTTTTTGAGAACAAAGCCAAGACTCAACATTGGTAAATGTTAATGAAGAGTTCGGTTTGTCATAATTTTTTGTCAATTTTTTTTTGTCAAAAAGAGTTCGGTTACATTTTTTTTCTTCGGTAAAGTTCGGTTACTTTCTAAGGTTACATTTTTATGCGAACAAACCGAACTCAATAGGACAGTTCGGTTACATACAAACTCAAATTAGCAGGCAAAATAGCGGAGTTCGGTTACATGTACAAAAACAAATTGTTGTAAAAAATTTAAGTTCGGTTAGAATTTTTTTGCTCTTTTTTTGCGATCTAACAGAATGGAGCGTTCGGTTACCTAGTTTTGATACCTAGAGAACCCAACCTGTTCTTCGTGTTCTTCCTTTCGAGAAGTTCGGTTAACAAAATTGGGTTTTTTTGAAACTCGACCTAACCGAACTATGCTTTGTAACTACCATTTGAACCCTATTTTGATGATTTGTATTCAATTAAACGAATCAAAATCAAATTAAAAGTAATGGGTTTGTTGCAAAATACTGCGAATCGGTCCCATGGCGAGAATCGGGCTTGGCAAACGTCTATTATCTCTGGGATTATGGCTTCACTTGGTTGTTCCACTTCTTTATGAATACGAAAATCAGTCGGCTGATTTGCTAGATGTCCCAATCGAGGACATTATCCTTGAAGTCTTTTGGTTTGTTTTCGAAGAACCATTGTTATAGTCGATTGATTAATCGACGATGAAAATTTTATGAATCGACGAATAATCGAGATATCGATGAAGACGATGTTGTATTTGGGGAAGAAGAGAAAACAAGAGGAGAGGAGAAACTGTTTTTGTTTTTTGTTTTTAGTTTTAGGTTTTGTTTTAGATTAAGTTAGAGGAAGTTATTAGGTTAGGGTTAAATTTAATTAGGGTAAGGGGAAAATTGGTAATCTCATGATTTTTAGGACATCCCTTAACATTGTAGGGTAGGGGGCCTTATAAAACAATGGTCCCCAAAAAAGGCTGGTCCCCAAAAAACGGTTCTAATTTTACAGTCTCTTTATGCCCCAGCTCCAGGTAGTTACTAGTTACTGTTTAGGCATCTTATACGCTGTAGCCCATATAATCCATGTACTAACAGGCCTGACCGATAGCCATCCGAAGGCCCATTTATAGCACATTAGCCGTCCCACAAATTTTGCAGGAAGTTTTGAGTGGTAATCCATATTTTCTTGCAGTGGCATAAGCCATAAGTGCATGTAAGTTTCTTTGGTCTAGAAGTGCACTAAATCGCAGATACACAAATTAGATTGTGAAGACAATCACGTAAATAACTCCATATGGATCTACCGGAGAAAGTACAGATCTAATTGGAGTGAAACCTTGCTAGGCCTTTTTGCTTTTATGAGATGGATTTTATCAGAACTTTCTCTAGTGCATCCAATTGCTTTTACTCCACCCAATGAGTAAAAACATCTAAGAACCCATCGTTGACAGAAGCTGTAATTCAAAAAAAAAAAAAAAACAAACAAAAATATATAAAAATAGACAGTAAAATTAAGAAATGAAAGACTTACAGGAATTTAGATAAAGAAGATTCTTCATTGGGAGAGAAACAGTGAGATTACAACTGGTGTTTTTTTTTTCCTCATTGCTTGCCTCCCTCTCTGTACCTCTTCGTACCACATATATAGGCGGAGTGGGAGAATTCTCTTAGATTAGGAAAATTGCTTTGGATTCATAATTTGTCATACCTTTTCTTATTTTATCCTTTGTCTTATTCCTACTACAATTTCCTATACACAATAAATGAGGGTATTTAGGAGAAAATTCATCTTGAAAATAGGGCTCCGCCTATTTAGTGGGACAAATAAAAATCAAAATTCCGCCTATATAATAGGTACGGAGGGAGTATAAGAAAGTGTATATAAAGTCAAGCAAAGACTACGTATAATCCTCAAGATAATAGCCAATTTGGGCATGTAACTGTAATGTGTAATGTCAAACTCGATTATTAATGATAATTAAGTTCTCTTTTGCCAAAAAAAAAAGAAGAAAAAGTATATAAAGTCAAGCAAAGACAAGAAAAATGTAAGCAGTGGACATGAATAAATGAGAAAATAGATACATGATAGAAGAGAAGACCAAACCAATTGTCTGCATTAAAAAAAAAAGTTATATGAACACTATTAGAATTATGTCACTTTCTTGACTAGTTTCACTTGCACAGCTAGTTTATCTCCACCAAATTTTCGTGTACGGATAGGAGGTACGTATACATGGCACGCGTACTCTGACACTAGGTTGTATTAGGCGCTTGGAGAGGCAAGGCAAAAAAAAAAAAAAAAAAAAAAAATTGGTCATGTCTTGGCGCCTTTTTTGCTAGGCGCCCCTTTGGGCTACTAGCACGCCTAGGGCGCCTTTGATAACATAGCGCTGACATGTTGTGTGGACACTACGTATGGATCGATCTGAGAAGCACAGAGATACAACCATAAGAAAATTATGTTGTCTTTGGAAGAAAGTTCAGGGACAGCAGAACGGCCGGCCTTCTGAGAAGTTGCACAAGAAATAAATTACCCGACAAAGAACAGAGATTCAATTGGAGTGGAAACCTAACTTTCCTTTTTTGCTATTATTGTGAGTTGGATTAATCATAACTCTTTTTTGTGTATGCAACTGTACCAACCACAAGATATAGCAGCATTGATTAATGATGTATACTACTAGCAGAAGGAGGACCCAAATGTGCATCAAATGAGAAACAATTTGGCCTATGCAAGCATAACATATGGTGATTGATTATCTATAAGATATATATATATATAAGCTTAGGATCATCCAATTTTTGATTAAATTGTTAAACAGAAACATTTCATCCGACTTTTCTTTCTTACATAAGAATCAATTACCAAAAGCTTCAACCAGAAAACTGCCCCAAAGGGTAAGTCATTATTTTTATTCCGCTTTTTCCTGACAAATTTCGAAAAAAATTCTTGATCGCACACCCTGTATTAATACTTCCATTTAAATAGTAAAATAAAATCACTGAGAGCATAGAGTTGGTATATACCAAATCATAAAAATCCTTTCACTCGTTTTTCAATTTCCTCTACCATCTCAAGAATTCTCTAACTATAATTTTAATCATTACATAACTAGTTTGAAAAGATATTATTCGTCATATTTGAAGGATAAATTTAAGCTATCAAATCAAAGGGGTGGGTTTAACGTTGGCCTTTATACTTAATTTAAACGCCTTTCTCATATAAAACATCTCTTGTACTATCAGCTTGTTAACCTTACTGTCCTTGCACTCTCAGTTATGCATGAAAAAGGCTTTTTTTGACATCTATGCGAAATGGTTTATTAATGACTAGTGATTGAGAATTCTTTACGTGTTTTTGGTTCGTTTCAAGTCTTCAAATTCAAAATTTTAATGCGATGAAATAATTCAACTCCCTATTTGTTGAAAATGAATGTTAATGGTCCTAGCGGACAGAAGAGAAAACTTAAGCCAATGACTGGATTAAAAGGACATGTATAATGTACACGAAAAGAAAGAGTGGCAGTTCAATGTCACTTTCTTGAATATAGTTGTAGCTAATTTCGGCACAGACTTCTGTAACAATAGGTTGTACGTACATGGCGCGGTGACATGTTTTATACGGGTTGCATATATATACCTGTGACTAAAAAAGTGACGGCCAATTCATTGCGCAAAAATTAAGTCGTCTTTGGAAGAAAGTTTAGGGACAGCAGGAAAGAAGGCCTTCCGAGAAGTTTCGCAAGGGGAAAATTACCAAGGAAAGTGCAATGCATATCCAATATATATGAGTGCAGCTAGCCTAACTTGCTTTTCTTCTTTGATTATATGGATGGATTAATCAGACCGTTTTCTAGTGTATCCAACTTTTTTTTGCATTTATATCCCACCAAAAGTGATGGCAATGATTGATGTACTATAGTACTTGAAGGAGGACCCAATAACGTGCCTCAAGGTCCCAAACCAACATGATAATGGAGGCTGATTATTTGGAAATGTTTATGTTTTGGATTAATTCAATTTTGGTGAATCTATCTACAGCACAAAGAAAAGGTTATCAGTGTGTGAATCGTTTCCATGAGAGGATTTAAGAGGTATGAAGCTTCCTGATATTGTGGGGGGAATCCTATTTTTTTTCTTTTTTGCCAAAAACTTGGGAATAAAATCCAAATTAAGCCACAGAATTAGCATGAATAGTACAATTGTAATTTTAGGATATAATGCAACCTACATTGATAGTTCATCTTATCATAGGAATTCGAAGTTTTTGTGAAATAATATATGATGTTGAAATCAATGTTTGTTATGTATGTGTTCGGTCCGGTTTTATAAACCGTGACCATAAAGGTTGTATTTTCTCGGAGATACAATTTTGTTCTAAAAAACTTCGATTTCGGAGAAAACTATACCGTCATTCTCCATCATTATGAGGACTTCTTTATCATGTATAGGCCGTAGTGACAATTCTATTATCTTTCATGATTCTAAATTTGCTTAGAGGCCATCTTGAGAGTTTTATCACAAGTGAAGACGCTCATCAAGACATACATACTACCGTTAGAAAACATCTTATTGGGTATCGACGAAGAACGAAAAATTTACGTGGCTTTAAAGAGTTACATATGTAATTTTAATTTAGTTTGTTTTAATCTGGTTATATCTATAACTAGTGATGTTATTTACTTTAGCTAAGTGTTTGTACCCAGAAATATTTCCAGGCACTAAACACGATGATTTTGATGATGGTGATCAGAACTAGGGTTATACACAAAACAAGCTTAAAGATGATAGACACGGATTTAACGTGGTTCGGCATGGTTTTCCTACATCCACGGACGAATCCCGCGAGGGAGAGATATTTTATTCATGAATGTGTTACAATGGCTTTTTGATGTATATTTTTCTCCTCCCTAGCCCCGATAAACTTAAATGGCATTAACTTTCCCTCGCATGCCTCCTGACATTAATTCTGCATGAAACTGCCCTGCATGCCTCCCTGTATTAATTCTGCATGAAACTGCCCTGCATGCCTCCCTGTATTAATTCTGCATGAAACTACCCTACATGCCTCCATGTATTAATTCGCTCGCTTGGTGGAGGCTGGATTGATTGGATGACATGCATAATAAAGTTGTGATATGGATGAAGGATTCGCTTTGTGGACAGTCTTTGAGCAACCTGCCGGGGAGATGGTCGGGGACATGCCGGGGACATGGTAGGGTCTTGGTTGCGACATCGCCGACAATATGGATGAAAACTAGCCGAAGTGCGATTGGAAATTTGACTTCGATAGTTGACCAATAGTTGACTTTACCATTGACTTTGACCATTGTTACCATTGACCGGTCATCGAATTTATGTAATGCTAGGCAGGCTGGTGGCTGCGTCGGTTGGTGGCTATGAGGCTTGGATGACATTCGAACAAAGTGGCCCGGATAACATTCGGCCCAATAGGTAGCAATTTTACTCATGGTACAAACATCGCCCCCTCTTAACCTCCAACTTGTTGCGGGGTTAAAGTTAGTTTTCCATTTTGTATTGACAGACAATGATAAAATTCGCCTTTAAGTGTGGATTATTGTTGTTTAAAGTAAATGGCAACTGTTTGCATTTCTTTGCGGAAATCAAGATGCCCCAAGAGTAAATCATTGCTATTGGAGCAAGTTGCCTTTGTTGATTGTGGAAATCATAACCAAGTCGCCCCCAAGTGTGAACCGTTCTTTGAAAGCGTAATGCAATTTTCCTTCCTCGATAGTAGATATCACAACCAAGACGCCCCCAAGTGAGGTTATTGTGATTGGAATATCGAATTACATCAAGCGAGCACGACTCATTATTGTAGACAAAAACTTGATGAAGGCCAAACTGGTGCGCAATGGAAGCGTGATACTTGAGATGCGTAGGCTGCATAAAATTGGAGTGCAATGGTTGCGGGAGAGAGATGACTCGAGCGATTCTTGGTGCGGGATTGCGGTGATGGATGCGAAATAGTTGTTTTGTCGAAAGTGAGTGCAACTTTGGATGCGATCTTGAGTTGCGATAGTGAATCAAAATCGAAATTGTGAGTGGTTGACGTGAAACAGGCTGCCCATGATTGTGTAGATTTATCTTGGTAACAATTATTAGAAAAGTTAAGCTATTTTTTACGGTCACTAAGCTTAAATCCATGTTGACTATTGTTGTAAGCGAGACTTGAATTTTGCGGCCCGACGGTAATTTCTAACAAAGCGGTCAGCGGTAGTTATTGGTACTAAAGCTGCATCAACTACTAGCTCCAACGATGCAGGATGTGCACGGCCTTGACATCGGTCTTTATATGTGGTCAGGATAACAACAACGACTTAAACTGAAATGCACGATTGAAATGTGGGACTCGAATACAATAGCCATGATAAACTGGATTTGCGACGACCATAAAAAGCGCTCTACAATATTAATGAGCAAACTGATCATGATATTCTGCGATCACTCGACTATGAGAAAATTCGAGTAAAGTTACGATCAAGATGGACCGCATGAGTGACGAACTATCTTTGGAATGCGCCGCTACCGATCCCACTGGACTACATCGACGACGTGAGCTACACTCAGTTTGCGATTAGACAGGGACCGCATGAATCGCGAATATAACCGGATTGTAGAAGCTTGATCGGCTTAAACTACAGCGGCATTGACGAGCAAAGTTGCACAAAGAACAGCTGCGGTCATTTGACTGCAGGAGTCTGCGAACATAGCCGGACTGCATTAGCTTCGATCAACTGAATTTTGCAGCAACCGACGAGAAAAGTTGCATCGCTTGAAAGTGTCTGCGATCAGGTGGAGTACGGGAGGCTGCGAATAAAGCCGGGCTACAGTGGCCGATCAATTTGAAGGCGGCTTGGCGAGGATTTGATTTACTGCCCAGCGTAACCCCATCGGTGGACTGAGAGTTACAAACATAGGGCTTGTAATGATGTTGCTTGATCGGCTAAACTGCAAGAATTCTTGAGGAAGCCCCGGACTAAAATGGGATTCGATAAACACGAGTGAACGATTACAAATAAAACCACTCCGCATCGTCCCGTCCAACTGAGTACGAATTGATGAGCAAAAGCTGGATTGCATCGGTGGCGTCCCAGTGCGGCGGTTGCTTAGGAAGCTGGACTCTGTAGTTCGATCAACAACGCGTAGAAGTTTAACGTTGCGATCGCAATAATTGCGTCGAAATAATAGGTTGTATACACGCCCCTCTTAATCCGTAACTCGTTGTAGGATTAAGAATTTCAGGTTTCCCTTTGTTCGCTTTGCGTTTAGGTGCTACGTAACTCGCCCCCAAGTGTGTGTAGTGTTACGCAACGAGCTCTGAAATATATACTTTAGACTATGAGGTGTTACATATCTCTCCCCCAAGTGATGGTCATCCACATTGGAGTGATATGCAACTCGCCCCCAGAAGACATCGATTGTCATGCTGCTTGATGCTCGCACAATGGTGCACTTCCTTGCTCCATCCGCTCGCGCATTAAATGAAGTTGAAGGTTTGTCGCTGCTATCCGGAATTCGCGCGGGGGCCAATCCCACTATCCCAGGATGCGCGTGAGAGTTGAGGTGTGTGCATCTCCTCATGCCCTGGCATGCGAAAATGCTCGCCACACTGTATGTGTCCCATTGAACAAAATTATGCATGATTATATGAAATGATACGAAAATATTTCGTACCTTATGAGAAGTATTATTGTATCTTCGTGTATGTGATTCTTATGATGTCCACTGTCTATGTTGATGTTTCTCAGTGGCGACGATTTTCGAACTGCATGTTGTTAAAAACGTTTCAGGCAACAATTCCTTCGAACTTGAAAATTAAACGAGTTGATCGAGATCGATCTTGCCGACGACGAGGTTTTGATCATATTGTGGACTTGGAGATACTATGGAGTTTGCACTTGACGTTGATTGATGACCATTTTTGGTGTATTCGTACCATGCCTCAATTTAAATTTTAAGAAATGCAAAAGTTTTCGCCTCCATATTGTCGGAACTGGAAGACGAACGTGAGGAACTAAAACTTGGTGAGTCAATCGACTCGAACGCTAACGCGATGCTGATGAATGGAAAATGAGCAGATATGACGGCTGATTTTCTGCTGACAATGTGCTAACTGGACTAGTTGGATAGGTTTGGTCCAAATCCTGAATCGTCCGTTGCACCACAACCAATGAGTCTGATAGAATGAAATTATTGAATCAGTGTGAAATCTCCAGTCTGTTGTGGCTTAGATCACGCTTCGGCTTGGGTCGAAATTCTTCAAAAATTGTGTAAGTCGGGGAAAATATTCAAGAACGGTGTGTTTGTCGTCGTCGGCTCGATGTAATGGCTTGGATTCTCTTAATGACTTCCGGAATCCTGTTGGCGACGACAAAGATGACTTGGAAGTCACGATGATGTTATAACATTGTATGAGATACGACATCATGATGTGAGTGGGAGGTAGCATCACGCCGATACCATTCTGTTGAATGAGGGGTAGCATCACGACGACCTCATGTTTAAGAAGATGGCTCGAACAGTTTGGCTCTCTAGCGGTGGCTATGCTTGGTGCGTTTACTTAGCGTGTCGTCTTGGTGATGACGATTTATGGTTCGTGTCATGGATTGAATTAGCAAATGGAATTGTCTGTGGGGCTGGAGTGCATGGTCGAATCAAAACGGGATCGAGACCGGTTGCCATGGAACTAGACTACAACAATCTGCGATGTTGGATATATGATTATGCGAAAAAGCACTGGAGAAGTTCGATCAAATGGACCCATGATATTCTTTGAATCGGACTACAACATGATTTGATCAACTGATTGTAATAGTTATGCGGAAAAGAATTTGCCGGCGGTTGGATCAACTAGACTCAGCTATTGTTGAGAAAATCGGAATACAACAGTTCGATCAAGTTGACTACATTGACATACGATCTCAACGGGCCGAAAATTACTCAATTTGGATGCACGACGAAAAAGTTACAGAAGAAACAAAATTTCATGTGGATTAAGCCGGGTGGATAGATTGCTGACGGGGTAGGAGCAGTTGATGTGGTGCAATTTCTACTGATATGGTGGCAAGCTGCTATTGTAACCACTAATATGGCAAGGTGCTAGCTGACTTGGCACCCAATTGATGTTGTGCTAGTGACATGTTGATGAAGTGATGAACATCTTGCTTCAAAAATATTATTTTCCAAATGTATAAATTTTACCTTCATGATGTAGGATATTGAAATACGATCGCAACGAGCCAAAAATCATCCAATTCGGACCTCATATGAAGGAGATACCAAAGAAATAAGATCGACCACCAAGCCCAGGAAATGGGTGTAGTTGGCTAAGCCCACGAAGTGGGGCTGAGAAATCCGTAAGCCAAATGATGATGGGCTGAAACATCAGTGAGTCAAAGACTCGACTAGGCTGGAACTCGGTGAGTCGGCTCGACTCAACAAGGTGGGTGTAAATATCCTTCCGTATACAAGAGTGGGACGCAAACATCCCGGGACCACGGTAATAAGATGCGCGTGAAGTATTGAAACATGTCGGACGAAGATTTTCAGCCGGACCAAAGCCACGGGTCTTGTCGCCGCACCTCGCTAACTGCAGTGCGGAGGCGTTGACGCGTTATAGGAGACGATGATGCGGCGGGAGAAAATGGCCAGTATCCGACGGACGACGTCATTGTGGCAATCGTTAACGACGTCATGACGGCGTTTATACATTAACGGTATATGCGACCCGGTGTTAAAGACGGTAATGTAATATCATGTTGGCATAAGCATCTGCGACATCATCATACGGGTGTCTCGCTTTCTCTATTTTCCGTCGATGTGGCACCGCACCGTCGACGTGTCACTTCATGCTTTGACCGGAAATCGTTGCTAACGTTGCACCGCTGGCTGGACTTTATTGTTGATGTGGCACCGCCCGAAGTGCCCAGATGATGATGTGGCACCGGTGACTGGACATTATTCTTTGACATGTCGGATCTTGACTAGAGTGGTTGGGGTTGAAATATCCACAAGTGTTTGGAAGTGGGGCTGAAACATATAGCGGTTTGGCTTGACAAGGGTGAACAACACCTGAACGTGAGATAACAATTTGATGTAGGTGAACGAAACCTCAGAAGTGGGTGACAACACATTAAAGTGGGTGAACCGCACCCTTTGAAGTGGGTGAAATTGGCCGTCGTCGAATGGCCGCCGGACTTGGTCGCCGGCTTTGGCCGCCTCGTTCGCCGCCGGTTTGGTCTTGAAATTTCTGCAACGCTTTTCTGGAGTGTGATCTTTAGTCTTAAAATTTCTATCACACTCTGACCTTTTGCAACAGTTTCGGAAACTGTGGTCTATTCTTCCGATCTTTTACGCACGGTTCAGCTACTCTTCTGTGGTATTTTCTGGAGCCTTTTGTGATGATTTTTTAGAGGTTTTCTCTACGGTTTGGAAGCGCCTAGAGATGTAGACAGCTAGACAAACCTGCGAACATGACAGTATTAATTTTGACACACTACAAACTCGAATATGTGGACGTTGCGTTATCACGGGAAGCGATTTCTTCAAACTTTAGAATTGTACACGTTGCGGATCGAACATCCTGGCTTGTGAGTTTTATCGAACTTTGTAGTGATGCGGTTTCGGTGGTATTCTAAAGTAATAGTTTCAGAAAACCTCGAACTGTGAAGCTGGATTACAGCAAGTTACGATAAACTGGACTGCAGTAATCATGATTGGCCGGACTGTAGCAGCTGCGATCAGCTGGACTGCAGCGACTGCGATCAAAACTAGACTACATCAGTTACGATCAACTGGACTGTAGTAGTTATTGTTGACAGCGTCCAAACTGCTTTCTTAGGAACTTGATTTTGAATTTTTCTGTATTACTTTTCTCATCAAAACCACCATTACTTCCGTCTTCAACAATCATCACCACCATTAATTCATCATCGTCTGCTGCTGCTATTGTAAGTCGAAATTCGGAGGCCAATTTGATTAAATCATCTCAGATTTGTGACTAATTTGACGGATCTATGTGTTTCTATCTACATCAATAACATCAGTAGGTAATTTTCTTCATTCACCTCCATTAATGGTATTTTCTGGTAGGAATTAGGGTTTTGATTTGGTTTGATACCCCTGCTACGTCGACAAACGGGATTAAGTATGATTTTTAGATTTGAAATTTGGTTGAATTACTTGAGCTCTAGATGCTTTTGGTTCTAGTTTTTCGTTTGGAGTTGGATTCATTTACCTCAACCGATTCAATTACGAGTCTCTGCTAGTAATCTCCCATTCTATGTCTAGATTACTTCAAATTTAAACCCATATGTTCAATTTCTACATCTTGGCTCAACTACATCCAGTTTCATCTTCAATTTGCCTTTTATACATCATAATTAGCATATGTTTTGCATCTAATTTCTCCATCAAGATCTCTTTGTTCTTGTTCCACGATTCCATGAGAGTCCGAGCGTGTTCCAGTCGCTACAGGGCGAAAACTTAAAGTCATTCCACTGATTGGATTCGGTAGAAGGTTGAGAAGTTGTTGGTCTCATATCTTACTTCAAGGCAGTCCTCACATATGTATTGAAGTATCTTACGTTTTTAATGGTGTTTCGCAATTGGACATCAAGCTGGAGTTGGTGTGCTACATTAAGTACATATTGAAGTTTTTTTTTGTTGAGCTTGTATACATTCAGGTATGCAACCTAGTGTTCAATTTGCATATATGGTCAATGTGAAACTGTTGTTCTTCTCCTTTTTATTCTCTTGAATAATTGGTTGAAGTTCATCTTCAATGGTGCTTTTATTTTTGTTTCGTATGTGAGGTGAATAATCCAAGGTTCTATGACCACATGTAAAATAATATAAGTTACTTTTGTGAGTCCTTAAATAAGATGCTTCAGGTCCTGATTATTGGTAATGAGTTGTTGTTCTTATATCTCAATGTGTTGGAGTTAGTGGAGTTGCTGATCACTTTGCTTCCTGGTGGTTAATTGTGCAATAAGAACTTTCACTTCTGTCAACTCTTATTGTTAATTGCTTCAGCTATTGTGTGAATTGAATGAGGCAAGGTCCAGCTGGTGGGAAGATTGCTTGTATTGCAGCTGTGAGTGATTCTTCATATTTTACAACAATATGTGCTAATGGATTCTTAAATGCTCATAGGCTACAGTTTGAATTGGTCCAACGTCTATCATTTATAACAATATTTTCAACTTGTAGAGCCAATTTATTCAAGCAACTTCAACAGACATGTTCAAATATGGTCCTCATCTGAGTTCAGAATCGTTGTTGCATGTTATTTCACTGTGCCATCTCAGGTATGAGTCATTTTCTGTGGTATTGCTACAAATATGACTGTCAATATATTTCCGATATCCGGATTCCGTTTCCGAGTATTCGAGATCCTATAGGATTTTTTCCGTTTTATCGGATATCAGATACGGATATTTATCGGATATTTCTTCCTTAACCTATCGGAATCGGATTAGGCTCTATCCGTTTGGTTAATATCCGATATCCGATAGAACATGGATTTATTTGTGATTTACCCTAACCATATTTGTGATTTATTTGTGATTTACCCTAATATCCGATATCCGATACAAATATCCGATATTCGATATGAAATGTTTGAGAAATTGAACTTAAATTTCATTTATGAATACGTTTTAAAGGGTTTTTAACATTTTTTTCCAGAACCGGATATTATCGGATAAATATATATCCGATATCCGATAGCTTAGCCTATCAGAATCGATATCTGATTTTGATATCATATAGGATATTATCGGATATCGAATATCCGATAGTGCTTAACCTGTCGGATATAGGATTTTGAAATATCCGACGGATATTCTTCCATTGACAGGCCTAGATACAAACAACTACCCAGTGCAACAATTACTTCTCTTTGCATCAAATCCGCTTGCTGCACCTGCTCTCTCTGTTAAGTGTATCTATAAACCTCACTTGCTTGCCATAACTCAAGGTGCAGTCAAGGAAATCGTATCTTTACTGTTGATTGGTCATTATAGCTAATAATGGTAGTTTGAGTTGGTACTTTTGCAAGCTGGTTTATGGAAATGTTGTTCGTGGCTCATATATGTGGATACTTGCTATAATTTGGAGTGGGGCTGTTATCTAATTGCTATTCAATATGTTCTCCTTCTCAAAAAAAAAATACCAGCTCCTGCATTTATTCAGTATCTTAATTCCATGATTAAATAACAGTCACGATGTCAGGTGGTTAGATGCGATGGTGCTACTGTTAACATTGTCACACCTCCAGTTTGGGCCTTGGTTTGTCACAACTGCACCACACAATTCTCATGTTACTTTGGTTTTTACGCTGCTGTCTCCGTTTACCTCCTCCTGCTACTTTCATTTTGGCTACTGCTGCAATAATATTGGCCAGCATGATTTATTTCGAGTCTGTGTGCGGCTGTGTGTGCAAGCTCAAGTCGCCTCATCAAGCCTCCTTGAGCTTGAGGGATGGTAATAACATGTATGTAAGTGTGCGAGTGACTGTTGATAGACGCATTTATGTGTCTATGTTGGTCTCAATTATGTATATTGTTAGTGCTCGATTTTGTACTTATTTGGTTATTTTATGTTTTTGTAGGTGTTTTTGGAGAAATAAGCTTGTGCGGCGAATTTGGCTCGAAAAGTGGTATTTGGCCTTTCCGGAGAAATTTACTGAAGACACCCCTCAAATGGATAAGGGGCACACAGTTGAAAAGGGGTAACCCACAGCTATTTGCACCCCAATCTACTATTTACACCCAAAGTGCTATTCCCACCCTAGGAATGGATTAGGGGGACACCCTTCTTCTTCACGGTTTGATTTGAACTGGAATTTTGGCGGGAAAGAAAATTGCAGCGAAGAACAAGTTTTAGGGTTCGATTTCTGGGAAACTTTTGAGGAGATTCAATCGGAGAAATTCGTTGGTCCGTACTTGAATGGACTAAACAGGGCTGGTATAATGGATTTAACGGATTAAAATGGGCTGGATAATCAGTTCTCGGCAAACAGGGAAAGTATAAGAAGAACTGCATACTTCTGAAGCTGATATTTTGGAGAGTTTCAAGGGTTAAGTTGCTGCGATATTCTTGTTACCTATTTGACAGGATTAGTGACGTGATTTGGGAGTAGAAAAAGGAATCAAAATCTTCTTATATGTGGTAGTTATCTAAAACAAGGAGGGAAAATCTATTTACGGCAACAAGCAGATAATCTTGGTCATGTTTTGATTATTTTGTAAGGTTATAGAGAAGATATTCCCTGTTAGATTCAACTCTATCCCATACGAAGAGTTTCAGTTGAAACAGAAGCCGCGTGAAATAAAAAAAATAAAATATTTTCCCGTAGATTTTGGTCGAAGAAAAGATAGAGATTCTCGGGATTTAATTACCCTGTGCTGTATAAAAGGGTTAGGACGAGTCACATGCAAAGGGGTCGAGACTTTGGGGGACCAACAGAGGCAGAGAATAAAAGAAAATCGGGTTGCAGGAATTTTTTTTCCTTTGGTGTAGAGGAAGAACACGAAGAACTTACTACGCCCTAAAGCAGTCATTTATTCTACATGAGCTTATTATTATCGTTTCCTGTAACGGTTTAGTGCAACACCTATAAACTGTTGAGAATCTCTGTATTAGCACTTTTCTCTTGTTTTTCACCTACTTGAGCTATGAACACTTATTTTGAGCACGTGAATAATATGAGGAGCTAAACCCCAATACTGAGATGACGGAGGAAGCCATATTTCATGCGTGTAGTAATTATATTTAATTCTTATTTGACTTTTGCATTAATTAAAATTGAATTAGGATTTTGATTAATTAATTGTCATCTCGTTTGATGGGTCATGCATGATTAGATGTTTTGATGTCCCATGCTTAGGATTTACAACTAATATTTTGAGAATCTACCTTGGAAAAAATAAGAGTCCATGTCTTTATTGAGCTATAATTGTTAAAAGAATTAATATTTGAATCGCATGAATGAGTTTATGGTGGAATCCCAAGTCCTAGTATCTCTCGTTATCGTGACAATCTTGTATATATATTAAGTCTAAAATCAATCTCTACAAGTCTTTGAATGAACTTTTGCTACTACTAAAAAAGTACATCAATTTTTGGCGCCGCGGACGCGGACTTGTTTTTAGGGTTTTAGATTTTTTTTTTTTTTTTTTCTTTCTTTTTTACGTTTTTGGGTAATTATCTTTTGTCTACGTGGTCTGGATCATAAAGAAAAATTGATCCAAGGAGTTTGGTGATTTCGTAAAGACTTGGAGCGAAAGATTAAGGCAAAAAGAACGGAAAATAAGACGATTTTATTTTAGTTATTTTGTTTTTAGGGTTTGTTTATTTTTAGAAAAAAAAAAGAAAAAATTGTATTAGGGTTTATTAATTTTGTAATTTTTCTTTTCTTTTCTTTTTGGACTTTGGACTTTTGGACTTTGGACATTATTTTTTATTTTTACCCTACGGAAGGGTTAAAAATTAAATATAACTGTTGTTGCGAGGAAGGACGACGATTCACGATCTTGTCTCGGCCCCTCGGATTCGTACATTGACATAGGAGTCGGTGGCACGAGTCGACTTCAACGGTTCATCGCCGTGCAGTACGGGAGGTAAGACTCTATCCACCCACGAATCCCGTCGGTGGGTTTTATTTTGTGTGACAACTCACACCCTACAATAGAATGTCGAATCGGTATTACAATAGCCAATACAACGAATATCCGATTGAGTTTCAAAATGGACATTACTACTTTGACCATAGTGTGAATAGTGGTTGGGAACATCACCTTTTCAAGGTTATGGCTCATACCATTATGGCGCAATTACTATCCACACACGCACGGGTCATACGAGCAAAATTCTTATATTTCTCCTTTAGAAGAGTCTCTCGGGGAAATTAGAGGAGTCGACACGTAAGTTAGCTAAGATGAATAACTTAGTTTATGACGAAAGAGAACTTTCTATAGAGGAATCCCTCAAGATGATAGCGAGAGACGAACGAAAGAATTGCTCGAAATAATCTTGATTTCCAATACGGTGTTTCCAATAATACCCTTAAAAATGAGGATAGTTATTTGGATAATCAAGATGACGAGATAAAATTGGTAACACTACTTGTTTAGATGACGTTCAACCATTTTCATGTTATTATAATGACGATTATGATGAGGATAGTGTTGATGAAGAATTTGAAATAAGTAGGCATAGTGATCAGGAATTTGTTACTCCAATTGAGCTTAATAATGATGATGTTTCTAGTTCAAATCCAAATAATTTTAATAATTATTCACATATTCAAAAGGACGAGGATTTGACTAGAGATACCCCCGTTTTAGACGATGTATTATTTCCTTTTGATTACGAAGCTAATAATGGTTTAGAGGGACGAGTTTCTTCTGAGAATATTGTTTTAGTGTCTAGCGATTTAGAAACATCAGTCTTAGACAAAGAAAATGAACTCGTAGATATGAGTGAGGATGAACCTGACTTAGAAGAATCAATTGACCATTTTCAGGAATCTGATGACCTAGACACTACAGGAAAAATATACATCTACAAGCCGGAGATTTAGGAACGCTTCGCTAAGTATTGTAGAAAGTCCTATGTTTTACAACTAGTTTCAAAGGAAGAGTTGTCGTATATCATCCTTGCCAACCCTTAGGAAACAAGGGGTTGCTCTAAGAAAACAAACGACAACTCCTTAAGCAAAACGGTTTGACGACATTTATCTATAACAACGTTGTTCCATATATGTAGTGACTTATCCTATCACAATACTCACAATTTGTTATTGAAGAACACAAAAATATGATAATGAAAAAAATATGTTAGAGGGGAGATTCGAACATGAACCTACTACATGGAAGTCTAGCTCATCAACCACCCTTTCAGTTCACAAGTTTTGATTTTTTTTCTTTTTTAAATAGAAACCTACAACAACACTTATAAGTGTTGTTGAAGTAAAAAATATATAATGTTCCATATATGTAGTGACTTAGCTTATCACAATTCTCACAAGTGTTGTTGAAGAACACAAAAATATGATAATGAAAAATATGTTAGAGGGGAGATTCGAACATGAACCTCTTGCATGGAAGTCTAACTCATCAACCACCCTTTCGGTTCACAAGTTTTGATTTTTTTTTTTTTTTAAATAGAAAGTTACAGCAACACTTATAAGTGTTGTTGAAGTAAAAATATATAATGTTGGAAAAAATGAGGTTTGGGGATTCGATCCTGAACCTCAAGCGTGGAAGTCACACCACTAACCATCTTACACTATCACATGTTCCTGTCAAGTTTGTGGTTCTTTAATACACTAACTATACACTAACTTTATGACAACCCTTCATAAGTGTTGTAAAACAAAATATAATGCTCAAAAAGTAATGCTCAAGTGACTGAGTAGAACAGTATGAAGCTTCTCGTAATCCATCACATACTAGTTAGATGTATTTGACTCTCGAGAATAGAAAACTTGTCGCGCTTGTTTTGCTAAAATGAATGGATCGTTACAGTATTGGTTCTTATGATTTTTAAATTGACTAATGTAAAGCCATCTTCTACCTTCACACCAAAACTGGTGTGAGCCCAATCACATTTGAATATTGGAATTTGACACATATGATTGTAGTCCAACAATAGAATTTCTTCTAAAACACTTTGTAGAACCCAAATGAGTTTATTAACTGTCTCATTTTACAAGAAAAATACTAGTGTTAGTAAAGGAAATACAACAAGAGTGACAATGACGGTAAAAATTCAATATAGTAAAAACAATACACTATACTGACTTAGACTAGTCCACTCACGTCGAGGTTTCGATCTCGGAGCCTGGTATGCGTACAATGTGCAGAAATAGGGTTTGTTTAAGGTTTCGTAGAATATTCCGAAGGAAGAAGGAATCTTACCTGTAAATGGATGCATTCGTCGTTCTTACCAAGTTTTTGACTTAGACTAGTCCACTCGCGGCAAAGTTTCGATCTCGGATCCTGGTATGCGTACATTATGCAGAAATAAGGTTTTTTTAAGGTTTAGTAGAATATTTCGGAGGAATCTTACCTGTAAATGGATGGATTCGTCGTTCTTACCAAGTTTCGACTTATAGTAGTCCACTCCAGGCCGAGTTTCGTTCTCGGAGCACTGGTATGCTTAATATGCGAAATAGGGTTTGTTTGAGGTTTCGTAGAATATTAGAAGGAATCTTACTGTAAATGGATGGATTCTTCGTTCTTACCAAGTTTATGACTTAGAGTAGTCCACTCACGGCCGGGTTTCGATTTGGAGTCTGGTATGCATATAATATGCGAGAAATAGTGTCTATTTAAGGTTTCGTAGAATATTCTGAAGGAATCTTACATGTAAATGAATGGATTCATCGTTCTTATCAAGTTTCTAACTTAGACTACTCCACTCACGGTCAGGATTCGATCTCGGAGCATGGTATGCGTACGATATGCAGAAATAAGGTTTGTTTAAGGTTTAGTAGAATATTTCGGAGGAATCTTACCTGTAAATGGATGGATTCGTCGTTCTTACCAAATATCTGACTTAGAGTAGTCAACTCGCGGCCAGGTTTCGATCTCGGATCCTGGTACACATACAATATGCATAAATAGGGTTTTTTTTAAGGTTTCGTAGAATATCTCGAAGATATCTTACCTGTAAATGGATGGATTCGTCGCTCTTATCAAGTTTCTGACTTAGAGTGGTCAACTCGCGGCCAGGTTTCGATCTCGGAGCATGGGATGCATAGAATATGCATAAATAAGGTTTTTTTAAGGTTTCGTAGAATATACCGAATGAATCTTACCTGTAAATGGATGGATTCGTCATTTTTACCAAGTTTTTGACTTAGAGTAGTCAACTCGCGGCCGGGTTTCGATCTCGAGTCCGGGTATGCATACAATATGCATAAATAAGGTTTGTTTAAGGTTTCGTAGAATATTTCGAAGGAATCTTGCAGTAAATGGATGGTTTATTCGTTCTTACCAAGTTTCGACTTATAGTAGTCAACTCGCGGCGAGTTTCGATCTCTGAGCCTGATTTGCATACAATATGAAGAAATAAGGTTTGTTTAAGGTTTCATAGAATATTTGAAGGAATCTTACCTGTAAATGGATGGATTCGTCGTTCTTACCAAGTTTCCGACTTAGAGTAGTTAATTTCGATGATGTATCATGCTAAGTTTGAAGTCAGAACCCTCTCGAGCTTCTTGGTTCATAGATTGTATGCTATTATACCAAGTTTGAAGTTCGAATCGACATTGAGCTTCATACTTATCGATTTTGATGATGTATCATGCTAAGCTTGAAGTCGAGAACCCTCTTGATCTTCTTGGTTCATAGTTTGTACGTTGTTATACCACATTTGAAGTTCGAATCGACACTAAGCTTCATATTCATCAATTTTGATGATGTATCATGCTAAGTTTGAAGTCAGAGCCCTCTCAGAGCTTCGTGGTCCATAGATTATATGCCATTATACCAAGTTTGAAGTTCGAATCAACGTTGAGCTTCATCTTTATCGATTTCAATGATATATCATGCTACGTTTGAAGTCAGAACCCTCCCAAAGCTTCTTGGTTCATAGTTTTTATGTCGTAATACCATATTTGAAGTTCGAATCGACACTGAGCTTCATATTTATTGATTTAGATGATATATCATGTTAAGTTTGAAGTTTTAACCCTCCTGAGCTTCTCGGTTCATAGTTTGTATGCCGTTATACCACATTTGAAGTTCGGACCGACATTGAGCTTCATATTTATCGATTTCGATGATGTATCATGCTAAACACGAGTTTACCGGTGTGAACTAAAGCTACTTCATGATCTGTATGACTTCTCAAAATTACTTCATGACCTATGCGGCTAGTCGAAATCAAAGGAAGCACAAAGAGAAATCACAAAAACACAAAGAGAAAGCACAAAGAAACACACCAATTATCGAATTCATTTTTCATTTTCCGATTCATTCTTATACATTTTTTGGATTTTTTATATAGAATGTCGATAACAATGTCCTAAATTTATTAATATTTTTTTGGATTTTTTTTTCATGTCGAAGGTTGATAATAAACCGAATACATGAGCTCGTATTAGCACAAAGAGAAACACAAATGCCTTTCAATCCGTATGAGCATCACAAATACAATATCAACCGTCGATTCTTTTTCAATCCGTATGAGTGGATCAAACGAAATCTGGTCCGCCCATCATTTTCATTCACCCACCAAACCCTCCTCGACCACTTGAGCTATATCTCTTTCTAACTCGCAATTCGTGAAACCCTAACCCAAGTTTTGTTAGCTTCAATTGCATCAAATCTTGACCTGAGTAACTCGATTCTTCTATCTCTATATTTCAAGTAAAACTCATCTCTAATCTTCCCACTCTCAATTTCATCTTCTACATATTCTCTAAACAATTCCACGAAACCCTAATCCACTAATGTCCGAGTTAATGTTGACAATTGATTGAATCAATTTTTTCTTGATGTTTCTTTTACCAAGGGTCTTGATATATGGGTTCGCAAAATTTTGGTTTCGTTTCACGCGTCTCTCACCAAACCCTCTAGCCCCTCCTATGATTTCCTTAAAAGATCGAGAAAGTATACCAAATATTTGTTTGGCCGAGTAGAAGAGCGAGGGCATGATCATTTCCATGAATATTTGGTGTTCTTATGCTGAGATGAAGAATTCGGTGATTTCATCGACGGGGAAGATCTAAGATGCTTGATTGATGAGTATATTTATAATGGGTATGATTGAATTGGATTAGAAATTGATGAGATTAGTTTTCACAAACAAGTTAGATTGAAATTGGATGGGAAGAGAAGATTGAGATGAGTTGAGATAACGAAAATGAAATGGAGACCGAGAAAGAAATTGATGGAACCGAAATTAGATAGAGAATCAAGACATCCATTACTTATTGGTGATGAGCGAAATTATGATGATGAGATGGAATTTGATAGAATTATGGATGTTCTTTGAATAAAGAACAAAGGAATCCATTACTTGTTGGTGTTTCGCAAATGATGTTCTTCATAGTTTTGAAGAAATTTGTGGGAGAAAGAGGATGAAATGTTGTTGTCGCTTTGCCTATTGAGTTGTTGGATTGATTTATTAGTATTGAGAAAGAAGTATTTGGAATTCATGAATGGAAATTAAAATGAGGGTCTGTTGATATCAAAATTTCAATAGTTGGAAAGATTAGTACCCCGAGTTGTCCTGGTCCTGGAATTGTGATTAGTTTTGGAGATTTGAAAGGTCTTGTTGATGGAAATTGTGATGGGATTTTTATATTTACTGAATTGATGAAGTTGTTGATTTGTAATTCGGCCAAAAAATTTGGTTAATGGGTTCAAACTTCTAGTTATGCAACTTACTTGAAGTTGCTTAAGAACATTTCCATCTATTGAGAAAGACGGGATTTGAAGCTTGTGCCCAAACATCTATAAGAGCTACTAATGGAAGTGTTTACGCAAGGCCACACAGGTGTGTGTCACTTAATTTCAACTTCCTTTTATTTTTTTCCGATTATATATTGCGTAATTCGGCTTTCGTTTACGTATGAGTAGTTTTTGTAGATCAAAACGAATAACATGAGCATTTATATTTTATCTTAAAATTGATTTGCGTGGTGAATCGGAATTAAATTTGGTGGAGTTGGATGATACAAGATCGATCTTGATGGTGTTGTCTTTTAGTCTTATTCTAACCATGGTTTTGGTTATTGTATTCTCGGTTCAAATACCCGAATTTAGAGAGAGAACTCGTTTCACATACATTTTATTGTCTGGACTCCTTGCATCTTTTAAATTGCATTGATGCTCGTAATAACTTTTTGTGTTGATTTAGTCCGGTCGGGTTTCTTGGTTTGCTTTGACACGAGACGTAGACGTTGAGTATCCAGAGATGGACTCATAACTATGGAAATCTTGAGACACAAACATAGCAATGACAAGTACTACTCCATTGTTATTTTGAATATTGTTAAGTGCTTTCAAATTCAAGTGAGATTTTCACCTATGGCGAATTATATCTAATTGCTGGGTTGTCAATTACGGGTACCATTTTGAATTGTGCAACCCAAGAATCTATCTATTTAATGTTTGGAAAACTAAACTTGTCTATCTTAATGTTTGGAGGTTTGATTGGAGGATGAAGATGACGACGAGGAAGACGATGATGAAGATGAAGGCAAGACCCAGGAAGAAGGTAATATCACCGAACCCCGAATCCGAACTCTGCTGGTTATGCTACTCAATTCCTTCTCTTCTCAAATATGTTCTAATATGTTCTCTTTGTTTGCTCGCTTGACTTAAATCCTTTGACCAACATCAAAAAGGTAAAAAATCTCTCTCTCTCTATTTGCTCATTTCCTTTTTATTGAGTTCATGTCGATTCAATTTATTCACTATTGTGGTTTGTATGTTAGATAATCAGTATCTCGAGATTATCTACTTTACGAGTTGCAGAGAAGTAGAGTTCAGCTTTCGAAGGACAACAAGGGAAGGGACGTCCTGAGTGCAAGCAGAAGGAAGGTTTGGTTTAGCAGCATCCAAGTAGGTGGAATTGGTTGTTTACCAAAGGAATTGAGAGTGAATTGGAACGTCTTACGTGTGTTTTCACTCAAAAGATTCATGATCTAATTGAGGTTCACACGGACATTCCTGCACCTGACATGGGAACTAATGCACAGGTATATTCGTGTATGAAAACTATTTGTTAGTCATATAATTTACAATAATTACGTGGTATTTTCGCATCATTAGTTCTGAAATTTGTAATCCTAATTGGGTTTTACTGGAGACAATGGCATGGATTTTGGATGAGTACTCTAAATTTCATGGTCACTCTCAGGATATTATTCTTGGAAAGCCAGTTTGTAAGTACCTATTCAGGATTTGGAAAAAACGTAAACGGTTTATTGAGATTTGAATGAGGCGTTTGTGTTCCTAAATGTTCACCTGCGTTATTATTTGATGCTGTAGGACCTCGGCGGATCACTAGGTAGAGAAGATGCCACCAGACGAGGTGTTGTATTTGTACCGAGGCTTTGCTCAATGAATATGGACAGACCCTTCTGATTTGAAATTCTCCATCTAGGTAAATGAAAGATACTCTCTATTCTTTCTATTCATTTGTAAATCGAGCTTGCATTTGAATCTCTCTAAATTTTTTCTAAACTAGTTTTTGAACTATTTCAGGGGTTCGCTAATGTGGGTTACTGGGCTGCAAATCTGATTCATGAGAGAGGTGGTAAGTTTATGGCTGTAAGCGACATCACTGGTGCAGTTCAAATTGATTAAGCACAAAGAATATACGGGTAGTTTAAAGGATTTCCAAGGTGGAGATTCTATGGATGCTAGTGAATTGCTTGTCCATGACTGTGATATTCTTATTCCCTGTGCTCTTGGCGGTGTTCTTCACAAGTTAGTCTCTTTTCTTCTCAAGATTTGTTTTTGTGATGCGTATTAAAAACCTTACCGAGTAAGTTCATACCATTTTACTCGTTTTCTTAAAGGGACAATGCTAGAGATGTGAAGGCCAAATACATCATAGAAGCGGCAAATCACCCTACCGATCCGATGCGACGAGGTAATTTACCACTCATTTTGTAAACCGTGATGCGAACATATGTTGGGTTTTCATCTAGTTAAGATTTTTAAGTCTTGACATTTATTTTCAGATTCTAAGCAAGAAAGAAGTTATCATACTTCCCGACATATATGCAAATGGTGGAGGTGTGACAAGTCGGCTATTTTGAATGGGTTCGAGTTCTCTTGGATTTTGCGGGTACACTCCTCTGTAAATGACATAAACTTCGGATCTAAGTTGAGGGTGAGAACATTGAGCTCCTTAAATCTCATTGGCTAATAGATTTGGGTGCCTTTTATATAAATTTCAATGGATTTAATGAAGTTTCAGGTATAGCCTGTGAAGCTGGAGTATAGCCCGACTTGCACTGTTTTATTATGGGGATGGTTAACTAATCATATATCATATATACTTATGCCAATTTTTCGGTTTTTTGTTTGCAAGAGATTGCTTTTAATCCTTATGCTTCGAGCTACGGCCATATTTTTGCGAATCATGTGCTTGTTCTCAAACACGTGATGATATTCCAAGGTCTTAAGGCTGCTAAACCAAAATGCAAGTGCCCTGTTTGTAGAGAGGTACTAATTTATATATTATATTTTTGCTGGATCTTCAATTTGTGTGTTTCTACGGTCACCCTCTCGCAGTTAGGATCTAGTTCGCCCGTAATGGTTTTCTCGATTTTGTTGCTTGCTAGGAAAGCTTAATTTTGTCATCTATCGGTGAATCGCTATCTCGGTGTGAACGACCTAGCTATAGATTTGGACTTTTTCAAAATAGAAAAAACAACAACAAAAAACTATGATATTATCACTAATCAAATTATATGTTCTTTCTTTGCAGGTTGGAGTATATGCCAATCCAATTCACATGATTGAGCTAGATCTTCTCTTGAAAAACGGTAAGAACATGAAACTAGGAATCTTGGTCAATCCTTTGTTTGAGAAGCTTTAATCTTTTCTAAAACACTTCAACATTACGAGGCATAAGGATTATTAGAAATAGCGGATGCTTGAGGAACGTTCTTAGATGGTCAAACAATCTAAAGAATACTTGGTAGTCATGAGACCAAATATGTCATTGGATATTGATTGACTTAATAGCTTCCGCTCTTGTTCAAGGGAAGGAGGAAAAGTGAAAAAAAAAAGAAATGAAACTTTTCTCTTTATCTAGTTCTAGAACAGAATGTTATAGGAATAATTGCAGTGTGGTATTGTAGGCATGTATTCATTGGTGGGTAAAGAATTGGGAACTGAACTTTCTTTGTGGTGTACAATGTTAGAATGAATGTAAATGTGTTACTTTGGCGAGGTTAATGTGAATGTGAAATACTTTCGGCAATTTGGTTTTGTTTATAATTTTTTTCAAAATAGTTATATTCACACAACTTCTAACAAGAGTTGTGTTCCATATTCCAACTACACAAACCAATGGTTGTGAAAGAATGTCTTTACGACATAATTAGGTCTTCATCAACATAGTTCTACAACACTAACAAGTGTCGTGCAAATCTTATTCATCATAGTAATAAGAGGTGTTACATATTTCTACAATACACATCCTGGGTTGTCTAAGATAATACTTCAACTTATACAAGTGTTGTGTTAGATATTTCTACGATACACATCCTAGGTTGTCTAAGATAGTCCTTCAACTTATACAAGTGTTGTGTTACATATTTTTACGATACACATCCTAGGCTGTCTAAGATAGACCTTCAACTTATACAAGTGTTGTGTTACATATTTTTACGATACACTACTTATGTTGTCCAAGATACTCCTACAACAACAAGCAAGGGTTGTGTTAGGCTTTCAAAAAAAATCGAAAGAGAATCACAATTTTGGCAAAATATTGTCGAACCATGAATCACATCACCCTTAACAACACTTAGTCAAGTATTGTAGAACATCTTGGACTTTCTACAATACCCCACCTACACAATACACAAAAAAGCGTTGTAGTAGGGGTACTACAACCCTAATACAGTGTTGTAAATGATGATTTTTCCCGTAGTGTGAAATTAGGGAAGTTGTGACTAGTCTTTCTAGATACACTGAAAACTCTAAGTTTGGGGGTGATTATCATTCTCCATGTGCTTTAACTCTTAAAAAGGTCCCTCACTTGGGACTTGACATATGTGCCTCAACTATTTTAAAAGATTATATTCATACACGTTTTCTGAACCTAGTGATGTCCATAAGGAAGTTCGGTTGTTAGAAACCCATCCTCGGTTGATGTGGTTTATTCAGGTTATGATACCCAGTTGACTTTGTTTTCCCACCAAATATTTTTCAACCAATTGTGGGAACGTATAAGTTTCGAGATGTGTCAATTATTCGGTTTGAGACGAGCCTAAGTACATTAGGAAATTAGTATCGACACATTTTCTTATGATTGACCGCTTGATTTCATCGTGGTCAATTGTGTGAATCAAAACTCGATTGACTTTAAGGACCCGCAATTATTCGGAGTTATTATTATGTGCTTCTAAGTTCTTATTTGAGTTTTTGCAGACTTTACAACCCGAACCAGGATCTTAACTTTGAGGAATTCCATCACACGAAAATATTTTATCTCGACTTGGTTATAGAGCTGAACTCGAACCACAGCTAGATGTAGTTGTCTTAAAAAGGAAACTTGACAAGGGTTTGCTTTATTTGTTAATTTTCTTGGCAGGTTGGAGATTCCTTTATTTGTGATAGCTCTATTTGGTTTTGTTGACCCACAGAAATTCCGGCTATTACTTTATGATTTTATGAGGTGACTAATCTTTTCTTAGTCTGGCTGAAGACTTTAAACTTAGCACTTCATGGGAGGTAACCCAATATTCATGCGACACGGTAATATTTTTCCTTATCTCTTTTGCTTCAACTGGTAACAGTTTTCTCCTTGTTCATGCTTTTAATTTTATCTTTAGAACATTGAGGAAAATGTTAGATTTAAGTTTGGGGGTATGGGAGAAACATTTTAGTTGCGGTTGCATTATAAACTCGAGCTTAGAAATTTATGCTTATTAAGGATGGCACTAACCAATCTAAGTGGATGGAAGCATTTTGGTTGTAGGAGTTGAGGAACCAATCTGGATTAGATGGAAACATCTAAAGAGTCCATTCATAAAAGCACAGAGCTCAGGTGTTAGAATTAAAGAAAAAACATGGTAGTTTCGCCATATCTCGTTGAATCCTTTTCACTTCTATTTTAATTTTGTTTTCTTTAAAATATGTTTCTCTAAGTGATTAGGTGGGGCTCACGATTCAAGTTGTTACCATTGCTAGGGTGAAATAGAATGATTGAGATACCAAAAAAAAAGTGAAAAAAAGTGAAAAAAAATTGAGACCGGACCATCGGACCAGGAATAAATTCAATAAAGTCTACCTTTGGAACCCTTGTATATGCCGCCTTTTTGTTGACCTGAGTTAGGATTATCGACCACGGTACCCTTGTATATGCCGAGTGTGTTAGTCCGGACCAGTATCTCATTCCATTAGGATAGGTTCATTTTGGCAGTGGCCTCAATCAAATATGAGAAACACCGTTCACCTTAGTCAACATCAAAACCATCTACGTTTTTCTCATCCATCTTCTTAATCTATTCATGTGATTGGTTGACTCTAGTTATGATGTCCAGAAACTATCTGATTAGAGCTCATCACTTATATATGAATTTTAGTATGCTTGAGTGGAAACTCGTGCACAACAATTGGAATTTCGCATCGGTACTTCCCTCATGTAGTCAATAAGTACGCCAACCAAGGAGATTCTTTAGTGCCTTCCCAAGGTTCTCGTAGATAGCTAGGGTGGAGTAAAGGTTTTGTGGTATATCTCTGTAAGCCCTCCCGAGACTATAACTCGGCCACTAGGGCCACCTAGGGGTTTAAAGGCTTATTGCATACGCTAAATGCAATCGACGATGCACAAGCAGTGAGATAGAATTTTATTAGATTTGCTCGAGGACTAGCAAATAATAAGTTTGGGGTATTTGATAGACGCATTTATGTGTCTATGTTGATCTCAATTATGTATATTTTTAGTTTTCGATTTTGTACTTATTTGGTTATTTTATGTTTTTGTATGTATTTTTGGAGAAATAAGCTTGTGCGTAATTTGGCTCGAAAAGTGGTATTTGGCCTCTCCGGAGAAATTTACTGAAGACACCCCTCAAATGGATAAGGGGCACACAGTTGATAAGGGGTAACCCACCGCTATTTGCACCCCAATCTACTATTTACACCCAAAGTGCTATTCCCACCCCAGGAATGGATTAGGGGGACACCCTTCTTCTTCACGGTTTGATTTGAATTGGAATTTCAAGGAAAGAAAGTTCAATGAAGAACAAGTTTTAGGGTTCGATTTCTGGGAAACTTTTGAGGAGATTCAATCGGAGAAATTCGTTGGTCCGTACTTGAATGGACTAAAAAGGGCTGGTATAATGGATTTAACGGATTAAAATGGGCTGGATAATAAGTTCTCAAAGAAACTTGAGAAAGTATAAGAAGAGCACGTACTCAAGGTTTTGATATTTTGGAGAGTTTCAAGGGTTAAGTTGCTACGATATTCTTGTTACCTATTTGACAGATTAGTGACGTGATTTGGGAGTAGAAAAGAATCAAAATCTTCTTATATGTGGTAGTTATCTAAAAAGGGAGGGAAAATTTTTACGGAAACATGCGAGATAATCTTGGTCATGTTTTGATTATTTTGGAAGGTTATATAGAAGATAATCCCTGTTAGATTCAACTCTATCCCATACTAAGAGTTTCATTTGAAATAGAAGCCGCGTGAAACAAAAAAAAAGAAAATATTTTCCCGTAGCTTTTGGTCGAAGAAAAGATAGAGATTCTCGGGATTTAATTACCCTGTGCTGTATCACTAGTGGAAAACAGAAGTTCCGCGACCGTCAGGACAAGTCATGTATACGAGTTATACGACTAGTTCCAACCGTCTCTGTTGGGGTCTCTGATAAAGCGTAGCTGTTTTGTATGACCCTTATTCGTGTGTCTCAAAATAACGACTGATTTCAAGTGTAACGAGGTGCAAACCCTAAGCCGTGAGTCTCGATTTAAATTATAATATAAAAAAAGATATATTGATTGATTTTTAAATGCGAATGGCTAAATCAAAAATAATCTGACTACATCAAGGTCAAGCTAAGTCAAATGGAAGTCAAGTCAAACGGAAGTCAAGGTCAAGGTCAAGGTCAATGAAAAGTCAAAGAAGTTCTAGGTCAATGAAAAGTCAAAGAAAGTCAAGGTCATAGAAAGTCAAATTAAACTCAAATTAAACCCAACCGAAATTCAAATTTAAACTCAAACTAAACCCAAACTGAAATTCAAATTTAAACTCAAACTTGAGAATTCCACATTCATTCATTCATTTTATCCATTGGGTTTAAAATTACATAAAAGAAGATGAAATTCTGGTTCAAGCCAATACATGTCCAAGCTAATAGACAATAAGCTAAAAACATGTTAAACAACCAAACGATAAGCTCATCCGATGACGATGAACTTAGCCAATACTTCATAAATATGATATCAAGTAGATCATCCATGTGTTGTGTCCCTGGTTCAAATACGACAAAGGACGTTGTTCCTGCAAAGCAAATCAACAACATCACAATGACTTCGTTCAGTTCATAATACACGGTAGAACAAAATAAGTTACTAGAGTATACTTCATATTCTTTCTTTTAATGTTGGAAGCACGTGTGAGGTAATTTGAGAGATTAAACCTAGATCTAGGTCATGTAAACAGCAGTTGACTCAACAGTAGCAGGTATACAATCATGCAACAAGAGTGAAAACATAAATGAAGAAAGCAGGGAATTCAGGAAAAAAGAAAAGGACTATAAGGGAATTACTTTTGTGGAATGCTTTTGGTATGCAAATACTAATATCACAAGCTCGTATCAACATCCAACAGGTTATATATATATATATATATAGTGGAATATAATATGTGCAGATTATAACCCAAGATTCGGCATGCTATCTGACCCAAATAAGTAGAAAAATCAAATCACAAAATAGGTTCAGGGTATGTTGTCAACTCACATGTGCGCAGCGGAAGCTACATGATTTCCACCAATGGAAAAAGGTGTTGGGAAAGTTTATTCACGTGTATCCCCATTTCTCGTTCCCTTGGAAAGATAACCAATTGTACAAAATGAAATTAAAAAGATGGGAAAAGAGCTAACATAACAAATATGGAATCTACTAGGAAGAGTCATATGAAAACCTTACCTCGCTTCTCCATTCCAAGTACTCATCATCTCCAACAGTTGTCAAAATTGATGGAGCTTCATTCGCATTTGCAAAGGTGAAGACAAATGGATCTTCCAAAGCGTTCTTATTGGGGTCTCGATCTTATTGGAGATTCCAAAACCAAATTCCAAAGTGCTCCCTTGTTAGATATCATCTAAGAAAAAGACTTGTCTAGCTTGAGAAACATGGATAAATGGCTCGCCGACTTCTTTTGAGCTTCTCATAAATTTTTGAAGTTGACAAATCTCAACTTTGTATCCAGGATCCACATAGGATCCATGTACTTTGTCTTCGACTGTACCCAATCACGGTAAAAAACAACTTCGAGAAAACTCCATAATCTAGTTCAAGTATATGTTGTAGAATGCCGTAGTATGTAGTATCGTCATCAACCAAGTTAGTATCTCGGGAACTAGCTCGAAAGTCGGTGCAAGAATCCATGGTGACTCCACTATTTTGTGTAGTTAAATTTTTTTTCGGCATCTATTGTGTAAAAAGATAGCCATTAACAAAATATGAGTTATACGAAATCGCATAAGGTAGGACCAATTGCCACCTACGAAAATCTGTCATGGGAGTGCCTTCAAGTTGTTTCAGAACCATTCAATGTACTCTGTAGGTTTTATCCTTCCCGTACTAGTTTGGTTCAAATTACGAACATATGTCTCGTACTTCCTGTCAAACAACACAGAAAGTGACAAGTGATATAAGCATTAACAAAAATTAACAAACAAATCAGGAAACATAATCAAGTAGTACAACTCCCTTAACCTCGTTTCGAGTGAACACACACAGATTTTTGAAAATGCCATTGTAACAAAAATCAACTTAGATTTCATCTTAAACTCATGTCATGATAACTAAAGCTTAACGAGTGAAGCTCATTAGAGTATAAACTGATTTTACAGCTATAAACAAAATTGAACTGCTAGTTTAATAAACTTTCAGTTTTAACATGTGGTAGTTAACTGCTGGTATAAGTTCATTATATATGATAAAGTAATAAACTAAGATCTATCACGGATCATACATTCATGTCTTTGAACTTAAAATCCAATGCATAGTGTGATGAAATGATCTAAAATTAAATCAACGTAGGCTTTACTTACTCTTCCCATTCAGTATTTTCATCCGAATGTCTCAATATCCACAAACGAACTTGTTCATGCTCTACGTTTGTCAATGAATGTGGTTTTCCTTGTGAATGAGGTGGGTATGGACCTTCATAAACATCACCGGGCATTGATATCTTTCCACGACACTTAAAAGACTTTCGCCTCGTTTCAGAAGTATCTCGACGCAATGGTGTGCTCCTTCATTGACCTCATACTGTTTTGTAATAGAGCCTTCTACATAATTTTTGTTGCGACCAAGAACCTTGTAGTACCTCATCATACTGCACATGTAGTTAGTAAACAAATATATGTAAGTTTCGCTTAGTTCCAAAAAGAATAAATCGAAGGGATATTAGTAACTAAAGAATTGCCTATACCTCTCGTAAGGGTACATCCACCTAAACCGAACAGCCCCAATTGATGTGCCTCTTCTCGCTAAGTGTACGACAACATGAGTCATACTAACAAAAAAAGCAAAGTGAAATACATTTCAAACACACACGTTCGTGCATTATACGAAGCTCATCACGATCAATAACCTTGGAAGTTAGGACTTTGAAAACAATGATAAGTGTCGAATCGCCTCACGCAAAGGCTTATGTTCTTTGAAACAATGCATTATAAAAATATGCATTAACCCCGCATCAGAATGTGATAATCGTGAGAATTCAGACCCTTCAATTGAAGTCTTTCAAGCATACTTTCGTTTTCCAATTCGACTCGTAACCAATTGGAACTTTAAGTGTGCTAAGAGTTTTACGAGATGACTTCCTTTCTCGCCTTAGACAAAGAATAAGGTGCATGAGGCATCTCTACTTTTCCATTCTCTTGCATCAACCACAAGCAAGGCTTTAAGTTTAGCAGCTTCTAAATCTTTGCGCCGCATGCCCATCTTTGTTCTTACCCTTATGGCTCATAAAAGTTCCAAACAGATTCTCCGCAAAATTCTTTTCTACATGCATGACATCCTCATTGTGTAGGATTTTTAAACTAATGAGATGAGATTAGGTTAGAAAGGAATTTCAAACAACACATATTGAATTGAATTTAAGTAATCGATTCAACACAAACAAGACAAACATATTGGATTTAAGTAACTAATGAGAATAAATGAGATTAAGTTACAAAGGAATTTCAAAGTTCGCTCCCTCTCTCACAAGTTCTTGCTCTTCATTCTCAGGTTTCTCAATCTTCTTCCTTATCAAGCCTGAAGAAACCCATAGAAAGTAAATCTACCAAGACACTAGATGCTGAACAACTTATCAAGCCTACAGGGAGAACAAACTCTAAATTCAACCAGTACAACTATTATGTACTATATATGATTGAGAGAAAATAGCTCTCCTATAACAATCCATCTACTTGATAAATCGCTAAATTTCTACACTAATTATGTGTACGGTTTACAAACGATATTCGGATACTTCAATCCAATTTTGAAATACTCCATTGGTGCTACCAAAGATATCTTAAAAGGAGTGTATTCGATGCCAATCCATCACCAATAGACCTAAACAAAAAATATATTCTATGTGTTCTTCTTCCATTATTAACGATGCATAGACAATCGATTTTAATTCGTACCTCTGATTAATATATAAACATGCATGGATTCTATGTTTCGAGAAATGGATTCATGGATGCATGCCGTAGTATATAAAGCTTCTAACAAGTAAAATTCTGCTGATCAAAATAGATATAAGTAAATCTATGGAGATCAAAAAAATAAAAATATATATATATGAAAACAAAAAAAGCCAGAAAGGAGGTTACCTTCCAATATGTAGACAAAAAAGATCGATCTCTTCGACCACGGAGACTCACGTATGACCGACCGCTTGACCAACTTCCCAAACTCTTTATCTGCGGTTCATTGTCTTGTCGAATAATTCGGCGCCACTCAAACGTCTTGGTGCACCGGTGTCTCCTCAAATCCGTTGAACTCGATTTTTTCCGTCTATAAGGGTGAAACCTATCTCTTAGAAACCTTCTATGACCCATATAAGCATACTTAGAACCCCATTTTAGCCTAAACGCCTCTCAGTATTTTCTCCACACACGGGACAACCAAATCTTCCGTAAGTTCGCAAACAGAAACATGAGCATATGCGGGAAAGTCATGTATGCACCACAAGAATATTGCTTTCATTGTAAAGGAAGTCTTTGTATACGCATCGTATGTTACTTCACCGACTGTCCATAAATCAATTAACTCGTCGATCAAGGGCTGCAAATAAACATCTATGTTGTGGTTGGGACCAAGTGGACCAGAATCACCAGGTGTTAACATCGTAAAATCCTTTGACGTGCATTCGGATGGCGGAAGGTTATAACAAGTAAGCATAACAGGCCAAGTACTATGCGAGGTCATCATTCGAAAGGGTTAAAACCATCAGTTGCTAGTCCAAGACGACGTTTCGTTTCTCTTCAAGAAACTCAGTTCACTTCATGTCTATTGACTTCCATTGTGACGAATCCACCGGATGTATCATGTGTAGCACTTTCTTCAACCTTAGCATACCATGTCATCACTCATTTATCCATGTCTGTACCATACATACGTTGCAACCTTTCAGAATCGGAAAATGCCTCGGTTTCTTCATCGAACCTTTTTAGTTGATGGATTACTCCCTTCTCGGTGGTTTCTACCATCTACTTTCACCATATTTAGGACACTTATCTTCATTAGAATAGTCCTTGCGATAGAGAATACAATCATTAATGCAAGCATGGATGATATGGACCGACAATCGAAATGGCTTAATCATGTCCTTTGCTTTACGACAATTAGATGGCAATGTGTTCCCATCCGGTAATACAATCTTCAAATATCCAAATAATTCGGTCATGAAAATATCGAACATTGATACCTTGCTTGCATACTAAGCAACTCAACCGACGCAGATTTTGTATGATCGCATCACAACCCGGGAAATAAGGGTTGCACCGCATCCTCCAACCTCTTCCGGCGATTGATAGTAGCCTTATCTTGGACAGTAGTACCAACTTCAACAAAAGCATTGTCTTCAACAACAAGACTCGGATGGTCTTGTGGATTATCAAGACCACCTACACGTCCTAGTGTCTCATTGAACAAGTCAAATATCCTCGGAAAAGATGCAGCAACTCCATGATTCATATTATTATTGGTAGGTAAAGTACGAGCTTGAACATTATTCACACGAGGTTGCTCTCCGTAATGGATCCATGTTTGGTATTGCATGTAGAACCCATAATCAAGAATATCCCCATGTACATCATCTAGAGATTTTGGTAAACTGTTGTGATTCTTACACTTCATGCAAGGACAACGAAATTCTTTGATACCTTCACCAAGACTCTCTGTTGCAAATTGGATGAAAGATTGAACACCTTCAATCCATGAGGTGAACCCTTGAGTGCAAACATCCACTCTTTATTTGGAGTAGTTATAAGATGTTGAGACATCTGCAAAACAAAGGATATACATATAAAAATCAGAACCAAAAATTCAAAAGAAACTAATCTTGAAGCATCTATATGATATACTATCCTGTCTAACATTACAAAACCCAACGGCATCACATAATAACAAAATGCAATTTAGAGATATACAAAGCTACCTAGAGTGGATTCTCATATTTACTTTTTTGCTATATGATGCTCTTTGGAGCGGACTCGGAACATATAACATTGAAGGTATCAAACCATTATACAAAATGCAAACTAGAGTAATTTCAGGCACAACATTAACCGCATTAAAAATTCCAGACATAACAAGTAAAATTGAATGTTAGACATTTCTACAGCTCCAATTACATATGATTAGACATTTCCACAACTCCAATTACATATGAAGTAGTCAACCTAGAGTCACATATCAAAAATTTACCACCGAAAAAATCGATTTAAGTTTCTTTTCATAATACAAAATGAAAAGCCTTGCACAATTGAAATTGTAACAAGGTAAAGAGTCAGTAAATGAATTTAGGTTACTCTACTATTTCATTCGCCGATTTTAGGGTAGTCAGATAATCCACATAAATACCTAAGGTCTTAGGGTTGCCAAGGTGGGGGCCAATTAAGGCCGACATTCCTATAGTAGAGTCGTCTAGTTTCCTATTTGGGTTTGTTCACGTGAAGGAAACACTCGCAATAGACACTACAACATTTAAGAAATTCACAATGGAAAGTAAGGCTTATAGATGAGTGAAATACACACACAAAAAATCATCTCGCAAAGCCCCGTCCAATTGCACACAAATTCAATAGCAAACAAGGAATACATTAACCACACCAAAATATAAAACAAATGGACCAAACTTATGTCACAAAGATGTTTTCCAAGTGAGTTGCAAAAATGGATTGAAAGGAATCATACTAGTGGTGTAAATAAATTCATTGGTTGAAAAATTCAAGCCACATGGTTAGGAAATAATACAAAATCCATAGAAAATTTCCAATCTTGGGTTATGGGCGGAGTTAAATCAGTAATGCAAGGGATTATTTAAATTCTAAAAAAATAATTCATAAACTTTATTCTTGATGGGAGAGTACCCACTTACAAAAAAAAATAAAAATCAAGTCTCAATGCTTTAAAATGAAAACAAGATGATACTCGCTCATCAATTCAAGCCGCAACCAATATTTTGAAAATGAAACCCATTGGGTCATTTTAACAAACAGATAATAAGTTAGTTCAAACTTGTATCCAAAACTTGATTTGTGATGGAAAATCAAGTCAAATTAAGTGATCGCAAAACCTGTTCACTCTACACAAAATTATTTATAAAACCCGAAATCATACACAATTTATTTTAAATGAAAAATGAGCACGGTAAAATGTAAGATTTCAAACAAAATTCATTGCTCCAGATGAAATTACACAAATCCACATACAAAAGTATGAAAGCATGAACATCACTCATTGATTACAGGTACACTACTTATTTAAACCTAATTAAACAAAAACCCCCAAATTCAATAACCAACTTAAACCGAAATCAATTAGGCTAAACCCTAACAGATTTTAACTTAGAAAATAGTACTTACCCTAATAAATTGCTGAGCTGAAGATCTGAGTTCTTGATTTCAATTCAGAGTTGTTGAGCCTTTAAATCCTCCGAAAGTTCAATAAATTAGGTCAAGTACATATCGAGAGTTAAAAGCCTAACGGAAACTTCGAGCATTAAAAGCCTAGCCGTAAACTTAAATCTGCCTGAGAATGTTTTTCTGAGAAACTTAAAATCTATCGAGAGATCGAGTGAATAAGTTTACGAGAGAGAGAAAGAGAGAGAGAATATATTTCCTTTCTTTCTTTTTTAGATGGATAAGAAACTTATGGTGTCAAAAGAGTCAGATTAATAACTGACTCAGCTGAATGGGCTTAATCACCTATAAACGAGTCAGCTTTTGTTTTTGATTTTTTCCCAGAGAAGTTCTTATGTTAATGAATGATGCAATCTTCTAATGGTTTTTGATGAAGTTGAAATTTGAATGTAAAAGATTATGGTAATGAAAAGAATCAATTTCTACTTTTTTTTTTTTTTTTTTTTTTTTTTCGATTCTCAATTAGTAATGAATTGAAAATTCCGTACAAGTGCAACATGATAATTATCAAAAAGAAGGAAGAAAAATAGGTCTTCTTTGGATTGAAATTTGAGGATAGACAAGAAATTAAAAGTTAGTAACAATACTCGAAATTGAAATGATCAAAAAATTTCGAAAGTTGATAAAATAGTACTAATATATTTCATTAGATAAGGCATGGCTCCAAAACATGCCGAAGTTACATATTCATATAGAAGTTGCAAGACACTTTTTTTACATGTTTTGAGTATCTTCTTCTTTATAACAAAAAAAGGAGATGAGACTCAAAACCATACAAACTTGCAAGAAATCCCAAAATAGTTACATCGAAAGTTAAGCTTGCCCAAAATAGTTACATATATAAAACCACCTAAATATATATCCGAAAAACTAACCCAAGTACATATATATATATCCAAAAAACTTACATGTATACCAACCATGTATATATACCCAAAAAGAAATCCAAAAAGTTAGTACCTCCACAAAAAACCAGAACTCCAACTTCATTAAAACCCAAAGACCATCAGCGGCAATTAGACTAACTGAGTGTAGCGCCACACAAAACCTTTTGGCCTATGGTAACATCCTTAAAAGTTCCATCGCCATCACAGAGAGCCTCCAGATTCTAGACAAACTTCATCAATTTGGACCAAATGAAATTCATCATTTACTAGAGGCCTACTCTATCTATATGGCCCAAGGCAACGCATCGCTTTCTCATATTTCTCAAAATTACTCCCTGACTTCTAGTTTGATAACCACCACCATTCAATCCCTGCAGATAATAACCACATCCATTAGGCAATAAGAATTACAGGTGCACATAATAAAAACAATGCAAACATAGGAACAGTTCCATTGAAAAAAGTTGTACTCATGTTCAAGCTTTTGATTTCAATCAAACCATAAAGTGGAGGTTCTTATGTTATCCAAGGAAGAAGAAAGTAACTTAAGGAAGGAATCATAAGGAAGAAAGTAACCATAAAGTTGTACTCTTATTGGCCATGAAAATGATAACAAAAAAAAAAAAAAAGTAATCTAAAAACATTATCCAAGGAAGGAATCCAGTCATAGATTTCATAAAAATCAGAGAATGAATTTCAGTCACAGTAACAAAGAGATGTCAGCAGATTCACGTTGGGATCAAGGGATCAATTCTTACTCAAATAAAGAGTTACCGAACACAAAGAATCTTAATGAATCAGTAAGATTCTAGTTCACTATTGACTGTGAAAACCTAGTATACATGGTTCACATTTAGAAAGAAGACAAACAAATCATAAGAGAAACAAAGACTAATTGTGAAAACCTAGTATAAGATTCTAGTTCACTATTAATTGGTTAATCAAACATGAAATTTCAAAACAAAGATTGAACAAACATTCTTGAAAAAAACAATCAATCAAAAAACAACTCATGCAATTGATCATTAAGTAGTTATAGAATTCTACCCGAGCATTAGCATTCTGGTGCTAGGATTGCAGCTTAAACCAGCCATTAATGTCTCAAATTGTGACCTCAAGAGTATGCACACGATCTTCCACAACTCTAGTCTTCAAAAGACCCGTTGACGTAACTTCTCCCTAGGAACCTGAAGCAATCAGTTCCGTCTTTGATATCCCACCTCCCATTCCTCGAACAAAGCCTCTATCATCTTTTCCAAGCACCCATGAGGAAAAAAAAAAAAAAATCATTTATCTAGCAACCGACAAGTTTTTTTTTTTTTTTTTTTTTTTGCAACCGCAATACGAAATCATATGCACCCACCGTGGCAATCGCATCTTTGTCCAAATTAGTTTCCTCTCTATACTTATCAGTTTCGTTCAACTCCCTTATCTTTGCCTGGAAAGTTAATCAGATGATATGTAAGTGTAAAACAAATTTCAAAGAAAACAAATATATGCAAGTAAATCAAAAACCAACAAAGAAAAACCACAGGACTTTCAACATATATATTCTCGCATTTTATATCATAAATAACTGGGTCCATTACTTCAAGTTCTTCTTGAGGGATTTCTTTGTAAACATGGGTTGCCAAGTATACAACAGATCTTGATACACTCGCGTTGGACTTTGTTGCTCCATCACATGCCGACGACGAGCAATGGCATCCCTTCCGTAGTATGCGTAACTTTCACTTGCTTTCTTGATTCCTTTCCTATTTCCCTTAGTTTCCGATCCTTGTCAGAAGCATACATATCAACAAAGGCTTCCCAATGCTCTCTCCTCACACCTACTGTGGTCGATTGTGCTTTTTCGCGGCAATAGTATCAAACTTATCACACCAATTTCTTAGTTTAGTCTTTCTGTTTTTCCATGACTTATTTGCCATCCTTAAAGCCTTCGCCTTGATGATTTGGGTACCTTGTACTCATTCTTAAGGCTCCTCCAAATTTCTTCCTTATATTTCGAAGGACTATCCTCCAATCCTCATAATGTGGTGAGACGACACTCCCGGCTATCACCCCAAGTCCGGAAGCATATGGCTTATAAATATCTTCTATTAGTTGGCCCAAGGAATTGAATGGGATTTCTGGAACTTGATCATCTACTGAAAAATAACAATTTAGATGTCAATTTATAACATAACATATCACATAAAGGAAACTGAAAAAACAGAGTTGTATATTATACCGTTCATGCTTTCCTCGGTTTCGCCAGGATCATCATCTGCCTGATGAAAAGCTGCATGCCATTCATATCCTTCTGGTTGATTCGCATTACCTTGGATTGGAGAATGGTCACCATGTGAAGAAGATACAAGGTTGACTCCTACACTTGGACTTGCGGATGTGTTTGCACCATCACTTGATGGAGAGCCTTGTGAATCGAGCAAACCACTCGGCCAGTTAACTTCATTTGAGGTAGGAGTAGTATTTGGCGACCTAGTATTAGCAGACCTAGTACTGCAGAAACGGAATCTACTGGTACCTCCAACATGAATTCTCATATCTCGTATACGAGGACAACATAACACAAAATCTTAGTCAACTTGGATTAAACAAACAAAACCAACTAATATCCCAATACCAGTTCAATCATCATGTTTGCAATATTTACATCTTAGACTTCCATACCTAAATCAATAATTGCGGCAATTGGAGCATAAAGTTAAGAGCTAAAAGTAATGCTAAAGTTAGAGATTGGGCTACAACAATTAAGCTACACCAAGGACCATAATTGAAGATATAAGTCAGGCTCAATGGTTTGTTGACATACAAGCACCATTTCATGCAATTGTGTTAGCTATTCGGACTGTGGGTAAAGTCAGAGGTTAGCAACCTGCGTTAATGTCAATTTCTCTTCTTAAAATCGATTAGATATGTAGGTACAGGTTGGTAATTGTTCCCCATACAACGCCATTTTAGGCATGTTTTAGATAGATGGGGTGATTCATAGCTTATCCTTGCAAAAATATAATAGATGAGAGACCAAAATCATTATACCTGTGAAGATCTTCCTGCAACTTAAGCTGTTGAAGATCAAAATGAAATCTATAAAAAAAAAATGATAAATAATTAGAACCCACTAAAGATAATCAACCAAAAAGCTACTCCAGTTAAAAGAAATTAAAAAAAAATCAAAATCAAATTGAAGCCTACCTGTACCCGATGAACAAACTCAAACCCTAACTAAGAGTTCAAACTGAAATCAATAAAAAAAAACCATAAATAATTAGAACCCACTAAACATAATCAACCAAAAAACTACTCCAATTAAAAGAAACTAAAAAAATTCAAATTTAAATTCAAATTGAAACCTACCTGTACCTGATGAACAAACTCAAACCCTAACTAAGAGTTCAAACTGAAATCAACAAAAAAACGATAAATAATTAGAACCCAATGAAGATAATCAAACAAATAGCAAAACAAGTTAAAAGAAAGTAAGAAATTTCAAAACTCAAATTCAAACCCTAATTATTGTACCTGATTTTGTTTAGAAAATCAAACCATAATAGCACTAAATTCACAGACGTAGAAGGTTAATCGAGTTTCTATTCGATAATTAGATAAACTTAATGGTGGAGTTCCGATTCATGGTGAAAGGTTTCAGAGAGGTGGGATTTTCTGCTGCGGCTATGTTAGGGAAGGAGAAGTGAAGAGAGAGAGAAATGAGAGGGGATTTATATAGGGTCGATAAAAACGAAGTTGACATCCAGCCGTTCATAGGTTAGAAAGATCCTGACCGTGGGAAATGGCGGCAAATTTCCCGCTCAACAAAACTATCAGAACGGCGTCTCACGGTCGGGCGTCTCTGAATCGGAGCTCTAGGAGGGGTAAAATGGTAAATAAATTTTGTTAATCAGAGACAGCTAATTAACCTCCCAAATTTTTTCTGGTTTTTTATTATATCAGAGACAGCTTGGAATGGTCAACGGCCCAACTACCGTTACCGTGGGTCTCTGATGTGGGTGGTAAAACACCCATTTTCCACTAGTGTATAAAAGGGTTAGGACGAGTCACAGGCAAAGGGGTCGAGACTTTGGGGGACCAACGAGAGGCAGAGAAGAGAAGAAAATCGAGTTGCGGGAATTATTTTTTCTGCTCGTGGGTGTAAAGGAAGAACATACTACGCCCTAGAGCAAATCGTTTATTCTACAACAACTTATTATTATCGTTTCTGTACTTGAGTTTAATGCAACACCTATAAACTGTTACGAATCTCTGTATTAGCGCTTTTTTCTTGTTTTTCACCTACTTGAGCTATGAACACTTATTTTGAGCACGTGAATAATATAAGGAGCTAAACCCCAATATTGGGATGACGGAGGAAGCCATATTTCATGCGTGTGGTAATTATATTTAATTCTTATTTGACTTTTGCATTAATTAAAATTGAATTAGGATTTTTATTAATTAGTTGTCATCTCGTTTGATGGGTCATGCTTGCTTAGATGTTTTGATGTCCCATGCTTAGGATTTACAACTAATATTTTGAGAATCTACCTTGGCAAAAATAAGAGTCCATGTCTTTATTGAGCTATAATTGTTAAAAGAATTAATATTTGAATCGCATGAATGAGTTTATGGTGGAATACGAAGTCCTAGTATCTCTCGCTATCGTGACAATCTTGTATATATATTAAGTCTAAAATCAATCTCTACAAGTCTTTGAATGAACTTTTACTACTACTAAAAAACTACATCAATGTGTGGTGTAGGTTGTGAGTGGGTGCAGCACGTGTGAGTGCAAGAGAGAATAGAGTCGATAGAGAGTATAAAATCTTGTCCTGTATCTGTATTTCACTATCTTTCTTTTAACAATCAAATTGATTAAACGTAAGCAATGTAGACATGAGGATTCTCAATGTTACTACATAGAGATAGTGTATACAAACGTTTGGAACCGGAAAAAAGCCCATTTCCCGCTATAAAAAGCAAATATTTTAACTAGTTTTTCAATTTCAAATAATTTAACTTGTTTTTCAATTTCCTCTACCATCTCAAGAATTTTGTAACTAAGTATAATTTTGAAAAGAACAATAACATGTTTGAAAACACATTATTTGTTTTACTTGAAGTAGAAGATAAATTTGAACTATCAAAGGGTAAGAAGGGTACAGTGTTCGCTTTTTTTACTCAATTTAAACGCCTTTTATAATTAGAGGCTCATATAGAATATCTCTTGTACGATCAATTTGTTAAGCTCACGGTCGCGGTCCTTACTTTCTTAATTATGCATGGCTTTTTTGCACCTACGCGAAATGGTTTATTAATGACTAGTGATTGAGAATTCTTTAGGTGTTTTTGGTTCATTCAAATCTTCAATTTTCAAAATCTTAATGCGATGAATTATTTGAAAATGAATGTTAATGGTCCTAGCGGACCAAAGAGAAAGCTTATGCCAAGGACTGCATTAAAAGCACATGTTTTATGTACAGAAAATGAAAGAGTTGCAGTTTCATGAATATTTTTTGTAGCTTGTTTTGGCAAAGACTTCTGCAACGATAGTAGCTCCTACATAGTCCATGGCACGGTGACATGTTTTATACGCGTTCCCATTACACATACCTGATTGTCAAAGAGCAACGGCCATTTTCATGGCGCAAATTTAAGTCGTCTTTGGACCAAAAGGTTTAGGGACAGCGAGAAGGAATGCCTTCTGAGAAGTTGTACAATGGGAAAATTACCATGGAAATCACAATGCAGATCCAATTTGAGTGGAACCAAATTAACTTTCCTTTCTGCTTCGATTATATGAATGGATTAATCAGACCGTTTTTTTATATCCTACCAACAGTGATAGTAATGATGAATGAGCCAGTACAAGGTACCAGAAGGAGGTCCAAATGTGGCAATGTGCTTAAAGGTCCCAAACGAACATGATAATGGAAGCTGATAATTTGAAAAGCTTTATGTTTTTGGGATAATTCAATGTTGATGAATCTATCAAAACAAAGAACAAAAAAAAAAAAAAAAAAAAAGGACATCTTTTTGAAACAGATAACAGTAGCAAGTTTGAAAAGACATCATTTGGTAACTTTGAAACAGATGATATATTCTAGGGACAGACCCTTATATATGGTTTTATAAATGATAGGAAATTCTTTATGTGTTTTTGGTTCACCAAATCTTTACACTCAAAGTTTGAGTTTTGTGATGAATCATTTAAATTCGTTATTTGTTGAAAATTAATGTTAGTGGTGCTAGCGGATAAAAAACAAGTTCTATCAACACAACCGGAAATATGATATGTTACTCTCTTGATGAGTTGCAGGAAGTTTTCTACACGCTAGGGATGGATCGATCTGAGAAGCACAAAGAAACGGCCATAAGACAAATTAAGTTGACTTCGGAAGGAAGTTTAGTGGAACCTAACTTCCTTTTTGTTGCTTTTATGATTTGGATTAATCATAACATTTTTTCTAGTGTATCCAACTGTACCCACAAAAAGAGATAGTAGCAATGGTGAAAGGATGTAATTGTACTACTAGCTCAAGGAGGACCAAAATGTGCATCAAAGGAGAAACCTTTTGGCATATTCAAGCTGGTGTCTGGTCCCAAATGCAACATGGAAATGGTGTTTGATTATCAGTAAGATTTATTAAGTTTTAGGATAATCCAATTTTGATTAATTTGGATTATTAAAAAGCTTTTTCTTTGAATCAGTTACCAAAAAGCATCAACCACAAAGCTTCTCCAAATGGCAAGTCTATCCTTCTCTTCCAACTTTTCATGTCAAAATTTCCTAACCTTATCGTGGTCGCAAACCCTTCTTTTAACACTATTGCTACATAGAGAGCATAGAGATGGTGTATACAAAATTTCCAATCAGGAATCAAGGCTATCTCGTGCAATCAGAAAACATAATTTCACTCACTTTTCAATTTCCTCTAACATCTTAAGAATTCTCTAGCTTAGTATAACTTTGAACAATAACAAGTTTTTTTTTTTTTTTTTGATTGGTAGAACAATATATAACAAGTTTGAAAAGACATTATTTGTTATACTTGATGTAGAAGATATAAAGGGTTAAGGGTTCACTTTTTACTTACAATTTAAACGCCTTTTATATTGGAGGCTCATATAAAACATCTCTTGTACGATTAATTATGCATGAAAATGGTTTATTCTCACCTTCGCGAAATGGATTTTATGACCGAATTCTTTAAGTGTTTTTGGGTCAATCAAATCTTCGAATTCAAAATTTTATTGAGATGTATTAATTCAACTCCGTATTTGTTGGAAATGAATCTTAATGGTCCTAACAGATAGAAGAGAAAACTTAAGCCAATGAATGCATTAAAAGCGCATGTTTTATGTACACTACAGGAAGGAGTGGCAGTTCAATGTTGGTTTCTTGACACTAGCTGGAGCTAGCTTTGGTACAGACTTCAGTAACAATAGGCCGTACATACATGGCGTGATAACATGTTTTATACCCGTTGTATATATACCTGAGATTCAACCATTTTAATGGCACAAGATTAATTCAGCCGTCTTTGAGAGAATGTTTATGGACAGCAGGAAGGAAGGCCTTCATAGAAGTACAATGCCGATCCAATAAAATCTTAAAATTACTAAACATAAAATTTACATTTATTAAGAAAATGATCACAAACAACACCATTGGAGTTGAATAACTTTTTTCACCTAAACTTAAGGAAAATTTGGAATAAAAATGTCTTCTTTGTGTTGCCACATAGGAAATACATTCAACAACCATTGAAGAAGCTCTTAGCCTTAGATCCGGAACGACATATTTGTCGTATACGGCACATTCTTGTTTTTTTTTTTTACCTATAACTTGCATTCTTTTATTGCTCTTCGGTGTGCGTGCTGACTATCTCAAGACTGGTACTCCGATAACCCGCACTCCTCCAAAGAGTGTGTCTTTAATTAATTGGACAATGGTTCTGGAATGACCTTCCGTTTAAAAACCGCACAGATACATCAAGTATAGGCCCCATCGCATCTGGTAATATCAGGATGCAGGTGTCCATATTTTAAGGGAGTCTGGATGGGCGGCCTAATCAGAATTTTTTTTTATTTGGATGCAAAATTTAAGACAAAAAGGAAAATGACATGAATTTATCTTTCACAATATGATGAAGGCATCATAATTGTCATGAATCAAATTTACTCTTAGCAAGGGTAATTAGTACTGTTAACAGTGTTTAGGCTCTTGACTTCTTACACATAGGCTTTGGCCCAGATAATCCAAAATGCATTAGCAGGCTAGGCCGGTAGCCATCCGTAGGCCCAGGTCTTCATCTGCTGGCACATTTGCCTGTCTACAAATTTTGCAGTAAGTTTGGACTTTTGAGAGGTATTCTTCATGAATACTACCTTATTTCTAAAGGTGCAGTAAAAGTTGAAGCTAAGATCTACATTTCATAGTTCATAGCAGGGTTGTGGGTTGACACTTGACAAATGATGTAATACTCTAATACTGGCTAAAGGAGGGCCCAACTGTGCATCAAAGGAGATACAATCCGGCCTATGCAAGTTGGTGTCTGGTCCTGAACGAACACAACCCACGGATTTTGATTATCTAAGATTTAGGATGATCTAATTTTTGATTAATCCGATAAACACAAACAATCCATTCCGACTTTTTCTTTGTTACATGGGAATCAATTACCAAAAGCTTGGCTTAAAAAAAGTCATTCATTTTCTTCGGCTTTTCATGTCAAAATTTCAATTTTTTTTTCCTAGTCACACACCCTTTTACATTAATTGTAGATTAGCAACACAGAGAACATGGAGATAGCATATACCAAATTATGTAATCAGAATATGGCTATCTCCCCTACTGAAAGTTTTATAATTTCACTCGTTTTTCATTTTCCTCTACCATCTTAAGAATTCTCTAGCTAACTAAAATTTTGAAATTAATATTGAACGATGAAAGTTTGAAAAGATATTAATTTGTTATACTTGAAGTAAAAGAAAACCTTAAACTATTAAAAGCTCCATTGTTCGCTTTTGATAACTGGAAGCTCATACAAAACATCTCCTCGACAATAGTCAGTTTGTTAACATTACCGCACCTATGAGATTATTAATTAATGACTTAGCTAGTAGTTGGGAATTCTTTACGTGTTTTTGGTTCATTCAAATTTTCACACTCAATGTCATGTATCTATTTATCTCCATGTTTGTTGAAAATCAATGTCAATGGTGCTACCGGACAGATCCTATGTCTGCATTATAATTACATGTTCTAAACTTTTATGTACACAAATAGTTTTTGTCCGACTTCCTGCAAAGATTGGACGTACATACACGGCAGTGGCATGCCGACATGTTTTATACACGCTACATATGGACCTGAGACACTGAGATTCACAGAGAAATTGCCATGAACATGACCCGAAGTTAAGTCGTCGTCTTTTCAAATAAGTTTAGGGACAGCACGAAGCAGGAAAGAAATCACTTATCGGTATTTGAATCATTTTCATATATGAGAGTCTTTAAAAGGTGTGAAATGGGCCGGCATACTAGTGTCTAGTGTTTATATTTCTTGCCATATACTTAGGAATAAAATCCATAATATTAAGCAAAATAATTAGAATCTAAAATTTGTAAAATAATTATCCTTTAATCCGGAACTTATTGAATACTTATATTGGTTCTAAAGTCTGAATAATAATAGGGCACCTGGTCTCTGAATGCTTTTAACGGACAATTGTTAATGTTTTCCATGAAGATAAAATTTTTCTTTTTCACAAATAACCATTACTTTCAGCTTGCTTCTCATTTTCTTCTCGTAAAATTTGGGAATGTGTTTCACCAGTGCACAGTCTTCTTTAAAGCTTCCTCTTATATCTTGGTAATCTATAATTTCCTTCGTGTTTCAATTTCCTCGACCATCACAAAAATTATCTTAGTAAGTAGTAAATCTTTAGAATCAGTATTAAATAATAATAAACAATAACAAGTTTGAATGCCGGAAAGACATAATTTATTTTGAAACCTATTATAGGGGCTCCAAACATTTGGTTACGAGGGCTCACAAGATGACAAAATTGGGTTATGAAATAGTAATCAACAAAACCCCATATCTAACTATTTTTTGTAATGACTAAAATGCCCTCCATGAATTATAAAATTACATTTATTATATTTTCTTTCTCTTTTCATTCATAAATCATGATGAAAATGATGATGATGATCATAAAAAAAACCTATTATTTTTCTTTCTCTCTTCTTCTTCTCCGTCGTGATGAAGATGACGATCATAAACAAAAAAAACTAAGAAAACCCATCACTTATTTTTGCAAAAAAAGCAAGATCTTGTCTACGGTTGGGAAATATGAATTTTCCCAACCAGGCGATCTCTGATTGGGAAAATTCATATTTCCCAACCGTAGGTTTCTACTGGTTGGGAAAATTCATACTTCCCAACCAGACAGTCCGATCTACGGTTGGGAAAATTCATATTTCCCCACCAGACCATGTCTACGGTTGGGAAAATTCATATTTCCCCATCAGAGATTGTCTGATTGGGAAAATTCATATTTCCCAACCGTAGACAGTTACGAAAGTCGTTTTTTCAAAAACTCAATTCGATCGATTCCGCTTATCCATGCATTGAAACCAATTAAATAAGATGGGTTTTTGATTTTTACCTTATTGAAGTCATTGCGGGTGGATTAAATGGTGTTAATCGATAATGAATTATTTTGAGAATTGACGATTAATCGAAGAAATAAGCGACGGAGGTGATGGGGAAGAAGAAAATGGAAGAATTAAAGGAGAGGAATGAAAACAAATTAGTTTTAGGTTTTCAACATTTTATATGTTAAGGGTATTTTAGTATTTTTCTTATGAATTAGGTCCCCTTATCTTCATTGTAGGATATTTGAATCCTTAGGAGCCCTCAAAACTCTTTTCTTGGAGCCCCTATAATAGGTTTCTTTATTTTTGCTATACGTTTCTTTTTGCTATATGTTAAAATAAAAAGATCTTAAACTGTCAGCGGCGCTTCTGTTTGTTTGCTGATCTTACATATTTATATATGAAAAGTGTTTTTTTGCACCTACGAAATGGTTTCTTGATAGGAAATTCAATATGTGTTTTTGGTTCAGTCAAATCTTCAAACTCAAAATTTGAATGTTGTGAAAATTAAGGTCAATGGTTCTAGCGTATAGAAGACAGGACAAGACCAATGACGTCTGAATTTAAAAACATGTTGTTTTCAAAAAAAAAAAGATCTGAGATATATATGTCACTTTCTTCACTAGTTGCAGCTAGTTTATTTTCACATGTACATGCTTCGCTGACAGGTTTTGTTTAGGCTATGGACGGACCGTCCTGAGAAGCACAGTGAAACAAGCATAAGACAACAATGTCATCTTTGGTAGGACGTTTTGGTCATCGGGACTTTTTCTTTTTTTTTTTACACAAGAATCAATTGCAAAAGGTTCAACCAAAAATGTTCACCAATCTGTAAGTCTTTCTGTTTTTTCCGACTATTCCAGTAAAAATTGCAAAATGGACATAGAATATATATATAATATTATGATGTATACAAATTTTCAAGAAAATAAAAAGATGGCTGTTCAACAGAGACTGAATGCGGCAAGTGGGGCGCACTTCAGAAGTGATGCAATCCTGGTCTCAGCTGTGTCCAGCCTTGTTGGAAATATGGGCACCCATCGTGTGTGTGCATGCCCAAAGTCCATCTTGGGTGGATGAGTAAAGTCATATGCTTGACTTTGTCAAAGGAAAAATCCTTCTCCAACTAACCAAGCCATGGTGAAACATGTGTTTTGTTTCTTGCCACCATGTGTTTGCATGATGCTAACAAGTGTTTAATCACTTACTCCATATGTTTATCTCCATGCTAACAAGTGTTAGAACTTGCTACAAGTGTTTAGTTCTTCCTTGACACTTGCCAAGAGAGGATACTTGAAGTTTGAGTATAAATAGGCTTCTAGTTTCATTTGTTGAAACAAAATAACAAGAAGAAGTAGAAAATACTACAACTCCATAGTAGTGAGTTTAGCAAGAGATAAACCAAGTATGGAGATTAAGCTAGAGAGTTCTATGTGAGCATTCAAGTTAGCTAGTATTCAAACATTAGTTGTAGAATCACCAAAATCCCTTAGTGTCTTTTGGAGAAGAAGTTGAAGTTCTATACGGTATTTAGTTTGTGGAAATATAGTTTGTGCTCGTTTTTGTGGCACCTACTCACCGCCGAGTTTGAAGGTTCAAGAACGTGAAACGCAAGTGATCCACCGGTTCTAATTCATCCGCATTTGGAGCGATTACAAGGTATGAATTAATAACCCGCTTCCGCATTTGATTTGTTCAACTTACATATATATCAGTTATATATGACTAACATTGGTATCAGAGCCTTTTATGCGTTTTCGTTATTTTGAACGAACCATGGACTAAACGGCCACTTCCTAAAAGGACTATGACCTAAAATTAATTATGTGGAGACATCACCTTTGTGGTTTAATGTGTTCCAATTTACGGCCCGACACCGACCATCCGATGGACCAAGGATCGAACGGCCTCTTTCGAAAGGACTACGACCTAAAATAAATTTTGTGGAACAATCACCTTTGTGGTTGACTTAATTAATTTCATATAAATATAACATACATGATATTAATATTTTTTAATATGATTAATTTGTTGAATCATGTTGTTTAATTTAATATCATTAGTTTAATCATAAGTGTCTTGCTCAACAAAAATACTTAGTATATGTGTTTGCGAAAATATATATTGCTTTGTGTATTTTCAGAATTTTAGAAAAATCTTAAAGTGGATTTTTCAAGATTTAAACGGACATATTTTTATTTTATTTTCATTAGTTGAAAAATATTTTACTTGCTTTATTTTCATTAGTTGAAAATAATTTCAATAATATATGTTTCCGAAACAGTGCATATTTTTGCTTTATTTTCGTTAGTTGAAAATAATTCGTGAGCGAGGTACTTTGAAAATTAGTAGCAAGAAACTCCTGTTTTCGCGTCCGTTTTCCACATGATGTACTTTGTTTATATGTAGCTTATTTATCTCTCGTTGATAGATAACTAATCATCATATGTTGGTTGATTTTAAGTGGTTTTATTGGCTTAAGTTATGTGCTTTACCAATATTTATTAGTCCAAATTAATTGATAGAGGTTATATTAAAATGCATATTTGGGTGATGATTATGAGCCTAGCGAAATTTTCGATCTCGGATTTGTGTGTAGATATAATTTTATCAATTAGATTTTGATACAATATAGTGAGTGTACACATAATAATAATGTCCAACTTTGTGCAACAAACGTGTAGAAATGGCTAGCAACAATATGATTGCTGATCTCAATAAGGGTGACAAACTTGATGAGAAGAACTATGATGTGTTGCATAGAAAAATCCGATACTTGTTGGATGAAGGAGGAAAAATGGAACTCCTAACAAATGAAATGGTCCGACCTTGCAGAGGGTCATACTGCCCAACACCGTCGTGATCTTGAAGCCTACGAAACTTGGGTTAAGAAAGATCGTAGTGCACGCCACACTATGTTGAGTAGCATGCACAATGATCTTATTGGAGAATATGAGGATTTTCCTACTGCCAAGCAAATGTGGGACCAGCTAAAATTTGACTTTGGTGGTACGTCCACCACTAGACTTCGCAACTTAGTGCTGAAATTTGAGGTCTACCGAAAGGATCCCAAGCATTCAATGACGAACATCTAAGAAGGATGTCGTCAATGATTCGTGAGTTGAAATCTCACGGGAATGTTCTAAGTGATGAACAACAAGTTTTATTTGTGATAAGATCATTGCACGATTCTTGGGTGCATATGAAGCAAAGTCTTACTCATAATGAAAGCATCAAGAATTTCTCCGACATCTCTCGACACGTTGAGCTTGAAGGCCGAACGCCAAGAGGCGACACGTGTGGCTACCTTGTATGCTCAAGGTGAGCGCAAACCACAAGGTAAGCGCAATAAAAATAGCCAAAGGGATGCGGAAAAGGCGAAAAAAACCAGCTAAGCGCCGTCGTGGAAAGCGTCTTGGTAAAAGAGATAAATCTAAGATGAAATGCTATAACTGTGGAAACAAAGGACATTTTGGCCGTGAGTGCACTGAGCCGAAAAAGGTACTTTGTTCATTTAACTCTATTTACACATTTGTGTGTTCACATGTAATGGTTGCTCACTCTCTCCCTGAATGGATTGTAGAGATACGGGAGCAACAAAACATGTAGCTTGAGAACGAGCGGGGTTCGTAGATTATCGACGTATTTCACGTGGTACATATAGAGTTTATATGGGCAATGTCACATGTGAGGATGCTATGGGAATCGGCACATATCGGCTCTCTATGCGCTCCGGACGCATTTTAACACTTCACGATGTGTTATACGTACTAGGAATTCATCATAATCTACTTTCAGTTATTTCTCTTCTTAGTTTAGGGTACTCTTTTAAAATAGAAGACGGTAGGTTGGACATCTTCTTTTATGGTACTTTGTTTGGACATGGTTATTTATGTAATAACTTCTTTAAATTAGACTTGTTTAATTCTATTTCTTCTGAGACTTTAGTGTCTGATGCTAGTAGTAGTAGTGTTATTGACTGTGTGACTTGGCATGCTAGACTAGGACATATCGGGCAAGATAGGATGACTCGGTTAGCTAGAGAAGGCCATCTTGGCTCACTCGCTAAAGTTTCCTTACCCGTATGTGAACCTTGTCTAGAAGGAAAAGCTTGTAGAAAACCTTTTGGTAAGGCCAAACGTGCTGCTCAACCTCTTGAGCTGGTACATTCTGATATATGTGGACCTATGAATGTTAAAGCTAGACATGGTTATTCTTATTTTCTCACATTTATTGATGATTATACGCGATTTGGTTATGTATATTTGATTGCTCACCGCTACGAAGCCTTGGATTGTTTCAAGCGCTTTGTTGCAGAAGTTGAGAATCAAACTGGGAAGAGTTTGAAGACTCTCCGTACTGACCGTGGACGCGAATATTTATCCGATATGTTCAGGGAATTTTGTGAGAGTAAGGGAATAACTAGACAGCTTACTATTCCATATACTCCGCAACAAAATGGTGTTGCAGAGAGAAGGAATAGGACATTATTAGATATGGTTAGATCAATGATGGCTCAAGCCAACCTCCTAATATCTTTTCGGGGATGCTATTATGACTGCGGCCTACATTTTGAACCGTGTCCCAACTCAATCGGTTCCTTCTACGCCATATGAACTTTGGAAAGGCGAAAAACCTAATTTAGGTAATTTGCGCCCATGGGGTTCAAAGCTGGTTATGTTCACAACGCTTCTCATGTGTATGGAAAGCTAGGTCCTAGAGCACGAAAGCTTGTCTTTATAAGATATTCTGATTGCTCAAAAGGATATGTGATGTATGGTGAACATCCAAGTGGAGGGATGACCGAGATAGAGTCCGAGAGATATTGTTTTCATTGAAAATGATTTTCCTCGAATCAGTGACATTAACAAAAACTTGGAACTCTTTGAAATAGAAGAGAGTGAAGATATCTTACCATCTTCGAGCGAAGGTAGAGAATTAGTTTCTCAACCTATAATCGCCGAAGATAGTGGGAATGGTCTACATCCTAGTGGGAGTGAACCGCTAGAGACACAAGTTTTGAACCACGCGAAGTGAGCGTGGAAAAGTACCACGTCGTCTTTTTGATATTGAAGGGGAATATTGATGTATCTTTGCGAGTATTGAAGATGAGCCTACTTCTTTTAGAGAAGCCATCTCTTGATTGATTGCAATAAATGGCTTTTTGCAATGCAAGAGGAAATTAAATCAATGGATAAGAATGACGTTTTGGAGTTGGTTGATCTTCCGCACAGGCGAAAGGCCATTGGAAACAAATGGGTCTTTAAAATTAAACGCAAGTCGGATGGTTCAATCGAAAAATACAAAGCTCGTCTAGTGGCAAAAGGATATACTCAACAAGAGGGTATTGACTATGAGGAAACCTTCTCTCCTGTGGTAAGGTTTACCTCAATTCGCATCGTGCTTGCTATTGTTGCATATTTGGATTTAGAATTATTCCAGATGGATGTTAAAACTGCATTCCTTAATGGGAAACTAGACGAAGAGATTTACATGTCTCAACCAACGGGTTTTGAGGTCAAAGGACAAGAGCGCAAAGTTTGCCGTCTCAAATGTTCCATTTATGGCCTTAAACAATCGTCTAGACAATGGTATATGCGTTTCCATCAATCTATCACCTCTGCTGGATATGAAATGATTGAGGAAGACCATTGTGTGTACATTAAACGATCCCAGGAAAGCATTATTATCCTAGCCTTATATGTCAATGACATTCTATTAGCAGTAATGATCTAGAAGGAATTGTCGCCACTAAGAAGTGGTTGTCCTCTAATTTTGAAATGACGGACATAGGTGAAGCTAATTATGTATTAGGTGTTAAGATCACGCGAGACCGCTCAAGAAAGACTCTTAGTTTGTCTCAAGAGACTTACATAAAAAAGATACTTGAGCGCTTTCGAATGCATGATTGTAAACCCATTGACACTCCTATGGACAAAGCATGTGTCCTAAGTAACGATCAATTCCTAAGAATGAGGAAGAAAAGAAATACATGTCCAATGTACCATATGCATCTGCGGTTGGGAGTCTTATGTACGCTATGTTGTGTACTAGACCCGACATCAGTTTTGGGTAAGAGGGATGGTAAGTCGTTACCAAAGTAACCCTGGACCGAGATCATTGGAAAGCAGTTAAAAGGATATTTCGTTATCTTAAAGGGACTGCTAATCTCCTCTTTGTTACCATGGTGAAGATATTAGACTCGAGAGGATTTAGCGATGCCGATTGGAGCAACGATATAGATGAGTTTAAATCCACTTCGGGATACGTTTTTAAACTTGGAGGTGGTGCAATCACTTGGTGTAGTCGAAACAAAAGTGTATTGCTCTGTCTACAATGGAAGCAGAGTATGTTGCACTTGCGGAAGCCAGCCGTCCAAGAAGTCATGTCAGTTGAGGAGATTTCTTAAGAGACTTGGTGTCTCGGAATACGCAAAAGAAGCGGTGTTGCTTCACGGTGATAGCACATCGGCTCTATCATATGTGAAAGATCCCAAATACCATGGAAAAACCAAACACATTGGTAGGAGATTCCACTTTATACGCGATATGGTTGCACGAAGAAAGGTTGTTCTTAGACATATCTCCACAAATAGAATGTTGGTGACCCTTTGACTAAGCCCATTCCGAAAATTGCTTTTCAATCTCACGTAGAGAACATGGGATTAAACAGGATGTGATATGTAGAACATGTGATAATGACATTATTATTATAAGTATTAATGCTTTCTTATATGAATATGTTTTGTAGAAATCATATACTTTTGATGTGTACACGGATATTTAAGTTGTCGGCAGGCAAGAATCGACCTACTCACACGGGTGATTCGCCTTGGCGCATAGTATAGCGAGCAAGATGAGACAAAAGAAAAGAAAATTTTCAGAAAATATGTTTTTCGAAAACCAAGTGCTTTTGTAGCGAGGCTTTTCTATAAAAGTATAAGTCGCCTTAATATGTCTAAGATGAGATTTCATAGAGAGATCGATCATTAAATGTGACCACCATTTAATGAAGCTGTTATAAAGCAAGATGTGATTTTTTGAACGATTACTATGTGAATGACTGTTGGAACAGAAAATCAAGTTAGGCGCCTAAATGGCGACTAGACTAAGATACGTATGACGTATGCTTTTTTATCTTTGGACATGCCCATTTGAGTGGGAGAAACGTCATAACATACACTTTGTGATGTATGTGCTAAGTCGACCGATTGTGAGAGCGATGAATGATTCCCCGCTTCATTCTTTGTGTGAGCCTTCGGATTAATATCCAATTCATTTACCCCTTTGACTTGAGTTTATGTCATGAAGAGGATACTTAATGATGCTACTTTAGCATGTTTTCTAATACGATGCAACTTCCCGTATGATGATACATGTCTAGGAAAGCTTGTTGAGTTGAATTGGAACGATATGAATTTCTTGGAAGAAAATTTGATGATACACCATGAATTGTGACTCATAGCCGGCGTTTTTTCGTCTGTCGAAAATCATGAGTACAATTGATAAAATGTACATGGGTGCAATACTGCTTGCTAGAGGGATTAAGAGTATTGTGTCAGGTGTAGTCAAATTATCTGAGGTAATGAGATACGAACATTCTTTGTGAAGGGTTGATGTCTCCATGCTGACTCGTAATGAGGTTCTAGTATGGAGCTCCCAAAATGAAGGTATCTCGGCGGTCGCACAAACTATTTACTAATATGAACATTTTTCTCTTAGGACTTTGATCGGGAAGCATCTTTGGCGTTACACACACTATGTGTGAGTGGGAGATGTTGGAAATATGGGCACCCATTGTGTGTGTGCATGCCCAAAGTCCATCTTGGGTGGATGAGTAAAGTCATATGCTTGACTTTGTCAAAGGAAAAATCCTTCTCCAACTAACCAAGCCATGGTGAAACATGTGTTTTGTTTCTTGCCACCATGTGTTTGCATGATGCTAACAAGTGTTTAATCACTTACTCCATATGTTTATCTCCATGCTAACAAGTGTTAGAACTTGCTACAAGTGTTTAGTTCTTCCTTGACACTTGCCAAGAGAGGATACTTGAAGTTTGAGTATAAATAGGCTTCTAGTTTCATTTGTTGAAACAAAATAACAAGAAGAAGTAGAAAATACTACAACTCCATAGTAGTGAGTTTAGCAAGAGATAAACCAAGTATGGAGATTAAGCTAGAGAGTTCTATGCGAGCATTCAAGTTAGCTAGTATTCAAACATTAGTTGTAGAATCACCAAAATCCCTTAGTGTCTTTTGGAGAAGAAGTTGAAGTTCAATACCCCACCGGAGTTCACCAATTCTGAGTAGTTGCTCGGACTTCCATGATTTTATTTGCAAGTGTTGTGCAACTAGCTCCTCCTACCTCAGTATCAATTTTTAGGGTGATCCAAGGCCTTCGCCAGATTCATTCCATAACTCAACTTCCTAGCACGCCCGCTTATAAGGAATTCCTCAAGTGTGTTACGACGCTCACTTATTAATCAAAGATATATATATATATATACAGTCTCTAAATGTCCAACCATCTTTTAGCCCCCACTTGGGTTACAAGCTAACGTTGCTTAGCCCGGCGGTGTTAGTATGATTTGAGTTTCTTAATAAGGATTAGTTCTGGTCTCTGTTTCCCCGTTGTGGTACTATGTTAGGTTTTGTTATTTAAGGTTAGGATTAGCCTCAATAATTAACGTGTAAAATGGGTAGTAAGTAATTAATCATGCCTTTATAACTCAATTTAAAGAGTCCAATTTTAATAAAATGGATATCCAGAGAATTAAGAGATGTCTTCTTCGAGGGTTAATTAACTAGCTAGGCTCCTCTAAGGGAATAAATCTAGGCGGTAAGGCTTGTCTGTAAGCTTTACAGATTAAGAGGATTTTAACATACTAAACAATTAGGTTCCCATCATAATGAAACTTGGGTATTCGTATAACCACCACAACTGAGCAGTATGGCTAATACGGGCACCAAATTACTTGAGAGGGTACGAGGGGAACACTATTTCTCCATAGTGCTTTTAAACTTGATAACTTTACTATGAAATACGTCCTCAATGATTCAATAGTTCTTATTATTCCCTCAATAGATTGTTCTCTGGTACTACTGAGGAAGCTGTCACTCTCCGCGATTTTGCCTGCATTAACTTATCCTACTCCATTAACAGAATAATAAGCTACTAAATAATGCATTAAAGAACCCTACTGAAATTATATTAAGGAAATGCGCGTTTAACAAAATATATAGCTTTAACCAAAAGAAGAATATCACTCCCATAAAGTTGAAATAGATTGGATAAAAACAGACCAACTAGTGGAGAATGGGGTTTTAACGACCCACATCCCCGACCCTCAATAACGGTCAACGCACCGTGGACCGGTCAAAACGGTCGTAGATATAATAAATTTTCGGAGCACAAATTAGAGCGTTAAAAACGGTCGTTGTATAAATTTTTTAATTACGATTATATCCCCGAGTCATCAACCCACACCGCGACTGCGTTACCTAGTTGAATCATCTACTTTTCTTAAAGGACCCTCCTTTCCCCGCGACCGCGTTACCTATTGGAAATAAGTGCAATAAATATTACGAGACTCGTGAAAATGACGAGAATATCCTTATTGAAAAAAAAATAAATAAAGTAAATATTACGGATTGTGAAAATGACCATACTACCCTTATTGGAAATTAGTGATATATTTCAATTTCAGATCATCCAACGAGAAACCTGTGTCTAACTCTAGTAATCTTTGAACTTTGTGATGTTCAATTCGATATATTTCGTCTCCGGTTCATCCGAACGAAACTTCAGTGTAACTCTATAATCTTTGAACCTGGGATGTTCAATTCTTATATATTTCATTTTCAGATCATCCGAAACGAGAAACGCAGTCTAACTCGGGAACCGTTCAATAGATTTGTTTTTGATACATGGCAAGAAGTTGACCATCAAATATTTGTGGACCAATTAAATTGGGGTCATATGTAATGATCGTATAACTCTATCACACTAAAATCGAGTTAAGGTACATGTGAGGAACCTAGTTAGCAATTCGGGGTACGGAAAACGTTAGGGACGACAAAACGTACGGGTATTATTCGTTTTGGCGAGTAATGAAAATTCCGTCCACTATTCGGTCAACGGATCGTGATTCGGCGATAGTTCGGAACGGCGTACGTACGTGTATAATTCGTTGAAGGGATGCAAGTTTGGCACCCAAAATACGGCACCGTTAACTTTTAAAAATAAATCGTTTAATGTAAATTCCAAGTGGATGCTATGATTTCATCCGTAAAAGTGAATATGTATAAACTATGTAACAAGTAATTGTCCAACAACTAATGGACGGGTGGTCTACACACTTAATAAGCAACCTATGGTCGTATGTTCGACCCCTACCAGCAACATTTTTGGAAAAAAATGCATTCAAAGCAAGTCCGACCAAGTGTGCATCTCTCACGTGAGCTATTAGGTTTTCATATATAACCTTACAAGAGAGAGAAAATTATTCAAACCTAATCTCTTTTCATTTTTCCTGTTACTTTTTCTTTCTCCTTCCCATTTTTCTCTTCGAAATCATCGAAATCTCCTGAAATCGAACTCAATCATTCCAAATCAAAAGAAATATTATCCGAAATTAAACCGAATTCATGAGATCTTTGAACTCGATGCGATTTGTGAGATGGGTTCTTATAAGATTGAGCTTAAGCAATTTCATTTTATCTTTTTTTTGTTCTTAGATAGGGTTTAAACTCAATCGATTTATGAGATATCTTGAACTCATCTCATAATCAAAACCCATATTTGAAGGAAAATTCAATTTTCGGTAACTCGTTTTAAACCTAGGGTTTTAAACCTAATATCTATATTTTTATGGATTTTAGTTTTGAGTTTGATTTATGTACATATTCAACTATGTTTCTATTAATTTGATAGGGTTTAATTTTGTATGGTATTTATAAGTAGACGAAGTCATTTAGGCTTAAGATTTACGGGGGCTTTACGTTTGGGTCTTGTTTTGGTTTCTCCTAATTGAATTTAATCTCATAGATCTTGAGTTAATCGGGATTTTCTGGTTTCTCTGGTAGATCCATGAAGTTTCACGACTTATTAATTCTGATTTGATGAACCAATAAGGGAACGACCTAGCTGTCAATTCCTCAGCCTGTAATTCGTTATCTGTTTATATGTAAGTTTGAGTTCAGTCCTTATTGATTCGTGATTAGATTTCTGTGGATGAACTGAACCATACCATGAATACCAGACCGAATTGTTCGTATATGTTTATGTTTCTCCAAGTGGATGCTAAATTGTTCGTATATGTTTATGTTTTTCTGTTCTTTCCAGTTGCTAATTTGCATAATAGGTTATGAATACCAGACCGAATCATACCATGATTCATGTGTAAACAGGATCCCTGGTTGGGCTTTAAGTTATCATCTAGTTACAAATTTTGCTGCATTAGGCATGTGCTAGACCTTCTATAAGGTCTTCAAGACCAAACCAAGAGTACTAAGAAATCACTGAAGGTGAAGTTAATACGTTTTTAATGATTCTGTCACTGTGTTATCTTTTCCAGTAACAATGATGTTTGAGCCTTTGTTTGATATACTTTGGTTTATTTTTAGATTTACGACTACTGATGATAGAAAGATAAACTCCAGGCAACGCTTTCATCTAACTCGTTGCTCCTGTCCTCCAAAGTGAGCTCTGATCAGTTACAACTGTATTCATGTTGAATTTGGACAAGGGGAGAGTTATATATACTGGTGTAAAGTTACTTGTAGCGTTATTATTCAAACTCCATCATATTGTCCAGTTTTATTGATTTTGGAAACTTATTCTGCAGGTACACCATTCTCAAGTGTCGGCTCAGGTACACCATTTGAGTGTAAGTTGTTCATTTTACTCGCGGCAGTGCACTTGAGGATGGAGAATCAACTGTGTCATTAGTGGTAAAGGAATCAAGGTCTCAATATTCAAGCATACAAGGTTTTAACACTATCCATAAATCTTTCTGTAATTCAATTTTCACATGTAACTTGTCATTCATTTTTGATGACTCACTTCATTCTCGATTGTTCAATTTGCAGCATTTTCAAATAGAGGATTTAAGCGTGCAAATTGGATTGAACCAATTTATTTGTATCTTGTGAGGTCCGTACTCTCAACTCGTAGCATTGTAAAAAATACTTTACATTATTTACGAGAAATTCATGAGTTTGTAGTTGTTGGCATTGTGCGTAATGTGGATTTAAATGCTATTTTGTTCCTACAAACTTAACATGTTCAAGAGTGACAACAATAAGGCATGTTAGTTACATGACCACTTCTAAAGCTAGAAAAGTTTTTCTGCAGATGTGACAAGGGAGCACTGGAAATTTTTCTTTGGAATCTTCAATAAGATCAGACCCCAATAAGAATGCTTATGAAGATCCCTTTTTCTTCACTGCAAATGCAAATGAAGCTCTGTAAATTTTAGCAACTATTAGAGACGATGAGTATTTAATTAGATGTAATCTGATTGTATTTTTCCATTGTAACAATTGCGGTGAGGAAGACCAATATCATTGTAGGTATAACACCAATTACACATTGCATTAACCTTTCATGTTTTTTTTTGTAATTTCGTAGTCCGATCTTTGTTTTTCGTCTTGCAATGATGTTCCGTGGGCATTAATATGGCAGTGATAAAAACAAAAGGCTTTGAGATTTATTGGGTGTGATAAATTCTGCAGGTAATATCCAATTTTTTTGAGTGGCCACTCAACGATTGTGTCAAGATAGTTGGATTGCAGTTGATGAAGATATTAGAAGAACATCTGAATATCCTTGGTCATCAGTATGTTGGAATGCTTGTGAAAGGTAAGAACTATATCTCATCCTTAACTATGTTTTGATGAAGTTATAAGAACTTGTCAGCTTATCTTTTTATGTTGGTTTTATTGATTTTTGGAAACTTATTTTTGCTGCAGGTACTCTATTATAAGTGTGGGTTGTTCATCATCGGGTAGGGGAGTTTATCATTGTGATGGTGAATCGCACTTGTCTTTAAGCTTACAACTTGCTAGTTAAGACATATATATTGATCTAAACTCAGGATTTAAATCCCTTTTGTGTAACTTTGAAACTAACTAATACAATGAATGCTAACTGGAAATGATATTTTGAATCCATGCATGAGTGCAAGTTTCATTTTAGCTTGATGAGTCAATTCGGTTTTTATTTCGATCGATTTGAGTTTGAATTCTAATCTAGTTTCAATCGATTATTTCTGCCGAGACAGATCGATGAAAGCATCAATTAATCTGAATCTTTTTTTAGCCGCATCTTGCCGGTGAATTGGAAGGCATACAACTAATTCACGGCAAGATGCAAACTAAAAAAACTTTGCTTTGGCTTTGGACTTATCTTAACGGACTCTTTACTAGGATTAATTATGGATACCATCCAAATTGAAATCGTCAAATTTTTTGATGCACGGGTGGGGTTTGAGCAATTTCAATAATCTAATTGTGCTTTGATGGAGTTATAAGAAGTTGTCGATTGTCTTTGTTTGTTAGTTTTATTGATTTTAAAAAATAATTTTCTTTGTAGTACTCGATTGTTAAGTGTGGGCTCGGTTCATCATTTGAGAGGAAAGGCCGGCATCAAGGGGTATGAGTAACTATCCCATGATATCTTGTGATCTTCGGTTAGTTCTAAGAAAAATTGCAGGGTAATTTCAATTATTCTCTATTTTTGGCTATTACATAGTTTTGTTTCTGAATGAAACTTTCCTTTCTTTGGTATGTCATTGATAAAAGGTGGGGATTGAGTGAAAATGAAGACTTTATTGTTGTTTGTTGTTTTACTTGTGTAGAGTATAACTTGATTGCTTAAGTTTGTGTAATGTGCAGGAAAGCAAGATTGTGTGTAATCTTTGAGAAAGCTTTGGAACTCATTTGTTAATTGGCTGGAGGAGGAGATGTTGCGACCATGGAGGTTATTATTGAAGCCCATAATCCATCTCTCATCAAATGTGTTATCCATATGATTGCGGAAAGCCTCAAATACAAGGCAAAAACAAGGTACTTAGTAATGTCTATCTTGATTGATTAGTTTCATAATAGTGATATTCAACCTTAAAGTTTGTATTGGTTGCCTAAGTTGTAGGATTACTAGAAATTTTCCCCTTTGAAGTAACTACATTCAAGGCTTATTTTTATGAATGTCTCGAAATCAAGGAATTTGTATATACTTCAGAGATATTTTAGTTCATGAGTTCTTTTGGTTATTAATCTTGGGGCCTCTCTCTGCAATCTTACCTGCAATACCAATTCTCGTTCTTACATTAGGATTCCATGTATAACCCATTCTGTATCTTGTGCTTGAGATATGAACTGCATCAAGATATGTCAAGGTCGTGAATTAATGAACTAGGTAAAGAGATTGACATCATATTAGTTAGGATACCCACCTTAATAGGTCACTGTCCTCTCATGTGCATTTTTATAAGCATTTTCTTGAGTATTGTGACCTCCCCACATTAATCAGCTGATGGATTTTTCTGTGCAGGTACACCATTATGAAGTAGGAATAAGTTCTTCATCATCATCGGAGTTTATAATGTTGCTGTTTAATCAAAAGTTTTTTAGTTCATCGTTTTGTAATCGAATCCTAGAACTACAGATTACAATGGTCAGCACTACAGATTTTAATCCTTTGTGTAATTTGAAACCAATGAATCAATGAATGTTAAATTGAATGATTATTTGTGTGCAAGTTTAATAATTTGATTCTCATTTTTATTTGATTTGAATTTGGTTTTCATTTGATTCTCATTTGAATTCTAATTAGAGTTTCATTTGATTCTCATTTGATTTGATTTAGTCGATCAATCAGCGACGACCAATCACGAATCTATTTTTTTTTTATATTAAGATTTATATCTATGGTGATTAAAGATAGTCATAAAGTTTTGACTGTTAAAATCGGTCGTTGATATAAGATTTTCAACGACCCCGGAGACACGTCATAGTTGAAAAAGACGCTCAAACAGCGACCCCTTTCTTCGGCCAAACAAAGCAAGTCATAGATACGAGTTAAATGACTTGCTTTGTCGGCCGCGAAACCATCGATTTCCACTAGTGCAACAATTCTCACTTACATAACGTAATTATAATATTTCACTAAAGGGATAACGTCAATAGCAAAATGGGTCTTTGCGACGAGATCATTCGACTTTTCAACAACTACTTGTTTGGCTAATCGCGCCTTTCTTCCTGTTTTGAACGTTGATTTACCAGGGGAGGACCAAAAACTAGGAGGGGACAACAAAAGCCAAAATAAAACCCAAGGGATTTTAACTGAGTCCATTCTTCTTATATTTTCTTCTCCTAGTTCTTTCAAAGAAACCAACGTGTTCATGTGAGAGAATATGTCACGACTGGTTCCTTAAAATCCAACAGACCTTTTGGGGTTCTGACTTTTGGGTCATAAATATCGAGATAGCGAGAACCGTAACTTAAGACACCACTACTCTTTGTTAATGCTAATGGTGTCTTTGCTACCAACGAGAGTCACCTCTTTAGTCCAACCAAATGCCTGGTGTTCATCCCGCTCTTTGATGTCATGATTATCATTCTTCTTTTTATATAGCGAAGAAATCGAGAATGTGGTGATTAGGGAATGAATTGAAACACGTGGTACAACATAAAGTCCCACTTATAACTCCAAGTTTTAAAAACTGGCTATTGGCGGCGGAGGTGGTGAGAGGTCTTCCCGAAACTTTTCATCAGCTAAGTCAAAGACCAAAATCGTTTTCGGATAACGTCCCTCCAATGAAGGGCTCCATTCGCAAAGATTGCAGGTTCGTAAAACACAAAGTAATCTTTTAGACCCAAATTTCCAATGTTTCTCCAACCATTGCCAAGTAATCTTTTAGACCCAAATTTCCAATGTTTCTCCAACCATTGCCACTGCCGAGAGTGTACACCATGACCTCTACAAATTTGAATTGTTTAGGTATCTCGCGCACTAGTACAACTTTGTACTCATTGGTAGAAGGAAGGTAACCAAATCCAAGTCCCACCTATATTGATAGCGACCAGAATCTCTCACATGTTCAGGAAGAATTACATACTCTTTTGTCATTGGGTTACAAATACAAAACCTCTCTTTTAAACTCGGTCTTTTCCGACCCTAAGACATATCAAACCATTAACCGAACCAACAATAGTATTACACTTAAATAGAGGTACTGGATTGAACTTTCTTATTCTATCAATGGGTGTCTCACGATTCTCAATATATTCAAAATAGTAGATTTGTTTCGTTTCTGCAGCAAAGGCAAGAAAACCCGACTTACAAGAATCACCGTAATGATTTAAACGATTTAAGTGCATCCAGAAAACGATGGACGCTGAATTAGATTTCTCCATGTTTTGGATACTAACTTGCAATCTAGGATTGTTTCGGTTGGTAGGCGGGTGATAATATCGAAATAATCTCTTACGGGAGCATGTTGAAATCATCTATCAAAAACCCCTTTTTGTATAAGAAAGCGAGGATTAATTAGGGTTTATGTGAGAGTCGGGATTTCAAGAGGGAGGGAGAAGAAATTCTTTTAGGACTTTGGGCTTTCTATGGACAATCGGGTGACTTTATAACACCACTATTCCCGAGAGATAAGGGCCGTCCCGTCATTATTACTTCATGTTATATATACAAAGTGGATTCCTTCATGACTGGTGCTTAACTCGCTGGAAATAAAACTACAAATCGAAGAACATCATCGATGGATGATATGATATGATCAAAGTGGATTCCGTTATTATATGCTTTAACCTTTATAACTTGCAACCACCGGTGACTTCTTAAGCCAATCAGTAATAAGACAAAAATAAGAATTTCGTTATTTCGGGAAAAACCATATGTTTCCATGGTAATTATTAATCTCGGTTGTCTTACTAATCCCATTCATATGTGGAATTTTGAAACTCCTTCAGAACGTCTATTCAATTTTCACCGACATCTCAAAACTCTTTTTTTCAGAGTGCACAAGGCATTGAAAAAAAAGAACTTCCCGATATTAATATTACGCTCAGTCGAGAAGTAAGATCATATAAATAGACATAAATCATAACAAAATAATGTTGGTGCATTAATTTCATGTGAATGTTTTGGTGGGGTATGTTTGGATGGTATTAGGTAGTCTGGGATAGTTATTTGTACGATTGTAGTGTAATAGACACCTATATCTGGTTCCAATGAATTATTCCTCTCAATCTCTCTTGTCGCATTTTCTTCCTTCCTTAACCTGTTTATTCCTAATTTTACCATTGATGCTTGATCGATAAGTTGGGGCTTATCTAAATTGAAGTCTACTCTGTCTTATCGTAACATACCTACTAGATAGCTCTAGAAGTTATTTGTTTGATGTGATAGGCGGTAATAGAGCACGTTGTTTTATTAGGCTTGTTATGTGCAATGTAGACTCTCTGTTTCTTTTCTTGTTAGAATGTTGGGTAAAATACCTTCGTTACCGATTCTCCAATAATACAACTCGTGTATTATCCACCGATCCTTTACAACTCTTTGTAACATGGTTTTCATTTATGTATTACATCTTGTAATACCCACAACAAACGAGAAAAGAAGGATAGAGAAAGATGATCAGTCACAAACTTAAACAAACTTACTTGGGTGTATTGAGGCGAGTAATCTCTTTGCTTAAGACATTTGATGCCCTGTATATAATGTCTTTATAGATTTAGCGGCATATGTCTCCAACATTCAACAATACCTCGATGTTTTTCGCAAAGACTTCGATAACACCGAACATCGAACGCGAATAGATGTAGCAAAACATCTTCTTTAACTCTTGAGGACACATGCAAACTCATAAATTTCTAGTACTAGTTTTATGACTCTAAAAACACACCTTTGAAATGGAGAATATGTGGGGTTTATATAGGTATATATGTGACTTGTGGAGAAGTCCTTTCATGAAAAGTCACATCCCTTAGTGGAGAGACACATCCCTTGAAAGGGTTTATATGAATAGACACAACCCTTCACAAATTGGTTGTAACTAACTTAATTTCTATTCAAATTTCCAACAATCCCCCACATTGAATTGAAATTCATGCAAACCTAATGCAGACACTAAAAAGACCTTCGTTAAAATACCTTCGTTAAATGAATTGAAATTGATTGTTGGGTAAAATACCTTCGTTATCGATTCTCCAATAATACAACTCGTGTATTATCCACCGATCCGTTACAACTCTTTGTAACACAGTTTTCATTTATGTATTACATCTTGTAATACCAACAACAAACGAAAAGAAGGATAGAAAAAGATGATCAATCACAAACTTAAACAAACTTACTTGGGTGTATTGAGGCGAGTAATCTATTTTCTTAAGATATTTGATGCCCTGTATATAATGTTGTTACAGATTTAGCGGCATATGTCTCCAACATTCAACAATACCTCGATGTTTTTCGCAGCACTTCGATAACACCGAACAGCGAACGCGAATAGATGTAGCACAAACTCTTCTTTAACTCTTGAGGACACATGCAAATTCATAAATTTCTAGTACTAGTTTTATGACTCTAAAAACACACCTTTGAAATGGAGAATATGTGGGGTTTATATAGGTCTATATGTGACTTTCGGAGAAGTCCTTTCATGAAAAGTCACATTCCTTAGTGGACACATCCCTTGAAAGGGTTTATATGAATAGACACAACCCTTCACAAATTGGTTGTAACTAATTTAATTTCTATTCAAATTTCCAACAATCCCCCACATTGAATTGAAATTCATGAAAACCTAATGCAGACACTAAAAAAGAGTTTGTGCGCGGAACATCAGTGCATCGGGAGAGATAGCTTTTGGCTTTGAATCTTCCGTAGTGAATACCTACCGGATTTACTAGTTGTTCGGTGAACGCGATGTCTTGAACCGCCCAACTTTATGATGTAAACCGATGCAATAGATATCACACAGTTTACTTCCTTACATATCCGGTTCTCGGTTGTGTTCATTTCGGCCCTGAACGATGTTGGTTTTCATGAGTGCTCTAGATTAACTTAGCCAGGGGCGGAACTATGCCCAGACTAGGGCTGGCTTAAGCAAGCCCTAGAAGCCCAAAACCCTTATTTCTCACTACCTATTTTACTTGGGCTGATAAAAATAATCCCATTTAATAGGCTTAAGCCACCCCTAAAAACCCAAAGTCACCCCCAAGTTAAATTTCCAGTTCCGCCACCGAACTTAGCCTTATAGTTATCATAGAAGCGGCACCACTTCACACTCATATAGGTGTCTCCGCATCTGGTGCGGTATTTTGTATCTACAGGAAGACTTTCCGTTCATTTACAATGGGACAATGAAATCCCAGAGATTCTGTTACCTTGAACTTTAATTTCTATTTGAAACACCACGCGTTCTGCTAGTTTTGGCCCATGGATAATCATGTATCTTCATATCATCGTATGTATCCGATCTCCTCATGAGAAGTTCAACAGGAGGTTATATCTATCTCGTGTTGTGTGTGTTCTATTTTGTGTTGTATATTTTGGATATAATATTGCAACTGTGGTTTCCAATCAGGAATAAATTTATTTCCAGCCGCTGCGGTGTACCTTCTCATCAATGGGTATCATATCTGCACTTTAGTACATTGAAAGAAGTGAATCCTCATGCATAGAAATTAAAATTTATATTAAAATCTGTAAAAAAAAATAAGGAGAGGATCCATGGACACTCTTAGATGGACAAAGTCGGACAAGATTTGCGCCATTTTCTTCGTAAAAGCCAAACGTTAATGAATTTAAGTCTAATATTTTGATGGTATATTCTTCTTATAAGACTCTACATTCCTACAAAAAATGAGCACAATTCGAGATGTATAAAACCACCATCTACTCCTTTGAATATTTGTCGTTCAAAATTAACGGTTGAAATTAAGATCGGTAGATGGTCAGGTTTGCTATCTCGATTTGCAAAATATTAGACTTAAAATGGCGGTTGAAATTAATATTAGACGGTTGAAAGAACCGTCTTGAAAGCACATACCAGTGATTACCCTATGAAAAAAATATGCTTTGCATATAGTTATATCCTCTTCTTCGGTAAACTTGGGACCACGATTTGTAACAGGCATTTCTGCAGAGTAAGAGAGATTAAGAGTTATATAAAATAATAAGAAGAAGAATATGTGATTTTGGAGATGGGATGAATGGAATTTATAGGTCGAGAAAGAAAATCGAGCTGTTGGAAATGTAGCCGTTGGCGTTGGTAGTAAAACCGCATGACTTTCCTTTTAGCGCACGTTTGAATACCATATGAGTTGGCATTTGTAGTAAACCGCGCGACTTTCCTTTAAGCGCCCGTTTGAATACCATATGAGTTGGCGTTTGTAGTAAACCCGCGCGACTTTCCTTTAAGCGCCCGTTTGAATTACCAACACATATTTCTTTGTTATAAATACAACACTAGGGGTGGCCTCTCAACCAAACCAACAAATTTATTTCTCAACATCCACCAGGTATTCTAAAGGAAAAGCGAAGCAAATATTATGTGTTTAAGCAAAAGAAGCTTGTCCATTATGTTTCATGGATAACCACAGTCTTATGCAATTCCCTTGGATGTATTCAAAATGTCCGCGTGAAGGTTGTTCACTCATCAGAATGGTGATTGAATCACAACCAGAAAAGCTCAGGCATTTTCAATGTCAAGATCCCAACTGTCCAAAGGAACCACATATGCTAGATGATGCTATGAAGATTAAAAAGGAAGAAGAAGAAAAGATTGCAACACTCTGCAAAAACTTTTAACTTAAAGAAAAATTGAAGAAGGAGTTATTACACTAAAGCATTGTGGATATGGAGATCACGAATACAAACATTCTCCATAGAGAATCAGTGCATGCTCAAAGCCCGATTGTAAGACTTTTATGCATTTGCGGACTTTTTATCAAGAAGACACATATGGAAGGCATTTCTGGGAATGTCCAAGTGTTTTTTGGTTGAGTGTCTGATTGAAGTTGAAGGACAAATCAATTCACTATGGTATTATGTTATTTAATTTATTGTTTATTTTGTGTTATTACGATTATCTTAAACCATCAATATCAAGTAATTTAAATTTTTCTCGATTAAACAATGCACCATCAATTTCATAAATGAAAACATACTGCATTGAACAACCACATCATAATGAGAATAAAAGAAATACATTAAATTAAAACAACTACTATATAAGCGTCAATTCTCGGCGGGTGGTGGAATTCCTAGGGCGATGTAGGGATCGTAACTTTTGAGCACCCTAAGAATGTTGAAACAAGCATGGAAGTCGAAAGGACTACCGCGGTGAGATGCTGGCCACGATCGCTAGAGTTATGGGAAACACTTCATGTTCAGCTTCTCCGTTGAGTTTATTTTGGTGATTCTCCATTAGTTGGGCGACGAACTCCAATACATTCATACTAATTAAACTAAAACGATGATGCAATCCGCCAAAATCACACCCCATTCTGAAAACTTTCTCCCCGAAAGTCAACGTCGAATCGGCTACATTACTCATGACAACATCTTGTGTGTGAAAAACAAAGGCTCTACAAATAGCTAAATCCTCTTGTTTAGTGAATCTAACAACACGAACTCTGGGAGGCATTTTTGTAGATGATTTTAGAGTGAAGAATGTATAGAATGTGTGAATTTGGAGTTGAAATGAGGAGTATTTATAGAACTCAAAAATCATAGCCGTTATTTTACAAGAGTTTCTAGCCGTTGGCGATTTTATGACAAGCACGTGATGGAAGAACGATCTCTGGCGATTTATCAAAGAACGCGCGTCGCCCAGGAAAGTGCCAGCGTTGTTGTCTCCAACGCCAGCGTTTGAGGCAAGCTCGCCCGCCCTATCATTAGATGCTAGCTACATCCTCCAACTCAATGAACAAACCAACAAATTTATTGGTTTGAACATCCATTTTTCATGTTTGTTGAGTCCATAATGGGAGCAAAATGAACAAACTTAATAGTTTGTTCATTCCATAGGAAATGCTCTTAAAACATAGTAAATAAGGGCCACTCTAGTGATTACCAATTAGTCTTGAGTACTTTAACTATAGGCCCTTTGCTTCATCAGCTCGAATATATAAATGACAGCTGTTGTCCGAGAAATAATGCAAAGCACGTCTTTCACTATTGTTACTGGACACAAAGTCTTCATAATATTTAGAAGTCCTAAGTGTAGTCTCTGTCCACGTTACGACTGTGTCCTTGGCGTAATTTGATTTAGATGTCTTTAAAGATTTTGTGCATCTTCTTTCTGATTTAAAAAAGTTCAATTAGAAATATGAAACATTCAGTAATCCAAGTTACCAACGCATTGGACTTTCATATTACAAAGCGTCAAAAAAGATTCGAAAAAAAAACTACAAGAGATAAAAGAGAAATGATTAACGCCTGTGCATGCTGGTGTTGTATATTCTTTTGCTGCACCGGTATTGACTTTTATCCACTCTTGTGGTGGAGACCTCTATCGAATCCATTCCAGACATTGTTCTTATGTGCTTTGTTTTCTTCTGCTGGTGAGGTACAGCTTGTATTGACTCTGTTGAAGAGCGCAGGTGGTTAAGAGCAAGTCTTATGGTGGAATCCATCCAACTTCCATATTCCACGCCACCTCAAGACTTGGAAGTGTGGATGGAAGCGCAAGTGTAATGGTGGAATAGCAAAAACGCAATTCTTAATTGCGCTAAAAAAACGCAATTCTTAATTGCGCTAAAAAAACGCAATTCTTAATTGCGCTAAAAAAACGCCATTAACAATGGCGTTTTTTTCTCAGCCGTTAGATTTCAACAACTCGTTTCAAATCTACGGATTAAAAAAAAACGCAGATCTTAATGGCGTTTTTTAGCGCTATTCTTATTGGCGTTTTGCGCTATTCTTAATGGCGTTTCTATGGATTCCACGAACCCTTCCACGAAACCATGGAAGGTTGCTTGGATTTTCTGTGGAAGACCCCAACTTGAAGCCATTAGACTTGACATTCCATGGATTTTCCACACTTGGAATAGCTTGGATTCCACCATAAGACTTGCTCTAATTGCACATAGATACTCCGTCATCATGAGTTCATTGATCTGAGAGATTGGTTTGTGTTGTTGTAGACCTTTGAGTTTCGCATCGTGCAATCTAGTTAGCTTGTTTAATTTATGTTTGGTATTTACCCCAAAATTATAATATTGCACAGCCAACGTGCAATCCTATCTTGCCATCACTTTAGAGTCAACAGTGCACAGGTAAATACACATTACGCTTCATCCATCATCAAAGCATTGATATCTATCATATTTATTATCATGGCTCCAAGATATAGTTCTCTTGCTTTGGTTGGTTTTCTTTTGATTGGCCTTTTCACCTTTTCTGCTGGTAAGTATATATATATATATTTATGAATTTTGATTCTTGATCTTGACTTACTTTTTGTCTGAATATTGATCTTGTGGTTAATTCTTATTGTCTTAATAATTTTCCCAAACGCAAAAAAGATGCATTCTCTTTTGTTTTAGTTCAGTTCGTTTAGTCACAGGTTTCTGTATCACTTGATTCTTTTGCTTACTGAATTGAGAGAACCTTTAAAAATCATCTACCATAAACCCATAATTAGTAGGAAGGAGATTTTTATATATAGGCTTTTTAAGTTAAGCCGAGGAAAGAAATCTCCTAACTGGAACATCTTTTTGTTCATGGAGAAAGGAAAGGAAAAAAAGAAGATATGGTCTAAAATAATTTGGGTCGCCCGTATATACGGATTAGTTTAGATCTAATTGCAATTTTCTTTTTTTTGAAGCAAGATCTAATTGCACTCATTGTATACATACGGAGGGAGGATCCTCAAACTTTAAATTCACGTTATCTCACACTCTGGGATACATTTTTTTTTTATTGATCGGTTTTGGGACACATTTTTCTTAACAAAATTTAAATGGTAGTATATTTGAAGCTAATATTTCGGAGATATATTTTATATTTTGTTCAAACTTTGTTTTATATTCTAAACTAAAAGATTAGTAGGCCATTTTTCTCTCTTCATCCCGTGTACCGTGTGTTTCCTTCCCTATACTCTATTATAGTTTCACAAAAAGAGAAATAAGTAAAGGTATCTTTTAATGTACAACTTTATCCATATGTACCCAAAATAAAACAGAAAATTGCTTCATTTTCCACTGATGTAATTCCATATCCTAATTGTAATGATTATTCATTTAATTGTAAATGTAGAAATCGCCTATGGTCAAACATCATTTGATAAAAGCTGCCTGGCAAAAGGAGAAGGAATTGTTAGGTCCTTCAGCATTAAAAGTTGCACCGAATGTGCAAGTCAATGCGACTGCCGTCAAAGAACTATGACGGATCGTTTGTTAAAATGCTCTTCGGCTCCATGTGCATACTTTACCAGGCTGGTAGACCATGTATGTACTTACTCTGATGGCACGGGCTTATGCAGTTGCTGTTGCCTCTTCCCCATTCCGGCCAATTGACAAAATGCTCAGCAGAATACG